>CAIGQQ010004837.1:20898278-20920006 GCA_903798035.1 Danio albolineatus | reverse complement strand
ATATATATATATATATATATATATATATATATATATATATATATATGACGTCATGAAAATATAAGGGACTTTAGTTTTTTTTGCTTAAAATTTTAATTTCCAATTATCAGGACAAATATATTTTAATACCATACCATTTAAATCAAATTTTGCCTGTTGATAGGCTTTTTTTAAGTGCTATTTTATCATTTTCATGTGTGTCAACTGGCAGTCACTTGAGTCAAATGTAGTCACCAAGTTGTACCTGATGGTTACTGAATTCACAGGAAAAAAATATAGCCAAGCTTAAACAATTAAAATTTTTATGCAAAGCACAGCAGCGTCTTTTTTTATAAGACATAAAAATTCTGCTTTTTAGTCAGTGAAAGTCAGGAAATTTGGCATTTGGTTAGGAGTGGGAACCCTGTAAGTTGGTTTTAAAAAAAGCAGACTAGTCAGACAATAATTTTTACATGTAATAATTCAAAAAGATACGAGTATCTAATTAGTAGCACCTAATGAATAAGTAATAAATAAAAGCTTAAGCTGTTATAACAGGCCTGTTACCAGTAATAATACAGCAGTTACTAGTCACTATTGAAATAAGTATTAGTATGCAATGACTGCTCTGATATTTAAGGAATTGGTACAAGTTTCTAAAAAGATCTTTTATCTAACAATAAGTACTAGTAGTATCTTTAAAAAAGGTACTAGGCCTACCAAAAAATAAACATGTGTAACTAATAAAGAAGCAATAAAACTACATGGAAAAGATGCGAGAAATAAGTACCAATAGCATGTAAATAGATACTAGTATGTTTTATAGAAACAGGCTTCCCACTTTAAGCCAAATGTCAAATTCCAGAGACTTAGATGAATTTCCATGACCTATAATGAACAGAGAAATAGATTCCTGTTGTTTTGAGCACTGAGCAAACACAATACAATCAGACAGTATTTTAATAGGTACAGCCTGGTGACCACATTTGATTGCCAGTTGACAAATGCTAAATTAATATAATGGCAAAATACAACATCAGGCAAAACATGAAACAAGGTGATTTTAAAAAATCTGAAATTTGCATTTTCACCAAAATAGAAAAAAATAATAATTAAAATGACATAAAAATCCCTGATATCCATGGATTAGGCAATTAAATATTAAATTCCCTTTATTTCAATGTCTGGAATAACGTTAGACCTTTGACAATTCCAGAAATGTCATAACCCTGTATATAAACTGTTTTAAAGTCGCATCAAAAACAAAACAATACTGGTTTAGTCATGAAGCTGAATGGCCGTTAGACGTCACTGTTGTGCCATCTAAAATCGCCTGCTTCTACAAATCATTGACAGCAGTGATGGTTTGACCGGAGCAGAACTGACCCTTCAGAAAGGCGTACGCTGCAACTGGGAAAAAGGGCAGCTGCACGAGCGCCTCGCAGAACACAAACGACTTGAACCACGCAGGTGGGTCCATCATCATCGGGTCCTTGAATTCACCAGCATACCAGTGCAGGAGCTTTATCAGCTGTGAAGCAGATATTCGTGTTTATCTAGTACTAACGTTAAAGAATTACATTCATCCTCTGACAAACACAGTTGAGAGTGTGAACTTACCTCAGGTGGATAAACATGTTCGGGAAGTAAAGCTTGAAGATCAACCAGGAGGGTAATTGGAATGTGCGACGCAAAATAAATGAAATATATAATTTCTAAGACGCGAAGAAACATTTTAATTGTCTGGTTTAAGTGACTGGTTAAGAGTTTTTGACAAGTTGCTCCTCCGTCAAGGTGGTTTAGCAGCGGTGGATTGGCGTCAGTGGGCAGAGTGGAGTAGCGTGTTGATCCTCTGTTCCCGATTGGTCCTTTGGCTCGGATCTTTTAAATCCCTGTTTTCCAATTGGTCAATCGGCTCGGTTGATTCCTGAAGTGGGCGGATTCCTAACGTCTCATTGGCACATGGAGCAATCGTAAAACTACCATAGCAGCAACCACTGTTTACCGTCAAAATAATAGATGTTCGGTGATAAGCATCGTTTAATATTTTATATATATATGATTTTTTTTTGTTAGTTTTTAGTATAGTTTTAGTTGTTTTAGTTTTGAGTTAAAATAGGGGAAACATTATTGAAATATATGCAGTCAATTGAAATCTGTAAGTTTCTCTGATTTATTTAGTAACATGGTTCTGAGTAAAATATACATATTTGTTTTATTCTATAAACTTTTTATTTAATTTGCGGTAACACTAGCTAAGGACCAATTTATCACAATTAACTTGTGGCTTATTAAGTTATCCGTCTATTATTAAATTGTCTGTTTATTTGTAACTATGAAGGACATATTGTGTATGATTATTATTTTACATCCTTCATCCTAGCCAATTTCAAAACCCAACTACTACCTTAATAACTATTAATAACCAGCAAATTATGAGTTTGAGGCAAAAGCCATAGTTAATGGTTTGTTAATATTAAGAACTGTACTTTAAAATAAAGTGTGACCAAATTTACTTTCAAATTTCAAATAAAATAATGCCATTATTAAATCATATATTCAATTATTAAGGCTTTACAGGTCACACTTTACAATAAGGTTCATTAGTTACTGTTAATTAATGCATTTACTAACATGAACTAACAATGAACAATACATTTACTACAGTATTTGTTCATGTTAGGTAACGTTAGTTAATGAAAATACTGTTGTTCATTGTTAGTTCATGTTAACTCACGGTGCATTAACTAATGTTAACAAGCATGAACTTGATGGTTAATAATGCATTAGTAAATGTTTAGTTATGATTAATAAATGCTGTACAAGTGTTGTTCATGTTTAGTTCATGTTAGTAAATGCATTAACTAATGAACCTTATTGTAAAGTGTTACTGCTTTACAGTATAATGATTACAGTAACTTGTAATTTCAGAAAGAAGCCAAAACATGCACTATTATAAATAGTGTTATTTATAAAAATTAATTCACATATTTATAAAATTAAATAGGTGACATTCTGGCTCAGTAGCACTGTCACCTCACAGCAAGAAGGTCGCTGGTTCAAGTCCCGTCTGAGTCAGTTGGCATTTCAGTGTGGAGTTTGCATGTTCTCCCTGTGTTCACGTGGGTGCTCTAGTTTCCCACTCAGTCCAAAGACATGTGTGAGCGTGTGTGTGAATAAATGTGTTTCCCATTGGATGTTTCCCAGTACTGGGTTGCAGCTGGAAGGGCATCTGCTGTGTAAAACATATGCTGGATAAGTTGACGGTTCACTCCGCTGTGGTGACGCTAGATTAATAAAGGGACTAAGCCAAAGTGATGTTAAAATAAATAAATGAATAAAATTACCTTGCTTAATTAAAAAATATATATTAATGTTTGTGTTTTCATTTACTTACATAATCAATAAAAATGTGTATCAACGTATTTTTTATTAAATTATATTGTGTTAAAATAAAGCAAGTTAATCACGACAAAACACTTTATTTAGAAGAAATTATTTATAAAATGACTCCTGTCAATAATATTGCCTTTTGGCTGTTAGAGTTACATACAATTCAATTCTTAACTGCGAACATTGTTTAATAAAAAAAGTATGCCTGCACACAATTAATGAGATTTTCCATAATACAACAGTTGCTTCAAAATCTTTGTAGAGTTGAAAAAAGTTATTTGATGTTCAGAGCGATGTGTTGTTTTGTTTAATTAATCCCTTCAGCATTCATGATCATTTGGTTGTCAATGTGCACATAATCCTGCAACACATTAGTAATGTTTAATCACTTATCAGTAGGACAAAGGTAAAGAGTGACGAGTGGATCAAAGATGAATATGCCTCACCCCATCGCTCTCCACGATATTCTCCAAGATCTTGACAATGTCTGTAAATGAAGGTCTAGATGTGTATGGATCTGACCAGCAGTCCCGTATGATCTGTTCCCTATGTTTAAAGATACAAAAAAGCACCAAGTTTAAAAATACTGGCAGTGTCTAGGATGGAAGCTGCAGCTTTGTTACAATTCTGATTTTACATCCACTCGGTTCTCTGCTTTTTACAGCGGGGGAAATAAGTATCAAACACGTCACAATATTTCTCAGAAAACATATTTCTAAAGGTGCCGTTGACTTGAAATTTTCAGCAGATTTTGATAACCAAAGAAATCCATATACAGCATGCAAAGAAAAGAATATTAATGTTTACAAATTAAGTTATGTGTAATAAAATGAAATGACACAGGAAAAAAGTATTGAACACATGAAGAAAGGGAGCTGTAGAAAGGCAGTGAAAGACCAGACAGGAGCTGAAATCTCTCAGTAGTTATTCAGCAACCGTCTGGCCTTGGTCATTGTGAATTAATAGAAGCTGCTTCAGTCCAACATCTACATTATCAGGATGATGAAAATGAAACCAGGGTGGACATTTCAGCAAGACAATGATCCAAAACACAGCCAAGGAAACTCTCAAATGCTTTCAGAGAAAGAAAATCAAGCTGCAGAATGCCCTAGCCAATCACCTGACTTGAATCCAAATATAAAATACAAAGTAAAGATCAGTTTTGATAGACGAGACCCACAGAACCATCAAGATTTTTACATTCTGTTGAAGTCTGTGAAAAACTCACACCTGAGCAATGCGTTCTTCATATGAGAGGTGTCTTCAAGCTGCCATTCACTAAAAAAGCCTTTTATATAAAGTATTAAATACGATTCAGTAGTTCAGCACTTTCCTTGTGTCATTTCATTGTTATTACATTGTATTGTTTGTGTTTTTAACAAAATCTGGTTCAAGTCCATGTCACCAGCTTCTTTAGAATATTATAACCCTCCCCCCATCACTGTATATGGAAACAATTGCAAGACAGAAACTCAAAAATCAGTTTTTTTAAAATACAGTCAAGCCTAAAATGATTCATAAATCTGGCAAACTCTGACTTAAAGAGGTTTTTATACGACCAGCAAGTTTTCTTTGGACAGGAAATGACACAAGCTTCTCCCAAAAAGACGCTGTACAAGAGGCTTTACTGTGGGAAAAAAATTATATTTCTCTTTCTTTCTTTTATTTACATTTGAACAAAAACTACAAGTCAGAAATTGCCAGGGGTATGAATAATTTTGAAACTTGACTGTAGTTGCTGTTAAATCTTATATGTGTTGTTACATATCCTCATTTTATTACTGACGTTTTTGTCATTTGAATTTATGGCATTTTTGTCATTAAAAATATATTTTTTAATGGTTCTAAACTATTTTCTTAGCGTTTATTTTATTTTATTTTATATTTATGGTTTTAGTTAAAGATAGTAACTCAAGTTTATGTCTGCGTTTGTCTCAAAAATGTGATTTTTACGCTAAGTCTAAGAGAGAAAACAAAGATTTTTGATAAAATATTTTCCCTTTGTGGTGTAAATAATCATCCAAAAAATAATCACAACTGTGAGTTTATCTTCAGAATCAAAGTTATGAGTTTATTCTGACTTTATTTCTTTGATTAAAAAACAAAAAACGTAAAAATATATTAGGATTTTCACAAGGGTCGTGATTCTGGGAAAGTCTAATTTGTAAGAAAAGTCAGAATTATGAGAAAGAAAGAGAGTTAACAGATTTTTTTCTATTGTATAAACAAACTTTTATACATTACAGTTGGTCAGGGGTTGCCACAGTGGAATGAACCGCCAACTATTCTAGCATATGTTTTTACGCAGCCCTTCCAGCTTCCAGCATAGTACTGGGAAACACCCATACACTCTCACATTCACAAACACATACATACACTTCGGCCAATTTACTTTATTTGGACTGTGGGGGAAACCGAAGCACCAGGAGGAAACTCACGCAAACAAGGGGAGAACATGCAAACTCCACACAGAAATGCCTACTGGTGCAGCTGGGACTCGAACCAGAGACCTTCTTTCTAGGAGGGGACAGTGCTAACTACTAAGCCACTGCGCCACCTTTTCAAAATATATTTCATAGATTTTTGATTGCATAAAATATTTTAATATAAAGAATGTTTTTTCAAAATGGATTTGATTGTGTATGACTCACATTTCCGGACGGCAGGTTCTGGGAATTGGGTTCTTTTGTCCAGCACAGATACTGTACACCACTTCCTCAGATGTGCTCAAATTGGAGTATGGCAAGATGCCTGTGAAACATAAAATACAACATCTCTTACTTGTTCATCAAAACAGTTCAACAAATCAACCAAATCATACGAGTGTTTCTCACCGAACATCTGCATTTCCCACAGCACAATACCATAAGCCCAGACGTCTCCTTTGAAGCTGTAGTAGTTGTTTCGAAAGTATTCTGGAGGGTACCAGCGCAGGGGCACACGCTCCTGAAGTCACATTCACAGAAACAAGTTATGTTTTTATATGCAGGTAGTAATATAAAGCAGGTCATTTGAGTTTAACTTGTACTTATACATTTCCTTGCATCAAGAAAGTAAGTCTTCAAATTAAGTGCTATTCTTGGTGTTTTTGCACAAGATTAACAAAAGTTTAACAAAAAATTTACATTAATACATTAGTCAGTATTTTTTAGAATTACAATTTACAGATGCTTCTGTTATGTTGAAAAGTGTAGGCTTACCATTGTAGTGATCAGTGAATGAGGATTGAGGATGAGTTGACAAAACTTTAAAGCTGATTATACTGCATGATCCACAACTATAATCATGCAAGTGCATAAAATAATCTCTTTGATAGGTATAATATAGCTATTATTGAAGTTGAAGAGATGTTTATGCAAAATAATTGCACAAATTACTATTTTAATTAAGTTCTAATCAATATTGTGATGAGTAGAGAGATGCTTATGTGCCGTGTTGTTGTAGTACACAATACACTTAAGTTCTTGTAACTTAAAGTCTGCATGAACCGGAAGCTACTGAGACTTTTATTTCAGTATGTTGATGTTCTTCCACTTGAAACTGAATATTGAGCAGGGCGCAGGGCTTTCTTTTTGACCTCATAACAATTCCCGGTAACACTTTTTAATAACTACACAATATGATTTTATTAAGCATTAGTAAATAGTGAATTCATTATTCACTAATGATTATAAATCATTTACTAACTCATTATAGTACAAGTAATACTTGTAAGTATAAATGTACTTACAAGTCAAGAAAAGAGCATGTGTAGCTGCAGATATAAACTGATAACTAACGTCTATTATTGCAAAGCTTAACAAATAATGAATTCACTATTTACTAATGCTTAATAAATGATTCATAGTGTGTAGTTATTATAAAGTGTTACCCAATTCCCTAATAGCAAACTAAATGAAACTGTCAAACTGACAATAGAGATGGACCGCCACTCCAAATGCAGAAGCAAATGGTCAAAGTTTGATTGAAGATTATCACTGGATCAGATTCCACAGATTAACGGGGTATATGCACACAGACTTTTAATTTTCAGTCAGCCAGCACAAGCGCTTCTGGTGAACTGTCGTGCAGTTACAAAATTGCCACGTTTAAGATCTGATTTCTTTAAAAATCAGTGATCTTAACTGCCTGATTGATATTTGATATAAAAAGGGTACCAGACTGGTCAAAAAGCTCTGCATTAAATGCTATTTTTCTGCACCATGTCTTTAAAATATGGGAATTAATTTTACCCCAGTACTTTTAATGGAGTTTCTGCACTAGCCTTCTGCTACTGATGGTGCTTGTCTTTCATCTAGTTTTAGGCTTGAACAACTAAATGAATGCTTAAGTTTATTTAACTGATTGTATTTTAATGACATTACAACATCGATGCTGTAAAAGGAACCTTATAAAATTTCCTTTCACTGGAAGTTTATCTTTGGTTGAAAAGCACTAGCTGTGTAAATACCCCATGGTTCACCTAAAGTGTAACCACGTGCGCTAGCAAAATTGTAACATTGTAAATTAAAATTTTACACAGACAATTTTTTCTTTGTTTACTCAAATGTTTTGAGTAGTCTGAACTTATCAGGTTTTACAGTAATCAGAGATGATATTGGATGAATAAGTACGATCAGTTCACCTTGTGTTGTTTTTTCCTGCTGCTGCGTCTGCTCCTCATGCGGGTCAAGTCTCTGGCCAAGCCGAACTCGGCCACCTTCATCTCCCATGGAAACCGACCCACCAAAATGTTCCTTAAGGCAAGGTCGCAGTGCACCACCTGAATGATTCGCAGAGATTGATTTTGAACATTCTTTGCATTTTTCATGCGTGTTTATGGACATTAAGAAATATGATCTATTTGTATAACAGAACATTTCTGCTCCTGTGGCATTTTGCAGTACCATTTTGGAGCGTAAGTGCTCCATGCCCATGGCGATATGGTAGGACCCAATGGTGAAATGTCGCTGCAATTCTGGGTCGGCACTCAATGCATCTTTGTGTTTCTGAACAAAGGTGCGAAGAGTCCCGTAGCTCATGAACTCCATGATCAGCAAATACGGCTCTGACAAACACACAGACATCAAACAACCACCAAATTTAATTTAGGTTTTCTTCAGGATACAGTAATATATTTTTCCTTATGCGCTTGTTGAAAGGATAGTTTTCCCAAAAATTAATTCTGTCATCATTTATTGCCCCTTTACTTGTTCTAAACCAATTTGAGCTTTTTTTTGTCCTGTTGAACACAAAAGATGACATTTTTGGCAAAAGAATACTGTTGGAAACCTTTAGGAAAAACACTATGGAAGTCAACGGCTACAGGTTTCCAAATTTCTTCCAAATAAATTATTTCAAGCGTTCAGACTTCGATATTGCCTGATGCTATTAGCGGGTTTGGCCTGCTGTCCCAGGGGAGAAACCTGAGCTTAGAAATAATTGAGCCCAGGGTCAATTAGGATGTAAGGGGGTCCGAGATCAGGTAGGTCGTCTTGAAAGCTCCCCCTGGTAAAGGGAGGAAAAGGAGGAGATGGGGTGGAAGGGGGGATTCTTCCAAAACAACGATAAGGCAGTAGAGTGAAATCGGTCTATTTATTGTAGGCTTGGATCAATCTGATTGGATTATTGCTGATTACAGATGAGAGACCAGCCGTGACCAATCATATCACGTGCTCCTCTCGAAATAAGTTTGTAAAACTTCACTTTGTGTTTAAAAGAACAAAATAACTCAAACTGCTGTGGAACAAGTAAAGAGTGAGTAAATGATAACTATTTAAATCTGATGTGACCCTTCACAGTTTTTGGATCCAAATGTTTTATGACATGCCAAAAGTGAACAGTAAGTGGTACTAACATTCGCTCACAGTGTGCTGAAATACTATTAAAATCATGATCATAATGTTTAGACTAGGCGTGGGACGATAACCGTTTACAAGGTATACAGCGGGTTGGAAAAGTCAAGGTTTTCATACCGCCCAAATTTCCTGCTGTACCGTTCCTAAGGTACGAGTAAGATTTTTTAATTTAATTGTTTGTTCGTTTTTAGGTGTAAATTGTAAAGAAATCTGTGTTTTTTAAACAAATGAAGACCGCAGAGGTCAATGATTCACTTGAAATATTTAGCCTGACATGTTTACTGCCCCAAAATATTTAAAAAGTTTCTCAAAATAAAATATATTGTGTTCAAAGGGGGGAAAGGGTTTGTTTTTTAGCCAGACATTTAAAAAGGATATATTTTAGAGCAGTAAACACAACACTGTGAAACCGTGATATTTTTATCCAAGGGTATCATACCGTCAGAAACTAATACCAGCCCATGCCTAGTTTAGACCCATGCCTAATCTCAAGTGATTCATTGTTTACAGTTCCTTAAAATATTACAGCACAATATGAGCAATACAACTAAACAGTTGTCATAAATGGCTATTAAATGCTTTTTAGAGGCTTGGATCTGAAGGCAGTGTAGTGAAATAGCTTCTCAAACAAGACACAAATTAGAGTAGAAGATCAGTTTGTCCATCAGGAAATCGATTGGATGATCGTGTTTTGCTTTTGGTGGATCTTACTTGAGTGACATTTTGTTTTCCCACCTTCACATCTCTAAACACGTCATCAGAGAAGAGATGACGTGAAGAAGTGAATGATATTTATTTAATTATACATGAATTTTTAAAATAAAGATTTGAAGGGTTAAACTTTTAAAGTAAAGATTGCATTATTCCATAAAGATTGCACATAATTGTTTTAACATAAGAGAATAGCTATTTCTTAAAACTGTTTACAAATAATCTTAAACAAATAAATTAAATGTGTTGTGAATTCAGAAGGTCTTATTTTGCATAAACACAAACCTTTTTGAAACCAAAATAATTTTTAAGCTGTATCCGTAGTCCTTGTTGATACGTATAATGTAAGTCAATGGTCACACTACACTAGTGTGTACACCTAAAACTGTTCGCCCAGGCTGTGAACTATAGCTGAATATTCAGTAAATATTGTTCAATATCTTGCACAGACTAATCATTTCACTTCAAAAGACATCATCAGATGGCACAAAGATTGATTTGGACTTGTTTGTATCCATTGATTTTAAAATCTCAGAAAGGGTGAACACTGTCTCGCATTACATGAATTGCCAATTCAATTAAAAAATCGTTTTAAAATGTTATACATAAGAAAAAAGGCACAACAATCTTTGATTTAACTATATATTTGTACACGTCAGCAGGCAACACTGTGCAAGGACATAAAAAAGCCTTAAATCCGGTGGCCTATTAAAGAAACGTGCTGTTTGTCACAGTTAACACCTTTAAAACCACAACAAATTGAGCTAAAAGCACACTCAGAACACTTTAGCAACACCTTAAGACCACACATTCACATCTGCAAGACCTAGTTTAGCAGTTCCTGTTTAGCGTTTAAAGATTATTAGTGTCGTGTAGTACATCAGCTTAATTTACCCTCCGCTGTATTCCAGTCCAGCAGCTGCATCACATTTTTATGATACGCCAGCTTTCTCATAATAGACGCTTCATGTTCCATCTGCTTAGACGTCATTCCTGCAAATGACAGAGCATCTAAAACAACAGCTCGAAAGACGATCGCATTTTTAATATTTGAGTGCATTTAGGTTTACCTTCTTTTCCAATTTTGCACGTGATCAGCGAGTGGCCTCTGCAAGTGCCTCTTAATATCCTCGCCTTGTAAAAAACTCCTTCTCTACCAGCTTTTATGAGCTGAATAAGGTTCAGGTCTTCTTTTGTGAACCGGGGAACCTAAAAAAAAAAAAGTATGTTCGGTTGTTAGAGCATTTAAAAAAAAAATAATTTAAATATTTCTCCTTAACTGTGCACACCACGAAATTGTTATATTATTTTGAATTAGACCACACTGCTGTTTTTTATTTTATTTTATTTTTTTACTTATCTATCTATCTATCTATCTATCTATCTATCTATCTATCTATCTATCTATCTATCTATCTATCTATCTATCTATCTATCTATCTATCTATCTATCTATCTATCTATCTGTCTGTCTGTCTGTCTGTCTGTCTGTCTGTCTGTCTGTCTGTCTGTCTGTCTGTCTGTCTGTTTATTTATATTCATTCTTTCTTCCCTAAAAACACTGTATACGGTTTATGTTCTATGATTCAACTTTGTCATTACACATGTACAAGTACAAAGCAACGAAATGCAGTTTAGGTCTAACCAGTCTAATAAGTTATAAGTAGGGCCACACGGAATCTGCGCGCGCAGAACTCCGCAGAATTTTAGCCCATCATTTATTCTGTTTATTTACTGGTGTAAATGTATGTACAATTATATTTAATCAGTCTTCATATTAATTTGAGGAAAAATATTAATTAATATAAAAATATTCATATGGTTTGTAAAATACTGGAGTTTGTAAAGTACTATTTTCTGTCTTTTAGTAGAGAATTTATACGAGAGACTTGCTTTGTTTACCAAATAAAGTGGATCAAATTGGATTTGCATTGTAAACATTCAATAAAGGTTAAAATGGTATTACTTTTTGTTTCATATATAAAATTTTTTGTTATGATACTCCTAAAATCATTCCGCATGAATCCACAGATTTTTAACAAAATACTCTGCAGAAATAGCAAAAAATGTCCGCAGATCCCGTCTGGCCCTGGTTATAAGGTGCAGTTATAGAAAAACTATGGTGATATTTACAGATGGATGTACTATGAACATTATATACAGGTTGCCTTAGTTATGAGCACAGATTTATAATAAATGATTATACTTAAATGATACAACTCATTCTGAAAAGGTAAATAAAAAATACATTTAAATTACTATTAGATTCATTAGTCATCATACATATTCATTATCTGCATCACATATACAGCCGAAGTCAAAATTATTAGCCCTCCTTTTTAAAATATTTTCTAAATTATGTTTGACAGAGCAAAGATTTTTTTCATAGGATTACCTATAATATATATTTATATATTATACTGGAAAAAAGTCTTATGTTTTATTTTGGCTAGAATAAAAGAACCATTTTAAAGTCAATATTATTAGCCCCCTGAAGCAATATTTTTTCGATCGTCTACAGAACAAACCACTGTTATACAAAGACTTGTCTAATTACCTCTATTTGCCTGGTTAACCTTATTACCCTAATTAAGCCTTTAAACTGCACTTTAATCTGAGTATTAGCATCTTGAAAAATATCAAGTAAAATATTATGTACTGTCATCAACTATTCTGTTTAGAAATCTTATCATTATGTTTAAAAATCTTCTTTCCGTTAAACAGAAATTGGGGAAATATATACAGTGGGGCTTATATTCAGGAGGACTAATTATTCTGATTTCAACTGTATATAAAGTAAATATAAAATCTATCCAGTTAAATATTTAAGAATGAGCACATAGTAATAACCTGTTGTGAAGACTTCCAGGGAAACTTGCTGCTGGATTTGGTTTGTTGTCTGTGTAGAGGACTCTCTGTGATTGGCTCTGGTGCTTCTGGAAGAGTCAGGACATTGGGTGACGGAGGTGAAGAATCATGAGAAGTAGCTCGAGGGATCACAGTCGGCCTCCCCTGCTTCAGGTCCCGTATGGTCCTCTTCATTGACCGATACCTGCAGAGAGAAACAGAGATGGAGGTTTAAGATAAAAGCTTAATGTAATAAAAATGCTTTTTTTTATTTTATACATATTATTATTTTATATATTACTGGATAAAAATGCTGTAAAGGTAGTGTATGCTCATTTGTATTACTGTAGGAATATATAAAGACTTTATTGGAATTTAATGTGCAAGATAAGTATTGAAGAATATTGAAAAAACAAATTCCTCAATTTCTGAAAAATACTAAAAACAGAGGTTATGTTTTTGTAAAGGAACCGCTTTGTACACAATATATACACAAAACTATTGAAGGAAAAAAAGAGATCACTGGAGGATTCTTAGTTTCTCTAGATTTACTACTTATCTGTAAAATAGTAATACAGATGGGGTATGAGTAATTTTGGTCTTGTATTTTTTTTATATGAAGGTCTGATAACATATTCCAAATCTGAAATACATCAAAACACATCTTTCTGTTATTTTGACACAGCAATACATTTCTAAATCCAGATGATTTTCAAGTGCTCTCCTCTTTACACTATTATATTATTCTACAGTTTAATATTCACACAAACAATTATGGATAAATAAACCTTTGTGTTATTATAAGTGTAAAACATACTTGTGAAAGCAGAGGAATCCAAGTACAGCCATGAAGAAAACCGTCACACTGTAGACGCTGATTAGAATTATGAAGTTAGTATCTGTAAAGATGGGGAGAGTTTCATATAATCAAGTGAAATAAACCAGTGAGCTTTTATATAGACGTAAACAACATGCACCCAAATCACACAAAGCAGCACATTATATATTTTATATACTGTATACATGAGATTTACATATAAAGAGAGACAGATCATTTCTGTATGCATGTTTGCATATTTGACCACGTTTCAGCAGCCTTATATTACAATTGACCATATTGCTTAATATAGTTAGGGAAATATATAATGAATATGAACTTTTATGATACATCTCTCTGTATATATATACGTCTATAAGTGTATATATTGTATGTCTTTTTTAATTATTTCCAAAGTGATGTTTATAACAGAGAGATTTTTTTTCAATACGTTTTTAAACACAATAATTTTAATAAAATATTTTTAATTATTTATTTATTTTGTCTTTACTATGAAAACAGTGCATATTTTAGGAGTTATTTCGCAAGTATTGAGCTGCAACCCAAAAGTTAGGTTAATTAGGCAAGCCGTTGGACAACACTGATTTGTTCTGTAGCAAACTGCAAAAAATGAATAATTTCTTAAGGAGGCTGTTACAATCGTAAGATGGTCAGTCAAGGGGAAGGAGAGTAACATTAATTTTGGGTGAAACACATAAGCAAACACACAATATCAACAAGCGAGGGACAAAATACCAAGACTAACTAAATGCAATAAAGTGTTTTTATTTACAAAGATGGTGATAATAATAGGTGCAATATATATATATATATATATATATATATATATATATATATATATATATATATATATAAAGAACAATACATTTATTTACAAGAATATATTGAAAATTATAGACAACAAATGGGATATAAAATGAGAATAAAATGTACTTTAAATGTTTTTTTTTTATTCCAGCCAATTTTAAAGAAAATATTTACTTGCTCTGTTAAACACTACTTGGGAAATATTTGAAAAAGGATTGAAATTTCACAAGAGGGCGAATAATTTTGTCTGCAACTATACACAGACAAACAAACACACACACACACACACACACAGACTAAACTTACTGTCCAGTGTCATAATGATACTGAGAGCATCACGTTTTAGTCACCGGAGATAAACTTTTCAGCAGAACTAAAAGAGAAAGGGCACAAAAAACCACTGTCTATTTAAATTCACAAAACCCCTTTAAAATTTCAGTCAAACACACAATACATACCTTAAATATCAACCAGCCACTGTCTCCTCAAACATTCACATGCAAGACGTGAAAAGCAAACATCTTCTGCGACTTTGTAAAAAATACGTCAAAATAAGACAAGAAAAAGCTCCCCGGCAGGTTGAGCTCATTATGCAACATGCACCATCGTTCAACCTTCTTCTGCACGAGAGGGACAATACACAAGTATGCATGAAGACCACTGAGGCTGAGGTGCTGTTTAGCACAACAAGCCACAATTCTTCAGCGCTTGTGGTTTACAGCACTCTATAAGTAGCACAGCACACACTTCCTGAATGCACATGCTTTAAAAAACTCTCTGCGGCCCACAAAGCGCTCAACGATTCTGAGGCAATTCTCACTAATTCATTTGTATATTTCATTCAAGGGAATTATTCACATGGAAAATATGGTAAAGCGAGCGCAAGGGTCCCACTTTAGGTTAGTTTAAATGTCAAATGTGGCTTGAGTTCAAGGAAGGCGTGTGTGTGATGGCACTGGACGCTCTAGAGGGCCCGGCAGGAGGAGGAGGAGGTGTGCGGTTTCCTCTTTGCTACTGCTGAGAGAAACACCTCGCATCATTCAATAAACGCACAAGACAACAGACTCGCATTTGGCTGCATTTAATTCGTTTCTTGAATAATTGTTACAGATCAACGTCGTCACTCCATATACAACTACAAGTACATTTGTACAGTTCATTTTCAAATACATCATCGTATTCATTGGCGTATTTACAAAACAGTTATGTACATTTGTCAGTGCAATGTCAATCGTTTTCTCTTTAAACAACACTTTACAAAATAAAGTTCATTAAATTAATACATCTCTAGCATCAAAATTAATTTAACAGAAATTAGGACTAACGACATGGACGAAGACACACGTATCAGTAGTTGATTGCACTACTTGGGAAAGAGATCATTTTGCCATTTGAATAAATTATCCCTGTATCAAAACAAAAGCCAATGTTTAAAACCCCATTCGGCCAATTTTCACTTCTAGCTTTGAATTTGGATCTCTCTTTTTCTTTAAACGTTAAAACACCTAAAATGTTTACAGTTGATTAACACGGCTGTGTGTTTACTTCATTTCTTTTTTTCCGACAGGGATACAGCTTTATTTGATGGCAAACATCTAGAATATCCATGAAGAGTACAGCAGCAAAATGGGTGCTTTAGAATGATTCCCGATGATTTCCGAAAGGTTTAACGTCCCCTCGCAGGAGGAGCTCGTTGGGTTGATGGGTCGCTGAAAAATAAGAGCCATTCAATAATTCAGATTTCATCTTTTCACAGTGGTAATTAAGGTGGGCTCTTTTAGCAAGAGTCACTGAAGAAATGCTACTAATAACCTGGAGCAGCCTCAGACGTCCCCAACCTTCAGCAGTTTAGCGAGAATGCTGTTCTCTAAAAGCGAAGCGTGTGAAAGATTCCTGTGCTAATACTGTTCACGCGACAGACGCTCTCATCTAACGGCTTTCGAAGCTTTACACAAACTATGTACATGACCGGTTGGACACTTTGGCTTGGACATGTGGAGTCTCATCCATCAGATATGTGTCTCCTTGCTGTTTTTAGTCTCTGTCTGCGGTCAACAGTATTTTGTGAAGCAAAAAAGTTCAGTCGTAACAAGAAAAGCTGCGCTTTTGTTGAGAGGACATGGTTTGATCAGACTAAAGCTGAAAGCGAACGCGTTTAGGCAAAGTGAACTACTGCATTTAAAAAAAAAAAGATAAAAATAAACGTATAAAAATTTAAAAGAAAAAAAAAAGATATACATATACTCTTCTAAAGAGAAACAAAATCTGGAAATAACCATTTTAAATAAGGTCTAAAACAACAAAAATAGCATTATTTGGCAGCAGAGGAGAGGGAGGATAGTTCAATTGGTCGAAAGAAATCTTTCTTGATGAAAATTTAATTAAAATAAAAAGCGATTTCAACTGCCCACGGATGATATAATACTGTCATTGATTTTCTACGAACAGTTGGCCAATAAATTATGAAAATGTGAGGTAGTGTATGGAACTTACTGGAAAGAAGGAATTAACCAACAAAACCTTGAGAGAAACGTATCCTTCATACCAACCGTTATCGAATTAAAAAGGAGCTGTTTTCCCCATTAGCATTCTGAGATTGAGCAGTGTTTGATTTTTGGATTCACCTGTGTGGGTTGGCATGTGAAAGAGCAGTTTTGTCTGTCTGTTTGTCTGGTGATATGGAAGGATTGGCTAGGAGCTTTTCTCTCTGCTTGGCAACAATCATGTGATGGTGAGCTACAGTTGTTACTCGTTGGCCTTCTCCCTGGTGTATCTGCAGTGTCAGGTACCTCTATTCTGAAAGCGCAGTCAGCGGCGGTGTCGTGCCTGTCGGCTAACTGATATTTTGTGCTTTCACAAATGGCGGTCCTGTGGGGCGGCGCGGCGTTCGGCGTACTGGCAGACCCCTCTAGTGTCTTTCATGTGGAAGAGCTTCATAAGGTGTCACTGCAGCACACAGTACTTCTTGTAGTCAGATTCAAAGTCTTCATCCATGCTAGTGGTGTCCGCCATCTTCTTGCCCTCCGTTTTTGGCAGAAACTGTGAGTAGTCCACTCCCTGTTGCTCATAAAACAGGATGTAGGCTGAATCTGTGTCAATCTCGTCCGAGTGCACTTCCTGAAGAGATGACAACAAACAGTTTGTTTTAAGTGTTGCACTAAACATTTAGTCGGAAACTATTAAGGGGGCAAATTTCACGACTAAAAATTCTGATTTAATACCACAATGTTTATACTGAAAACACTCATTTTATTGACTTCTGTTTGATTTCTTTGTGTGTGTGTGTGTGTTGTTTTTTGTAGGAGCATAAATTCCAGATTTAATGCCACAGTACCCACTCATCAAAAACACTGTTTATATGTCATATAATACATTTTTGTTGCTATAATTTTTCTCATTATTATTTAAGAGAATTTCAGAAATACAGCAAATATACATACAGTAGTTGATACCAAAACACTTACATTGAACACTACTTTTATATAATATTGTATTTGTATTTATTATTATTATTATTTTAAAGTGGTCAAATACAATTTTGTCCTGTAATTTCATTTTTTTTTTAACCAATAAAGGGCAATTTTCTTATATATAAGTTCTAATTTTGGTACCACAACACTTATACTGAATGTTTTATTATATTTTATGGTATTACTTTAGAACAATGAAGCATTAATTAATATATTTACTAGCATTAACAAAGCATGAATAATCTTGTAAAGCATTTATTAATTATAGTTCAACATGAAATATTGCATTATTTAAATCTAAAGTTGTGCTCGATAACATTAGTTAATGCAGATTAACATGAACTAATATTATTTAACTTAACATTAGTTAATGTTAACTAAGATGAATGAATAGCATAATAAATGTATTACTAATTATTTGTTAATGTCAGTGAATACATTAACTAACATTATGTAATGGACTATTATTTTAAAACGTTACTGATTTTTTCATTTGATTTTATTAAAACTCAACACCAATGTAAAAGAAATGCTCAGCATATAAAAGTACACCTCTCACAAATATATCTTTTCAATTCATATTTTGAATAGAAAGCTATACAATATTATATTTGAGCATATATATCAGATTAGTCAGAACTGAAGCCAAATCTGAAGCTTATCTAACAAAATAATTATGATAACAATACAAAAACTAGTACACCCAAATGTATGTTATAGAAAAATATTAAATACAAATTTTAAAAAGAGGAAAAAAATCAAGAGAAGCAAAATAAATAAATAAATAATATTAAAAACAATTGTTGAAATTTTATAGGTTCTAATTTCTTTTTGAAATATTTTGCTTGAATTTAATCAGAATCAGAAATCAGAAAGAGCTTTATTGCCAGGTATGTTCACACATACGAGGAATTTGTTTTCGTGACAGAGCTTCTACAGTGCAACAGAATTACAGAGAAAGGACAAAAAACAGATAATAAAAATATAAAAAAAAACAGAAGTAAGTGTTAAATGCAACTATACATATGGACAAGTGTATGTACAGGCATATTACTATATACGTGCAGCTGTTATGTGCAAATTGGCATGTAAAGTGTGTTGTTAAATAAGTGTATGTGTGTGTAAAAAGTGTATAGCAAGTAGTGATGTTGGTTCCACGATTATTATCATCAAGTGTTCATGAGACGGATTGCCTGAGGGAAGAAACTTTCTGTGTCGGGCTGTTCTGGTGCGCAGTGCTCTGTAGCGTCAACTAAAAGGTATTATCTTTCCATTTCTAAATATGTTTGGTGACTAAACTATTATTTTAATAATAGTATCTGTTTAATAAATCTGTTTTGTTTAAATGCACCAAAATACATTGTCTATATTCACTGAGAAATGGATAAAATATTCATTTTCAAAATGGGGTGTACTCAATTGTGCTGAGCACTTTAAAACCAAAGCGTTAAATACACTATTTTTATTTACTTTGTTTTAAACATCATTACGATAAAATTAGTCGCAACAATGCTGATCTTTCGAAAGCTCTTGCCAGTAAGTCAGGAATACCAAATTAAGTTGCTTAGGTTACTTAACTAGATTAATTGCTACAATAGATCATATAAACCGGCTGTAGTGTTTATTTCAGCATCAACTTCAAAACCAAAGTCTCAATACTTTGACAGTCTTTGCTATCTAAGCATTTTCTATCTTTGCAGAGATGCCTTCCACCTCTGCTCGGTAAAAGAGTCAAATAATGGAAACGTGTAAAGTGTCACAGAAGTTGAGATCTTACCTTGCAGCTGCTGTCATTGTAACAGTACCATTTTTCGTTGGGGTTTTTGGCATAAGTCACATAGTGCCCCCCTCCCATTATTCCTGAATGGCACTGAAAGCAAAACAGAGAGGTTTGTTTACCAATTTGTCAGGACACATCTTCTATAATGAACTGCGCAACACAAGAATCACTTACTGAGATTGCATATAAATTATACAGGGGCTCCAGGCAGATGTCATTTCTTTGGTGGGGGGTGTCCAGATCAGCGCTGACCTCTGAATGTCCATTACTCTGACTGCTGTCCTGTCCTAGTCCATTCACCATAATGACATCGCAGTCGTTGCTGGAGGCGTCCAGTGACCAGGTGTCTTGTACGTTGGCATCAGGGGTCAGATTCTCCCCGTCCGTCACTGCACTCTGCTCCGCTTCGCTCTCGCTCTCCTTGTTGCTGCTACATGCTTCCAGGTTTTCTTTGCTGTTGCAGAGTCGATGTCTGCTGCCCAGCTGGGGAAGACGCAAGCGGCCCTGTTTTCGGCCTGTGTTTCTGGGGCTGCTGCCGGGACTGCTGTTTCTGCTCAAAGGACTGCCGACCCTCCTGATGGAGCACGGAGTGGCTGAAAAACAACGATTAGACAATCTTGTCAAAGGTTGATTCAAATTAGAACTTCACAATCATAATAATGAGCGCATCTCCAATGGTCACATATCAGGACTTTTGATGTGGAGTCAGGATTTTAGTTGACCAGGTATCACAGCTCAGAACACATGCAATTTGTAGAGTCATTGTAAAATTGAACCGTAAGGGGGGCTCTGTGACAGTTTAAGCATTTAAACCAAGTTTAAAGCATTCATACACAAGAAATAATAAAGTTTGGAGCTTTAACAATGATTAATTGTTTATTTCTTTTTTTGTTTTGACTTCTTTTTAATTGTATTTGCTTATATTTTGCTTTCGGTATTTGCTCATAGTTGCATTCAAAGCCTTGATTACCCTGTTGATGTTGTTTTAATAATTTGTTTATGCTTGTGAAGCACTTTGAGTTGCATTTTGAGTATGAAAGTGCTAAACAAACCCAATTATTATTATTATTATTAATAATAATTGTATTGAGCTATCTATACATTGAAGACTATCAGTGTTACTTGAGTTGATTTATTTCTATACCTGAATAATCGTAGACTCCTCAGAAGCCCACAAAGAACTGTTTATTTAATTTATTTCTTTGCTATATTTTATTTACCCATTCTTTATCCTTTCTTGCAATTTGTTTGTTTCATGCTGATGAACTGCCCTACAAAATAATCTCAATCAATAAAAAAAAAAAAATCAAACCAAGTCGCTTCAATTAATCTGGTAAAGTTGCATTCATATCCCAATATACAGTTGAAGTCAAAATTATTAGTGTCCCTACTGTGTCTTGAAAAATATCTAGTAAAATATTATGTACTGTCATCATGGCAAAGACAAAAGAAATTAGTAATTAGAAATTAGCTATTAAAAATATTATGTTTAGAAATTAGTTAAAAATATTCTCTTAAACCGAAATTGGGGGAAAAAATATACAGAGGGGGCTGATAATTCTGACTTCAACTATATATTGCAGATTAAAGTATCACAAGATCATTTTTATCTCCAATGTCATGCAAGAAGCAAAGGGAGAGAGACAGACCTCTGCCAGATGTGGGAGGACTGGCCACAGTGGTGGTGGAGATAGAGGACACAGAGGAGTCTCCTCTCTCCAGCCTCTGGAGCTCCTCCACCAGGCACTCGCTCTGCAGGCTCTGCAGGCTGCCCAGGCTCTGAGACGCCTCCCGCGGGGCAAGGAACGCACTTGGGTCGAAGCTCTCACGTGGAAACTTCACAATCTTCTGAGACTTGATCCAGCGACCATTTACAAACTGGAAGCGTTTCAAATGAACAATCTGAAATGGGACACAGAAAATAGAGATATTTCCACCTAATGTTCGAAAGAGTAGCTTGCTATAATATAGAGTTCAAGTTTTTGTGATAAAAACAAATACAGTATATGGCCTATATTAATGAAAGAAATATTAACAGAGAAAAGATTTCAGTTTAAAAATATATA
>CAIGQQ010004837.1:20764429-20898178 GCA_903798035.1 Danio albolineatus | reverse complement strand
ATATATATATATATATATATATAAATTCATGTTATATATAATACATTTTTAATACATTTTAATACATATATAATACATTTTTAGATACTTTTCATCAATTTAAATACACATTTTATCGTATTCAAGTTTTTTAATATTCTAGTTAAAGTTGTTTTCATACTGCTTGAGGATAAGAATGTATGAGACTTAATATATACCTAATATACTAGTCATTTAATGAGTTAAATTATTCATGAATCACATTTTTTTGTATTATGGTTTACTTTATACTTGCCAACAACAGTCCCTTTATCAATATCTTAATGAACGTAATAGCTATAAATGTGTGTTTGAATGGTAAATATGTAGTTTTTCCATAATGTTTGCCATCTGTTAAGTGTACATGTATTTTTCATACACAGGCGAGTGTGCTTAGCACAAACTAAAAGTTCTTTTATTTTTAATCCTAGCAGACTAGCACTTGTCAGTGTGGGCGTTTGTTTATATTTATCGCCTTCAGAAGTTATTTTTGATGTCACTGAATCAACATCCGGATTTATTTTTGCCACCTTGTGGACAAACTAAAACATTTCAAGCGCATATGCACGCACACAAGAACATACATTGTGCATTTGCTCAGAAAAACATATCTACACACTGATGCACATTGCAATTTCACTTTTGGGATTTGATAAGCACAAGCTTTCTACTGTTAACAAAAACAGGTTGGCTTTTTTAAAGAATTGTGGCATATTTAATACAGAAAAAGTCCCTCAAAACATTTATTGTTCTTACCAGTACAGGAGGCAGCCTCCAGAGGTCCAGTTTCTTAGTGGCCAGGCGGTGTGTTTTACACTTTGAGCAATAATAAAGCTCGTCCTCTCCCAGCTCTTCTTCACTGGTAAAGGCTTTTAGACAGCTGTCCAGACTGATGGGCTCTGCTTGAGCACGTCGGCTCTGCTCAACACTGGGATGCTCTTCTACTATCTGTATTAGCAATGAATGGACACACATTAACAGAATGACAACTGCTTAGAAATAGAGTTGTGGACTATGAAATGATTCAATTAAATCTGAATGTGGTTACATTTTAAGATTATTTATTTTTAGTGTACAATTAAACATAATTTGTAGTCTAGTAAGATAGACAGATCTAGTCTGAAATGGACTATAAAAAGCAGATTTATTTTGTTATCTCCAAATAGTAAACAGCTAATTTGCAATTGCTTTGCATTTGCAAAGTGTCTTTCAGCTTAAAAAGTGCCAAGTAGTGATGACAGATAATAATTAGCAGCTCGTGGTTTTATCGAGAGATCTTGCTCAAGGTAAAACAGAAGCAGCAGACCCAGAAAACAATTAATCATATGATATGATTTTAATGACTTTCTCAGCTGGGATGTGAGATGGAAACTAATCTCTTCACAGGAAATGACAGCACTGGCAGAGTAATCACTGTCTTCAAGGGACACATCAATTCCTGCAGAGCAGCAACAGAATCTACTACAGACAGACTCTGCACAGTAACCGACCTTGAACTTGATTGAAGTACTCAGTACGGGTTAATTTTGACCTTGAAAATCTTTATATGCCTTCAAAATACTCACCCTTTCCTGAGACGTCTGGTAACGAAGGTGCAGGGCGGTGGGATCCCAGTCAACAGCAATGTAGGCATTCCCCAAAGATGCTCTGTCTTCATTACAGTCCACTGTGCAGCCTCTGCAGAACCTGGCAAAGTCACCGACAACCCTTGTCAGTCACGACAGTCTACACTGCAGTGAAATATGTGAATACACAACCGGTGAAATTGAATGCCTTACCTGTACCAGGGACACCAGGCACAGGAGTTACCATCTTTCTGAACCACCCGCAGCGTAAAGGGGTACTGATAGCCCATACTGTCATCACTGGAAAAGAGCACAGCATGTCACATAACAGAACAAGGACTTTTGGGAAGAAAAAAAAAAAAATAGGCAAGCTATGATATAAAATAATATTCTGCACAAATGCTTAGGCCATGTGAACCGAACGAAAGAAAACAAAGAAATTATTAAATTTGACAATTATCATGATGATATTATAAGTTGTGACGTTTGCAAAATAGCTGCAATTTCATCAGGCACAAACTTTTTAATAAAGGCTCTCACATATGTTTCCTGGTGTTTAAGGAAGCTTTTTACAATGTTTATTAACACAGGCAATAGAGAAAGGACGGGAAATAATTGTGAGGGGAAATGGGATCTGGAAATGACTCCATAAAAAAGGCTAACTGCTCAAACCACAACCTTCACTACATCTTCTCTCATCGTAACGTACACTAAAATTCATGTTTGGCTTGTTTTAAATTAATGAATACACTGATATGTGAAGATCCATTACATTTATCAAAAATAAAAGATATTTATGATTTTAAAAGATACATTTTTAATGTTCTTTTCAAGAATGGTCTATTCAAAGAAAACTACAATGATTTCGAGAATAATATTTAGAGCTCATCCTTAAATAAATAAATTACTTACTCATAACTATTTAAAAAACTTAAATATTTATTTGAAATGTTAATAACATTTCACAACATTTTATTTTTTACTAAATACACCCTTGGGAAGCACAAAGAACTTTTTTCTATATATTTATATTAACAATAGTAATAACAGTGTAAGTCAAACCTATTCTGGCAAAAACCAAACGTTCTAAACTAATCCTCAAGATGATTCTACTGACCAGTCTTGAGCGTGGTTGCTGGCTTCCTGCGGTGGCAGTGGACTGGCAAGTCGGGACACTTGAATCCACACAGCATCATACAGGTCCTTCTTACTCGTGTGCACTGTGCATGGCACAATCAGAGGCATACCAAACAGACTGGGCCTGTTCTTCTGAGAGGACAGAAAGTAGAGCTCCGTCCGCATCTGCAGGGACAGACCTCACACTTAGGATGCTTACGACCATCTTATGAAGTCCAACAATAAATCAGTGGATGCTTACCATCTTTCTGTGCATGGCAATAATGTAGCCGATGAATGGGCTGTCCTGCAATGGCACAGCATGGCCATTGGGGATACCATTGGCGAGGGGTTTCTCAGGGGTGCAGGGGACCACTGTACTGGGCATACCATTAGGAATCAGGGCAGACTTTCCAATATGATTGTTTCCTGCTGTCCCATTGGCAATGGGCGGTTTTTCTAAAGAAGACATTCATGTGTCAACGACAATAAGGGTGTTAATTTAAGCACAATTACTCTTTTAATGAGAGAATTCAGAAATCGATCCTTGTTACCTGTTTGAACAGGAGAAGTGACTGATGTGGGTGAACCAGGCACAGGGATCTCAAATGCACAGAGGAAGCCATTCACAGAGTGTCGCACCTTCTGGTTGTCCAGAGGAAAGTTCTACACCAAAAAAAAAAACTTATTTAAAAACCAGGATTACTTAATTTTACAGTCTTGTTTAACATGTAAATTCTATGTACTTACTTCAGTCATTACATAAACTCTGTAATAACTAATAATCAGTTTTTGGTAACACTTTACAACAAGGTTCATTAGTTAATGCATTTACTAACATAAACTAATCATGAACAACACTTGTATAGCATTTATTAATCATTTGCTAATGAATTATTAACATCCAAGTTCATGCTTGTTAACATTAGTTAATGCACCGTGAGTTAACATGAACTAACAATGAACAACTGTATTTTCATTACCTAACGTTAACTAACACGAACAAATACTGTAGTAAATGTATTGTTCATTGTTTGTTCATGTTAGTAAATGCATTGATTAACAATAACTATTAAACCTTATTGTAAAGTGTGACCCAGTTTTTAATTGGACTGAAAGCGAAGAATCACATGTATTTAAAACAATCAGAATTGTCCATATCATAACTTTCATTCTGATTGTAAGATGAATTTAAGCAGTGTTCATTTTTGTAATGTTCACTGACAACCTGCTTTTCTGAGACTAAGTTGAGATGAAGACACGATGACATGAATTTCATTAGATACTAACAGCGACAGTATATAGCAGAAGCAGTATATCATCAAGCAATATCATTGACAAAAAAGAAGAGAATAAAACATAGTCCTGTAAGATAAAAAATAACCAACATTATAATTATTATTATTATATATTTTTTTAAATCGCTGGACTGCTACATTGTGCTGTTCATTCATTAGATGAGCAGATCAGAATGTGCGCACTTATTGTTTTTAGTAGGCCTGTCACGATATCTATTTTGTATTGTACGATATATTGCTCCAAAAAATACTTGGATAAACGATATTATTGTCATTAAGACCCTTTTATGCCAGAATGACAATATAGCATCATCATTATGCAAGTACAATCTTCCAAAGAACACATATTTCATTCTTAAGAATATTTAATTAAGTTATATTCATTTTAGCAATTTAATAATTAGGCATTGGAGTCAGAATGTTAAAACGCATATCAAGTGCAAAGTAAAAAGTAGGCTGCGATATCTGCTTCCAGATCTATCTTTAGTTGTCAGACACCCATATGAAAATATACTCAAGTAATTTACAGTAAATACTATAAAGTTTTTTAACCATTACGACACCTCTAATAGAGATATAATATTGCTAGAATTGTTTTTTTATTTATGGGCGATATATATTGCATCACCAAAAATATTGTGGTCATGTTCATGTGTTGTGCGATAAGTCGATATATTGATTATTGTGACAGGCCTAGTTTTTAGTCACGTTAATGATGCAGTAGGCCTGTAAATTCCTGTTTTTTTCGTGCCATAGGCAATCATTCATCAGTATTTTCACTGATGAATTTAACACTGGATTTAAGGATGGGTTGAATTCCAATAGATCTCTATGTACATTCAGCTACTGTCTGTATTGGGCAATTGAACTGACCTTGATGTTGGATGTGTGAACCTCGGCCAGTAAGATCTGCTCAGGTTTCAGGCTGCAGAGCTCGCTCAGCTGTTTCTTCAGACCCATGTACTTCTCATCCATGTTGAGACGGAGCCCGTACCGCACCGGAGTGGAGCCGTCAAGTTTGATGACTGCAAATCAAGAAAAAGCTTTTATGTGAGACATGGATACCCGCTGATGGGTTTTAAAATGTTTTCTCTCCGCTTGGCTTCACCTGTGATTTCTAAGTGCATGGAGCTGTCCATTGGCAGAGGCAGCGATAGGAAGTTAAAGGGGTCGAAGCGTGCGCTTATGTGGCCACAGGTCTTGCACTTCACCTGGGACCTGAGTTGCCCATGGAAGAGGTCCACCACGATAGAGCGATTTCTCCGCAAATGGTTTTCCCAGGCCTGAAAAGAAGATGCAGATGTCTTCAGGGTGAAAAGATGCTCATTTCTCATTAGAAAATCATAAGTGTGCCCATTTAGAAGTGCTTAGATAATGTGATGATCCTGGAAGGGGCTGAAAAACAGGAGTTCGACACTGACCTCTGTAGCAACCTCGTGGTCTGGCCGTCCATCGCTATCCTTGAGCTCCACATACGGCTTCTCATGTACACGATTCAAGTCTTCATGAAGCCCATCCAACAGGAAGGCCAAAAGCTCCTGGGAGTCTTGCTGCTGGAAGCCATTGAATCTTGGGGCGTACTTTGCTATCGTCCACTACAAGAAAAGGTTTTACAAAATGATTTACAAAGCGATAAACTTCAGTTTGGTTCTCATGATTACAAAGATGTTAACAACCCACCCTGAGTTTCAGAGGTGCAACATTCTTTTGGGTGCCGCTCCAGAGTTCCTGTACCAAATCACCATAGCATTTGGCCATGTGACCACGCATTCCTATTGGATTAGTTCTGTCAGGGCGAAAAAGATCATTGGTCAAGAGTTTGCTATTCGTAAATGGTTGCCTAAATTACTTTTCTAAAGCTGCGAAAATCTAAACAATATCTTACAAGTCAAAAAGGTTCACTGTGTGTCAGCGCATAAGGCAGCGCATGAACGGAAGTAATATTCAAACCAAGAACTACAGTATAATATTGGTCATGGTTTAATCTCAGCCCTCAATGTTACACCCACACACTGGTGGCAGAACGCCTGATGCATATGACACACAAAATTAGAAACACTTTAGCTGTTCCAAAGTGATCATGTGATTGAATAAATTGTACAGGATTCCTTTTGCTCACTGGTTGTTTCAGTCTTTATGGACAATAAAAGGAGTGAGAGTGAAGGTCTAGTTATGTTAGACTACAGTAGTTGTGGGGTGCCCAACTTGAAACAAAATGTATTTTGCTCTAATGATTAGGCCTGTCTCGATATCTATTTTTTGTTTTACAATATATTGCACCAAAATATATTGCGATAAACGATATTATTGTCATTTTAAGACCATTTTAAGCCGCTCATTATATAATGCCAGAATGACAATATCATATCATCATAATGCAAGTAGACTCTTCCAAAGAACGCATCATATTTTATACTAAAGAATATTTAATTTAATTTAGTAACTTTAACAATTTAATAATTAGGCGTTGGAATCAGAGTGTAAAAACACATATCCAAAACAAATAATAAATGTTAACAGAAAAATGCAAGGTTAACATTTTCAGTCTATTTTCAGTTGTCAGGCACCCATATCAAAATATACTTTAGTCATTTATAGTAAATACTATAGTGGTATATATTTTTTTAAACCATACTGACACTAACACCTCCAATAGAGATGGAGAGGTTGTGCAATCAGCTAAAATGTTGCAAGAATTGGTTTTTATGCATGGGCGATATATATTGCATCACCAAACATCATTGAGGTCATGTCCATGTATTGTACGATAAGTCGATATATTGATTATTGTGACAGGCCTACTAATGATTGATTTTTAATTTTGCTAACTTTTTTAAAAGACCATTGGTTATGTTTCCTTACCTATTAAGCTCATAAAGGTGTCGCCCTGAGATGAAGTACTCAGTGAGGGGCTTGGTATTGCTTACACACTGAATACTGGAGTTCATAAAGCACGTGTTGCCCAGATTACTCAAACCTGTGGCACCTTTCTCAGTAGGAACTGCAAGAGAAATGGGGTAAAATAAAAGTCAAGACTTCACAGGCACTACCACCTAAGTACCATCTCCATGAATTACAATTACTCCGTATTTCAGAAAGCTTTATAGCAACATTTGAGCCTTCTAATGTCAGAGCTGATGTCTGTCTTGATATGACTTTTAAATGGCTTTGTTATGTAATTGCTTCTTGGACTCTTGCTGCTTTTATTCCTGTGTTAATAATCTACTTGATGTGCTTTGATACAGGACACCGGTCTAAAGAATTCTAACATAGCGCCATCTATGCAAGGTCAAGCTCGGGTAAATATTCTGACATTTATAGATGGCTTGGCCACCTTCCAATTTGCATACATTTGTATCCAACACTTTCCGAGACCTCTGCCATTACCTTTGTGTCTGTCGATTTTGCTGCTGTTTGCAATGAAAGACATTTCCTCTGGCCAGCTCATATCTTTGTTTCGAACTGGAGAAAGGGAAAGATATTTGATAAATTTTTCCTTGTCCATCAGTAAAATCCTGCATGCTTTGCGATTTAATCCACATCGCTCAGCGCATGTGAAAAGAGATAAGACTTTAATTAAGACAGATAAATGTCACAGACATACCCTCAATGACTAAGTGCTGTTCATCTGGAATTTTCAAGCTTTCTAAAGTGTGATCTTCATCGTCCAGGAGAGTGAGGTAATTCTGATACGAAGACAATATAAAACAAGATTAGCATACAATAGAAATGTATCCCCCTTTACATTATTAAAACTTTAATTATAAGACAGATGTTGTGGCTTATAGTTTTTAGCTATATCGATCTACAGAAACTATTTATCCCTACAGTTTATCATTATTCATGAATTAAAAGTGAGAAAAAGGTATTGTCTATTGTTAAAAAAACATAATCAACGTAACCAACAAATCAGCTTTGTGTGTCATAAAAATATCAAAATGTTTTAAAATATGACTATTTTTTATATTCATATTTAATATATTAAAGACTAGCCATAAGGCAATGTAACAAAAATCATTCCAACCCCAAACTGTTGAATAATGCAGTATATGCTAAATGCTCAAATATTGAGGAGTCGTCTAGCACTACACAGATTTTTGTCCAATCAAACGCTCTCTAGATTTAAAGTGCTACACCCCAAATGTCACCTGTCAGTGACAAAAGATGGTTCATGCTGGTTGTGAAAAACAATAAATCTAATTGACCAAAAAAATGGATGGATCCTGTGAAATGCTCTCTATTTCAGTCGGAAACATGAGAAGAACAGTTTTCATTTAATTTCTTCAAAGATCACTGCTGTAAGGTAACACTGGCATCTTTATAATGAGGATAGATTTGCATATGAATGGCTCTTGATGTTCTTGAATTCAATATCTCTTAAGGAGGTCCCCACCTCGCTGTTGTAAAGCCAGAGGCGCATGTCCTCTTCTTTGATGCGTAACCTCTGGGACAGGTACTCATGAATGTCTTTAATGGTGCACATTCTGCTGAAACAGCCTGTGTATGCCAGCACTCGCTTGAGTGGGGCGTTCGGAGAAGGAACATTACCTGTGTTCGGAAAGAAGAGCAGTCATCAGCATTCCCTTTGTGGCATGCAATAAAACATTTACAATATTCAAACATACCCCTTTAAAGCACTTACACCTTGCTTTGTTATTATATATTTAAAAACAAAATTGACTCTTTTTTTTTTATAAAGTAAACTTGATTTAGAGTACTTTTTTGTAAAAAAACAAAAACAAAACATTTTAATACAAGACTGTGAGGATCCAGTCCATATATAAATCATAATATGCACACTATTGAATCAACCAGTGTCAAGCAGAAACAGATCAATATGTACTGTGCAACCATGCGCACACACACACACACACACACACACACATCCCAATACCTGATCGAAAGACCGAGGATTAGTTGTAAGGTAGCAGCAAGAAAGGGCAAAGGTCATTTTCATAGGGAACACTCATCAATTCATTAGTCTGGGTAATGTAAATCAAAATCAAGCAAAACATTTTTAATTAGTCCAAAAAGAGAATTAAAATACATTTAAAGATTTGTGTAGCAGTTGCTGATTTCATAGGAGACGTGATTATCTGAGACAAAAAAAAGAAGAAGAAAAAAAAAGATTGGTATAATTACAAAGCACACAATTACAGGAAATCAGCCAGAGAGCTTCCATCTTTACCCACATCAGTCAGTCTTCTGAGCCTCACAGCCATGACTGAGAGACATACAATATTTCTAGTCTCATTGTGCTGAACAAGACTTTAAATTATTGTAGATTATCATCTACTTATTTTCAGGACTCAAAAAATAAGGCCACTAATAGGTCAGTGTTGTCTTCTCACAACATTTGATTTTGATTTTTTTTATAAACGCATTTTTCGGTTACACTTACTTTAAAGGATAGTTCACCCAAAAAATGGAAAAACCTGTCATTGAGCTCTGCCTCCGATTGCTCTAAAACAGTTTGAGTTTCTTTTATCTGTTGAACACATAAGACTTTTACATTTTATCCATTTTAGCGAATATTGCAATCTGATAACCATGGACTTCCACAGTGTTTCTTTTTCCTACTATGGATGTCAGTGGTTACCAGTTTTCAACATTCTTAAAATATCTTCCTTTGTGTTCCTCAGAAAAACAAAAACTCATAAAGATTTCGAATCACTTGAGGAGGAGTACTTTTTAATTTTTGGGTAAAATATCCCTTAAAATATTTGTATGCAGTTTTGTGTCTACTCAACACTTGTATGTATTCAGTTTTAATGCTTTTATCCTATAGTTTTGCAATACAAAAATGTAATGTAACAAAAAAATTATATACATATTTTTTTATATTATATATTTATTTAAATCTAAGGCTGAACTCAGAAGATGAAGGTGTTGTGATGAGGAGTAATCCGGACAGGTCATTCTGGTGGGTTTATTATTTAGAAGATTAGGGGTGCTGGTGGAGGCAGTGGACGGAGCCTCTCTCTTGCTGCTGGCTTACGTTACCTCGGGGCATATGCGGAGGGAACATTCGCAGGCTGCTCATACCCATATTGACCCAGATGTTGGACTGAGGGCTCCGTGTGGCCGGTTGCTGCCGCAGGAACAAAAGGTAAAGGGGGAAGAGCTCTAGCTCTGGCTGAGCCTTGACTGTAGACTTGATAACCTGAAGAAAGAGCAAAATAGACAGTGTAAATGCTCAAGAGAGAGATGCATGCTTTTAAAACACTACAGCGTGATACCTGATCAGCTTCATTTAGCAGAATGAAACTGAAAAACTAAATGGCCAGATTGACACCTACAGCCTTTTCAGATTTTAAAGCTCTTTTGTGTTAATTTCCTATTTAATACATTAAACCTTTACTGCATACATAATGACAAAAGCAATATATATAAATAGGATTCAATATTTTTTAATGAAATGGACTTGATTAACATAATGTAGTACATATATTTGAAGAGAGCTTTAAAATTAGGTTTAGGCAAAATCACTAAAAATTTGTGTAAAAACAGCTTACAATATTAGAATATGTCAGAACATAAAAAGAAAAATTTAAACACATTTTTGTTATTCAAAATTTGTTATCTTTTCATAATATTTGCTCACTGCGAAATAAATAAAAATCCTCTAGAATAATAAATGTATATCAAAATGGCAGATCATCCATCACAAAGTTTACATATGCAAAAGGTTTCTAAAATCCGCCCAGAATCGATCCTTTCATGTGTTACTTTAAGACGTTATTTTATTATAAAACATTTGAACATGTATCATTTCACAGGGTTAGACAGTCCAACAGTGGGTTAAGTCACAAAAACACAATCTGTATTCAGGAAACAGGTTTAGAAATGTCTGACACCGTTCACTTGACACCATGCGTCACGCCATCAAGAACATTGTGCGTCAAAGGAAAAGCCAGAGAACTGAGATTCACTGAAGCATAAATTACATGCTCATGGTAGTGCCACTGATGGGATATGGGATACATACCGGTCGGGGCAGGCTAAGGTTGGCTCCATACCAGTGGTAAAGTGCTCTCCACACCGGCTCTGGGACCGTCTCAAACTCCCGGCCAGACAACAGTTGATGGGACTTCTTCAGTCGACCTCCTTCCATAGTCAGCGTGGGTGCCTGGACAAAATAAAGACACATACTCAAGGGGGATTCAAACTGATAGATTGGTGCAATGACGACTTCCTTTAGTGAATAAATCACAGGCACTCTATTGAGGGGCGTCAAACATTTTCACTAAGGCCACTGTATGGGCTAGTTAAGGGTCTGTAATTATTAACATATAATTAAATAATTGTCTTTTTAATTCATTATAACATATTAAAGTAACAAATCAATAGATGTATTTGCATAAATGTAAAAATATGTTACTTCTCAGTTTTTTTTTTTACATGAATCCTTTTTTAAGCACTCACTATTCTATCAAAGTAAATAACACCAGATAAATATCATCAAAGTCATTACCTTTCTCCAAAACATTGCCACATTTGAGACCAGCAGAATTATTGAACAACAAACAATTTTGAGCTGCTAATAAGTTACATATGAGACATTTGCAAATGTCAAACAAATCCTGCTCGATTGAACGCTAATGTGGAAAAATGGTCACAAAACAAACAAACATTTTGGGAGATGTAGTTTATAGTCAATATACGATACAAAGCGACATGTCTTGAGTGACATCTTGAACTTTCATGGAAGACAAGGCCACCCAGTTTGTATGTAACATACTCACAATATCTAATTCGCATTAGGTGTGAATCAAACTCTTGTGTGCCAAATAAAGTGATATGGCCAGTGGCATAGTGGACGGGCACATCAAGCAAGCACTGTAAAGCAACAATTGTGGTTGCTCATTTTGCTAATTCTCTTGAAGGACAACTGATGCTTTTTTAGCTGATCATTAACAGAATAAATAGACTGTTCCATCTGATTTAATGACCATTAGAAATAATATAGCTCATTAAAGCCCATAAACAAAACAGGTTTCATTCATTTAAATAATTCATACATTAACAAAACTACATAAACACCATAACAGACTGCGCCCCAAAGCACATCCAAGTACATTTGTTCTTTCTAATAGCTGCTGTAGTCTTGAAATTTTGTACTTTTATTGAAGACACCGTAAGGGCTTGGTAAATGAGATGGCAGTACGCCAGAAGTAAGAGAGTGGGCCAGCCATTATTTTTGACCACTTCATATACTTTTGTTGGAAAAATTCTCTTTTTGGAACAAAAATCATTTCTTTCCTTTAATTTATTTTTTTTCTTGGTTAGTTATCTCCAAAACAAAAGGCCAGACTAGAACACAAACTGTTTTGTTAAAAGCAAAACATTCAGTTTCGAATAATTTTAAATTGTATGATCTAAAATAAATGAGTAGCCTGTTTCAGTTTCACTTGGATTCATTTAATCAAGTTGTTTGACCACCATGAGCAAGCATAGGTTTTCCAAACTATTCACTCAACACATTTCAGATATTGTGAAATTCAGAAAAAATGCTTGAAGGACAGGACTGTGACGACTCCAGTTCGGATGTGGCAGATCCTGATTAGTTGCCTGCTGGCTCACCAATTGATGTTCAAGCATATATAAGGAGTCCTTGGCTAGTTTCTGGAGGACTGTGTGGCTACTGGGGCGTCCTCATGATGATACCTTCCCTTTTCATTTCATAACCTTATGGTTTCGTTTTGTATTATTGTAGTATGTAGTTAATATTATTTATTTTCTTTATCCCTAGACATTATTTGTTCCTTGATTTTGTTGTTCTATTAGTTTGATGTTTAATAAATTAGTTGCATATACATCCTTTTGTTGTTTAAGCTCTTTTATGTTGCGATCCAAACGAGCGGGTCGTAACAAGGACATTTTTAAATGTGAAATGCATTTTGGATTCTTTCACAAGTTTTTATGAGTAGACTAAATGTGAAACAAAATCGTGGTTTTAGTGTATTGTCATTTGCAAAAAGATACATAAATAAAATGTAAAACATAATATTGTTATAGCAGTCAATTATTCTTATGCAAATTAAACTAATAGGCTAAATGACATGACACCCGTACACACTGTTTTGTTTATGCAGCGAGGGGTCCTCCTTCGCTCTTGCAGTTTGACACATGTCCTCTAATGACTCTGAGAGCTAGAGTTTGGATGGAGAGGACCGAAAATGTGCTTTTTGGCTTCAATGCTGCTCTGCGTCATATCAAAGAACAATTTATATGATAATACGGCATGTTACATTAATACAAGAGTGCAAATGTGTTTGTGACAAGGCATTACTGAAGCAAGCAGTTTTAGTCATAATGCTTTTAGCTGCTCATAAAGGCTTTCATTTTCTACAACACAAATGCTACAGACCATTCATCAGAGGATTAATTTGTTCCAGACGATTTCAATTTCAAAAAATGGCACTTTAATGTAGTTTTGAGCTCTCTGCAGCTATAATTAGATGAAAGAAAAACAAGTTGAAGGTGTTATTTTGCCAGCAGGACTTTTAAACGCACTTGGGCAGACATTCAGATTTCAGTTTTTTCTTGGTTTCAGTTGCTACGGCTCACCTTCATGGGCTCAGTGGTCACCAGAGGCTGGTTGTCTATCGCACCAGGCCTCTGCACGATCATGCTGTTGGGCAAATGGCCATTGGCACTTGAGAAACACTGGTTGTTGTTGTCGGAGATGTTGTGCTGCCGAGCAAAGCACACGTCTGTGGCAGAGGAACTGATGTGTGGAGTCAGGCCTGAGAAAGTGGAAGAATACACTGTAATGGAGGACAGACGTACTTTAGCCTTCATTTTATTTGACTAGAACATTTATTTTATTCACTTTTCTTTAGCTATGTCTCGATCAATCTTTATTTTATAATGGTGGCACTGCCTTAAGAGGATTGTTTAAGCAAAAATTGAAGTTCTGTCACTAAACACAAAAGAAAATATTCTGGAAGTCAGGTCACCGGTGTCCAGTTTGCTTCATAATATATATTTTTTTGTTCAACAAAAAACAAAGAAACTAAAATAGACGTGAAACCACATGGTGATGAGTGATTATTTCATATTAGAGTAATTAACAAGTAATTTATTATTATGTGTAATTAATGAATATTTAGATGACTCAGAAGGCTACTTTACATCTTAACCTGAAGCGAATCTTATCAAAGTTTACAAAAATCAAGTAGTTAAGAGTTGCTGACTGTAGGTTTGGAAACCTAGTAACCCACAGTAAACAAGGCAAACATAATGGAGAAAGCTGATTAGTCAAGCTGATTAGTAATGTTTGCTATGTCAGAGTTTAATTGCCAAATGCATTTCCAACTCCTATCATTCGCATTAATATTTGTTTCACACAGTTCAAAACAAACTCAAGCCAGTGTAAAAAAAAAATTAGGGGAATAAAGGAATTTTATTTGAAATCTGGTGTTTCCAGTGGGTTGAGATAGAAAACCTGATTTTGCTGCTATAAACAAATAGAAGATGCTCAACTAATAAATAAATACATGCTAATGTGTGTATACGTATGTATATGGTTATATTATATATAGTCACAATGTATTCTCTCTAATACCAATGTGTATAATAAAAGTCATTTGAGACTATTCTGGAATGAATTATATTAGGACACATGTTCTCAGCCTGGATGTAAATGGTGTCATTTTCATTTTTTAATAGTTTTTAAATAGTAGAAAATAGTTTTTCATTTTTTATTTACTTATTTAGATTTTTATGCTATTTTCTTTTTACAACTGAACAAAATTTGAGTACTATGTACAGTTAGTACACCTGCCAATAATGGATGTCAATTGTATGTCATTTAAAGTCACATATTGATGCACAAATGTAACTTGAAATATTGTATGATTGTACTCAAATGAGTGTTAACAATAAATATAAAATGATATAATAAAATAGGAAAATCTGGTTCCATCACTCATTTCTTATGCGACATTCAAAATGTGCATTGACACAGGGTGATGGCAACCCAGGTATTAATGAATATAACTTCAAAAGAGCAGCATTTATTTTTTTGTAACAATGTAAATCTTTTAAACTATCTTAAGTGACCAATATAATGCATCCTTACAGAATAAAGATATTAATTTATTTTAAAAAAATTACTGAAAGCTTTAAATTGTCCTCTTAACTCTAGTGACTGTACTTCAGTGAAGTACTTACTATTACCAGTGCTCTCTGAAGCCTCGGATGAGCTGGAGATGTTGTCAGGGAATTTTTCTTCTGGGGAACTGGGGGAACGAACCACTATTCCAATTCTGTTCAGGATAGGCTCTACAGATGCAGCAGACTGAGAACTTCTCATCCCGCTGCCCTGCACTGACGGCTGCTCCATGACAATCGACTTATTATCCTGGAACATATAAAAAATATATTTTCTTCATATGTTCAGCATTACCAAAAGAAAAAAACAAACACATCACTACTACATAATACTTTGTCAAGAATAATTCCAGGTATGATAACTGTATATTATAAAGGGCTTGAATAACATCACATTCAAGTCTTTTTCATTATATCCATGGAGGGCTAATTTATCAAGACATGATCACTTTTCGTTTTTCAATACTCACATATCGAACATAGTCCTTCCACTGCTGCCACCACTGCATGGAGATCAAGAACCAGTTTTGACTGGGCTGTAAACCGTGCCTGCTTTCCCTCTCCAACCAACCCCTGAGCAGTAACACAAAAACCAGCATAAACAAACATTTAGTCAGTCAAAGAGCTATCATATTTACACAGAAGCACCAAAATGAACCAACAAAACATTTCTTCTGTCATAACACATCAATAATAACTTGGGCAGAATAATCAAAGCAATAAACCTGACACGCTGATGCGGTACAGTATTTATAGTGTCTTTTTGAGCACCGTCAGTACTGCTGGAAAACCTAATTGAAAATGAAATTGTGTTCTCCATCTCTGCCTTCTCTAAAACACTGATAGAGGCAACGGAGGTACTATGGATCCTTATAAACAGACAGATCCTAATCATGAGGAGAAGTGAAATACAATACAGCCCTCGCAAGGCTTGTTTTAAAACACAGAAAGTGCTCCGTAGGGACGCTTTTGAAAGGAAGCCGACTTTCAGAAATGCCGCGTCCAACAGTTTTCTCACCTAATGATCTGGCCTTCCTCTTCAGGGGTGGCAGGACGCAGGCCCAGGACAATATGACACACCTGATGACGAAGAGATTAATGAGACATTTAAGGCCAGACCCAAGTCAGCATCGTACTTCACTGGATTCACATGTGTGGAAAGATTTGGAAGGATTTAGGCACTTTTTCATTTGGTTGCATTGTGCCAACATGCTGACCTGAAACAGCAAGTTGAGGAACTCATTGGCGAGGGCACTTTTCACACTCCAAATCTGATAGTCCTCCAGAGTTAAATGTCCTTGCTGTGAGTAAGACACAAGATAGAGGTTACTGCACAATTCATTTATTTTAACGTGTCCCGATATAGTGTAATATAGGACTGCACAGTATATAGTTTCAGCATCGATATCATAATGTGATCATTCAAGGCAGGATCTGCAATGTTGAGTCTGGATTGTAGTTGATCATTTGTTACTTTTTGGTTGCCCATCTTTGTTTTTAATGGTTCTCCTGTTTTCGCTGCTGCAGACTAGTCCAGTAAAAAGAAAGAAGAAATGCCTGCATGTGTTTAGCGTTTTTCTTTTATCTAAAACACAACAGTAATCTGGTAGTGTTTGCGTTGCTTTGGCTTTTTTCGAGGTTAACTTTTGTGATCTCCTGATTGCAACAGAAATACTGGGAAATCTCTGTAGATAGATGGCATTTCATGCCATTCAGCCTTATAATCTTAAAATGTCAGCAAAATCACCTGATTTGCCATAACTTTAAACATTATGCTAGAGAATCATTTAGATACTAGCTCTAAAGTGATGTGTGTGAAGTAGTAACGTTTTCTGCTGTTCTGACATCAGCTGCAGATGTGAAGGAATGGCGGAAGAAAGTAGTTCGACATACAAAAAGATTTTGAGACTCTCCGTTTTTGATTTTCTTTTTTCAATACATGATTAAGTTGTCGAACTGTTGTATAAACGCAATATCACACTCGTAGCAGAGCGATGTGGTTGTATATCATCACCAGTGCCGATATACAGCCACATCGCACTGCTACTCCTTTGATATTGCTCATATATATATATATATATATATATATATATATATATGCATATATATGCACACACACACACACACATACACGGCAGAAAGACAAAACATTATAATGCTTGCAAAACTAAAACCATTAAACAAAGCAAATAAAAGTTAACTGATTAAATCATAATATATAGTTAACATATATTATGAATAAAAGTCAACATTATATAGAATAAAAGTCAACATTAACTGGGAAACAAAGTCTTTTACAATCACTGGATGTAAGAAAAAAACATTAAGATTAGGGAATTTAACTTTTTAAAATATTTTTAAAAATATTTTGTATCCAAACTGTTAACAATATTTTGTGAAAAATTGTTGTAAAAGGTATAAAATGATGAACTCTTTAATTAGTATGAATATATTCACTATATTAAAAAAGAGAATTACTTTTGTTGTGTCGTGCATTTTCAGTATGTCCTCCACAATCTCTGACACACTGGAATCTAACTCCTGAAAGAAACAAAGCACAGATCATGAAGTATCATCAATACCTGACATGGAAAAACGTCTCCAGTAAATGTAAGAAACATGATGACAACCAAGGGTGCACAAATCAATAATGATTAATCAGTCTGAATTTAATTTAAATGTATAATCCCATATTAGTACATAACCGCAATAACATGACTGCATCTCATTTGCATTAATCACCATATACATACATGTGAACATATAATGGATACATTCATCTGTATAGCATCAAAATCAAACAGCTAAACCACAAATGCTTATTACTGTATCTGCAGAGGTAAAAGCAGGTTAAAAGCTGCTCTGCACTCACAGGAAGGGTGTCTGTTCGGTTATCTTTCCACACCTCCAGCAGCGCCACCACCATCTCGTGGATCTCATCCCTGGACAAAACTCCATCACGATCTACATCGAACACTTTAAAACAAACTGCAATAGACAATGAAGAAAAGATGTAGATGGAAATCTTTTAAGTCATCCAAGTAAAACTTAAAAAATATGTGACCTTAGACCACAAAACCAGTCATAATGGTAAAATTTCAGGAAATGAGATTTATAAATCATCACCTAAAAGATGAATAAGAAAAGCTTTCCATTTATTTACGCTGTTAGAATATGATAATATTTGACCGTGATACAACTATTAAAAAATCTGGAATCTGAGGTTTTAAAATATTAGGAAAATCAACTTTAAAGTTGTTCAAATTAGGCTGTTAGCAATTAAAAATTAATAATCAAACATACTTAATTTACTTTTGAATGAATGAATGAATTTATTTATTTAACAGGGACAATGCACAAAAATGACATTAACCTCAAAGAGGAAAGCTGCATTGTGCCAGGTTGTAGCAGGATTTTCCACCTGCTGTCCCTGGACAGGTAAACATTAAAACAATAATATCCTATTAATTCAAAAGTCAATTCAAAACATACAGGCAGAATTGCAAATAAGCTAAAACACTGACAAATCAAAACAACTTACTCAATGTGTACAAATTTGATTTGACAAAAACCACCTCCTAGTCAGGCGTGAAAACATCTTATAATTTAAACATGTGATTATTTCTATTGGGAGAGAATTCCATAGATTTGTCAATTTATAAATAAAAGAAGATTGACCAAAAGAGGTCTTGCGTCTAGGGACAATACATTCTCCTCTTACCACAGAACGTGTCGTTCGTGATGTTTTCTCTAATTTGGATGAAAAAAAATAAAAAAATTAACGATGGAGCATAATAATTTAAAAACAAAACAAATATTGGAATATTTAATTATATTGCATTATTATATTTTTATAATTATATTATTATATTAAAACTTACTATTTATGACACAAAACTTACTACTAATGACATTTTAATGCATTTACATTAGGAAATGAACTAAATGTCCTGAACTTTACTTAACATTCTTGTGGTTTGTGACATAAAAACACTTTGTGTACATATACACTTGTAATTATGTTTCTCTATCTGCACACTTCTGATTATTAATAGCAACCTGCACTGATTCATTTATTTGAACTGTACATACCCACTGTACATATACATTTGTAATTATGTTTATCTATCTGCACATTTCTGATTATTAATAGCAACCTGTAACCATAATCATTTACTGTAAATCTCTGCTCATAACTAAGGCAACCTGTATATAATGTTCATACATCCATCTGTAAACATCACCATAGTTTTTCTAAAACTGCACTTAATAATTTATATCTGTATTCTGCACTTGCTGCTTTTGCACTCCTGGTTAGACCTAAACTGCATTTCGTTGCCTTGTACTTGTACATGTGTGTAATGACAATAAAGTTGAATCTAATCTAATCTAATAAAAGCAAAAATGTTTAATATTGACTCATACAATATATCATTGGATATTCCTACAAATATATCTGTGTAACTTCAGACTGGTTTTGCACTCCAGCGTCACATGTTTTTTAATTATCTTTTGTGCAAATATTAAGTATTAAAACATATAAATGTAATACATTGACATAATTTATTACACATTTAAATATGCCTAAAATGCATATTACAATACAATAAATACACATCTGATATAAATAATTTTAATTAATTTAAATGATGCACATCAGTAAAAAGAGTTACAGTATCAAATATAAAGAATCATCATTTGTTTCAATCTATCAGCAGAAAACAAAATGAGTTCACATTTTCTTCCTTTTTGAATCAAACAGTACAATTATAAATTGTCGCATCAAAAAACAGCAATACAGAAAATATATATAAATACAAATATGCAAAAGGTAAAGCAATAAAAAACACATTAATTGAAAAAAAAATTTTAAAAAGGAAGAAAGAAAAAACATAGACAAGCATACAAACTTTCTCTGTGCTTTCCGTTTATAACTAAGCTCAAATACATATTTTAAAGATTATTTATGCACATAAAAACATCCACAATAACCCTGCATCTGCCATGGATGAACAGCTAAGAGAGAATGATAAGCAATAATAAAAAGCTTACACTTCTGCCTCTCCGCTACTGGGCCGCGACAGCAAGCTGAGAGCCCACAGGATATCTCCTTAAAGTCAATATGATTGTCCCGATTCTCATCAAAGGCGTGAAACAAGCCTGGCAAATGGGAGAAAATGTCAGTGTTTAGATTAGCCAGAAAGAGTAATTGGATTCTTTGGAGATTTTTTTATCACAAATGATCCAATAAATTTCAAAAGCAGAAAACCACTTCTACCAAAACAAGATGAACCGTGACTTTCCTGGGTACTACAAATGTTTTCAAAGCAAGGAGTGTGTGTGTGTCTCAATCCATTTGAGAAGCTTTTAAAATTGCCATAATGAATTCTGTTTTACCTTCACTCAGCGATGCATGAATAGGAGGCGAGACCAGCGGGACAAAGGTTTCCAAATCAAATCGGCCTGTCCTTGATTGAGCTTTCAGCAGCCAGTAGCGTTTTTCCAAGTCGATAATGTCTGATTCTTCTACTGCAAGAAAGGAAACACGAGAAATCTGATTCTCTTTGAAATAATTACACGGTGTCAAGCATCAGTTAAGCACGTGGTCCATGTGTAACTGGATATCACTGCCATATACAGTAAGGGCTAAAATTTACTTTAAAAAAAAGAAGTCTTTTCTGCTAACCCACACTGCATTTACTTAATCAAACAACAACAAATGTTCAACTTTTTTTCTTCTTCTAAATATTAAAACATATATAAAAAAAAATATTATTTCATTTTAAAATAACATCGATCCAGCAATGTGGAAATCTGCAATTGTAGATTCTGTAGCTTTAACAAAAATTAGTTGTACTTGTTTATACAATGAAGATATTTGAGGGCGTCACGGTGGCGTAGTGGGTAGCACAATCGCCTCACAGCAAGAAGGTTGCTGGTTCGAGCCCCGGCTGGGTCAGTTGGAATTTCTGTGTGGAGTTTGCATGTTCTCCCTGTGTGTTCCAGGTACTCCGGATTCCCCCACAAGTCCAAAGACATGTGCTTATAGGTGCTCATATTTAGTAAGCTAAATTGGCCTTAGTGTATGTGTGTGAATGAGAATGAATGAGTGTACAGTATGGATGTTTCCCAGAGATGGATTGCAGCTGGGAGGGCATCCGCTGCGTAAAACATATGCTGGATAATTTAGAGATTCATTCCACTGTGGTAACCCCAGATTAATAAAGGGGCTAAGCCAAAAAGAAAAAAAATTCAAAATTGTCCTGAGAATGGACGTTTCTTTACAACTTTGAGGAAAGGTTTTGATCCACTTTAAATGTTGACTACTGTTTACAGTGTTATTTTACACTTAATTATTTAAATTCTGTTTATTTATTTCACTTGTTTCTTTGTTTTTTGTAATAATTTATGCTTGTACTGTTTATTATATATTGAGCAAATGCACTCCCCATCAATGTCAAAATATGAATTCATAGCAAATAGGATGTTATTTAAAACATCTTGTGAAATATATTTATATTTTTAAAAAATCCACAAAAGCGCTCACATCAATCTAAATGGGTGCTCTTATAAAATTTAAAAAGGCTAACACAAATTGTGTATTGTTTCGAGCACACCGGTTCTTCGTCAGACAATCTTCTATTTAATTCGCAACATATCGAAGAAAAACAAAATATTGCAATGTCAGTTATTTCCAATATCTCAATTGTAATGTAAAATGCTATTTATTCCAGCGATTTAAAGAATCTTCCGTGTCACATGACCCTCCCATTTCGTGCTCAAGAAACTTATCTCATTCTTTTTTTGATGCTGAAAACAGCTGTGCAGTTTATCATTTTAAAACACTTTTATTCATCAAGGACGCGTTAAATTGCACAAGAGACAGTGTCAACATTTCAAATAATACTAAAGATTTAATTTCACTTAGATGCTGTTATTTTGAACTTTTTACCCACCACACAACACTAAACAGATGAATAGAAACTATTAAATTACTAAAAATAAGAAGAAAACTTTAAAAGCTGTTAATATTAATGAATTAATATAATTTATTATATAAATGACTACTACAATATAATAAAGCATACATATACTAAAACAATGCCACTATATAAAGTATAAACCGACACAAACTTCAAATACAATATTTTATAGAATGTAAAAGGAAAACCCATCACAACCCATCAAAAGATTTTTATAGAATACATGACACTTGTCTACAGTCAAAAAAGCTAGAGTTTTAATATGGCACTATTTGTAGAGCCAGTTGTGAGTAGAAAAGTTTTCAAACACCACCCATGCCGTCTTCAGTTTTATAGCACTTTTTTGTCATTTTGCGCGCTTGATCTTATTAATATTATAATGGCATTCAACTGTGTAATACATACTGATGCAATTTTTATATTTGGGCAAATTATTTATCTAAAAAAGACATTAGAATCAGAAACCCCAGCTGTTGTGTTGACTGTGGTGACTGACATTAGATGATTAACATTTATGATGAGTGGTTACGTAACTACATCTAGGTGAAAGCATGACTCAAGCACCTCCACATATAGTCCAGTCTTTTAGTGTGTTGAGGTTAAGAGGACCCGGGTCAACTCTCTTGCTTTGCAATAATCTCTAGCTTAGGCTAATAGGATTGCTCTTGTCCCTCCCACACTGACCGTCACACATAAGGCAAGTGTCAAAACACAGCAATACAAATCTGATCTTTTGTTTAGCCTGATGTTCAGTTCACACTCCTCCTACCTCGTCTCTGTTATTCACAACACAATACATTTCAGTGAATGCACTCCATAAATAAATAAATGAGCAAACTGATCCATACAAAAGATTATCCAAGGGGGGTTCTCGGGACAGGAATGAAAGGCATCTTAATGAACAGGCCCTGGATCTCCACTGTTATCTCAGACTCCTGAAGCACTGTTAAATCTCTGGTTTGACGGGCAATTGGGAGTCTGATAGGATTGGGTCAATAGTCATTATTTGCCATAATGCTCTGCGAGAGAAGGGCTATACTTTTTGAGGGACTTAAGTGAAAGAACGCATCGAAACAAAAAACAAAAAGAATTTAGGGGATTTATTGGGGTACGAACCCATGAGACATTCATTTTGATCAATGACTCTGTGTCATTTGAGAGGTGGTTATGAGTGGATCTCTATCACGACATTAGTTTTAATACAGGCTTCACATCTTAGCATCCACATAAACAAATTTCCCAGTGGAGATTACAATGCGCCGTGTAATTAATGCAGTGATCAAGAATTATCATAATTCAGAGCAGCGTTATTATTAAGAACAATAATTAGTTGAGGAAGGCTGCAGGGGGCTGAAAAACTGCTCGAGTGTTATTCTGTGTTTGTGCATTGGACAGTGACTTCTAATCTTTAATACTTATTAAGCGCCGTACGGATTGCTCATCCCGAATGTTTACAGGCTTGATTGTTGCAGTACATCTTAATATGAGGCACCGTGTGGTTCATTTCAAGCGAGCTGTGGTCTGTGATTTCCTCTTGTCCAGCTATGCATTAAGGCTCGTGTGACACCGTTGAGCCTTTCAAGCTGTCAAAATCCATTTCACCCATTACTTGCGCCACATTTCTATTATTCTGCTTGCTTTTCTGTAAGAAGCGACAAATCGCACAGCCGGTAACAGAGCAAAAATAACAGGCCTGTACTGAGACACAAAAGTAGTCAATACTACAAAACCCTTCCACTGTAAACTGCCTAATATCGACGAAGATTAATCAATGCTGTGATAATATACTGCTCAAGCTCACTGTTAGCGAAAAAACACATTTGTTCAATTGTTCATAAAAAAATATCAATAATAAAAAATAAAAAATAATAAATAAGTAGTTTATTTTAATAAAGTCAAAGTTTAAATAAAAAAATAAAGTTTCTTTTGAGAAACTTATTCATTTTGAGAGCAAAGACACTGATCAAAATAAACTGTTGTTAAAATGTAAATTTTTATAATAAATTTAATAAAAATATCAAATTTAATTCAAATGAACAACAAATTAAAAAAAGAATTCAATAAACTTTAATAATAAACATTGTATTTTTACATTCAACTGAAATTGAAACTATCATAGTTTCTACTTTTGAGCAGCACAACTGGTTTTACATTAATACTAAGAAACATGACTTGCATCAGATTAGCATATGATTTCTCATGAGCAGATTGATTTCTGAAGAATCATACGACACAAATTCACTTCTGCCATCTCAAGAATAAATTACACAAAGCCAAGAACAAAAAAAATGTATTAATATTTGACAATTATATTGTATGTACTGTACTTCCAAGTAAATAAATTCAGCCTTTGGAACTACGACCCTCCAAAACAGCAGTACTCACCTAACGGAGCGACTCTATCAGAGTGGCAACAGAAGAACCATACCATATTCCACAGCACATGTCACGTCTCTGGCTGTTAGATACGGCATGTACCATAGCAAACTCCAAACAGGTTGCCATTATGTTGGCAAAATACAGTTACTCTCCATCTCCGTGTGCAATCCAACTCCCTTTCTTTCTCACAGAAAACGCTCACCCAGTCATCACTGTGCTCTTTGTGATAGGCCTCTTGCCTGTTCGCACTTGGCCTGGTGTGAGGCATATTCTGGAAAGTGCCTGAACCCATAAAGCCACACAGATCACGCAGATCATGACTGCTTCACACCGACAGCACACACACAGCCCTCTCACTGAGCTAAGAGGATAATCTGGAGCGGGCCGCAGATTACCCTTCGCTGTCTATGTAGCTTCTCTGATTGGCTGAAGATGGCCAAAGCTGTCCTCGATTGACAAAGCAAACTTCTTCTAATTTGACTGGTCCATTTGCAAAATCATTGCTTTTATGTGTTCTCACTTTCTTTATTATGTTGTAGACCAAACTAGAAGTTCATCCGTACATAAAGGTATCCTGATTTGTGACGCAGTGAAAAGCCCAGCCTTGTGCATTCATTCTGTAATGGAGAAATATGTTATAGACAAAAATCGATCGTGCTCTTACTGATACACAGAAACGCACATAAATTGACCTTCCAATAATGTCAAATGATTTATGGCAAAGGCAAACAACTGCTGCGTATGCTGTTTAAAGCAAGCCATGGGCTACTGTTTTAATTCATGAACTGAACATGCCTGTCAATATTGCTTTGCTCCTGCCTGGTATAAATGGCTGTCTCAAAACCTTCTAAGCTGGCTACTGAGACAATCTTGGTAGGCAGATCTCATTCTGTTATATTTTCACATTTCCTGGCATTATTAAAAAGAGATACACTTTATTAGGTACACCTTACTAGTATCAGGTTGGACACCCTTTTGCCTTCAGAACTGTCTTTATCCTTTGTGGCATAGATTCAACAAGGTGCTAGAAATCTTCCTCAGAGACTTTGGTCCATATTAACATGATAGCATCACGCAGTTGCTGCAGGTTTGTCGAATGCACATCCATTATGTAAATCTCCCGTTCCACCACATCCCAAAGGTGCTCTATTGGATTGAGGTCTGGTGACTGTGGAGGCCATTTGAGTACAGTGAACTCATTGTCATGTTAAAAAGAAAACAGTCTGAGATGATTCACGCTTTATGACATGACGCATTATCCTGCTGGAAGTAGCCATCAGAAGATCGGTACACTGTGGTCATGAAGGGATGAACATGGTCAGCAACAATACTCCGGTAGGTTGTGGCATTGACTGAAGGCTCAACTGGTACTAATGGGCCCAAAGTGTGCCAATAAAATATCTCCCACACCATTACACCACCACCACCAGTCTGAACCGTTGACGCAAGGCAGAATTAATCCATGCTTTCATGATGTTGAGGCCAAATTCTGACCCTACCATCAGAATGTCGCAGCAGAAATTGAGACTCATCAGACCAGACAATGTTGTTTTCAATCTTCTATTGTCCAACTTTGGTGAGCCTGTGAGAATTGTAGCCTCAGTTTCCTGTTCTTAGCAGTGAGGAGTGGCACCCACTGTGATCCTCTGCTGCTGTGGCCCATCTGCCTCAAGGTTTGACTTGTTGAGATGCTCTTCTGCATACCTCGGTTGTAAAAAGTGGTTACACGAGTTACTGTTGCCTTTCTATCCAGCTCGAACCAGTCTGGGCACTCCCCTCTGACCTTTGGCATCAACAAGGCATTTGCACCCACAGAACTGCCGCTCACTGAACATTTTCTCTTTTCTGGACCATTCACTGTAAACCCTAGAGATGGTTGAGCGTGAAAACAGTAGATCAGCAGTTTCTGCCACCAACCATGCCACGTTCAAAGTCACTCAAATCACCTTCCTTTCCCCATTCTGATGCTCTGTTTAAACTGCAGCAGATCGTCTTGACCATGTCTACACATGCTTAAATCCATTGTGTTGCTTTCATGTGATTGGCTGATTAGAAATTTGCGTTAACAAGCAGTTGGACAGGAGTACCTAATAAAGTAAATCAAAACTGTGCACGACAGAAAAAACTGACAATGAAAAAAGATGTCCATGTACCCTGGAAAAACATGGACAATGAAAATATTATTGGATTTATTAAAGATTTTTAAGGTAAGTGGTTGCAGACAATTTATATGGGCTGAATTTAAACAAACAAATAAACAAAGTTGAAGATTACTAAATTTAATTTGTTAGTGTAAATTCAGCACATATATAAATTCTTTGCAACCACTTACCTTAAAAATGTTTAATAAATCCAATGATATTTTGGATCAATTAGTGTTGCCAGTAAATTCTTTTTCTAACAGACAGACAAACAGACAAAAAAACAACACACAAGCACTGAATGCTAGAAAGAGAGATAGTGTGGAAGAGTGAGACATACAGGTATAGAACAATAAGAAATGATAGAATAAAGGATGGATAGAATGATAGACATACAGTCTTATTAATAGACAAATAGGCAGACAGACTGTCTGACCAACAGACAGGTATAACAATACAGAAAGATATAGAACGACACTAAGACAGGGAGAGCAATACAGGCAGACTATATTCTATACTGTCCTTTGCTAAAAACTCATTCAGTTCTTTGTTAGATCACATGTGACTTGTCATACCATTTACATATTATTATTTACTTTTCTATTGATTTTGATTCTATTGTCAGAGTTGTCTAAAAGTAAATTAATAAACAGAATGAAAAAATAAGAGTCAGAGTGATAGAAAAGAATAAAATAAGAGAGATAACATGATAAACAGATTGACAGACAGGACAGGTAGATAAAACGACAGAAATTAAACAGACAATTACATCGATAGATATTATTAATACAATTCTAAAAGTATATTATGGCAGTCACAGGATGGCCACTTGAAGGGTTGGGAATCAAAAATGTATTTCAATTCTGGAGTAAAATACTTAATATTAAGAATCAGATCAATTTTATAAAAATTAATACTGAATGGAAACTGGAAATCAACTAGAATCAAAATTGATATGCATAATCGGAATCGATAAAATTCAAATGACATCCAACCCTATAGTCACTTGCAAATGGGGATCAATTGAGTTGTAAAGCATAGATAGAACATAAAGCATTACAGGCTTCTCGCATTATGATTTTATGACAGCAAAAGCACTGAGTGACTGAGCGGGTGGAAGATCTTCTGCACTTAAATAAATCATTGTCTCCATGAGAAGAGCTGGTGCTCTGATATTCTGTCATTGCGCCGGCTCGGGGTCTCTGAGAGAATGCAGCCACTTCCCTCAGCGTGTCAGTCTGGTTTTAATAGCTGGGTGGCAGTGACAGCTGCAGCAGGGCCGAGTGTGTACAAATGCTGTGTGTGTGTTCACTGAGTGGGAAGTGTTGCCTGTCACTCGCTATTATCTCACACAGATGCCTCTCTCCCAGTGGAGGGCAGGCCGACTGATTTTGTCGGAGGGAGAACTGGACAAAATGAGACTCGCAACTCACCTAAACATTGGCAGCACAGACTATGAAAGAGCAGATTACTGTCAGCTTCAGTGACACACAATGCCTCCAGTGCATTTAAATGATAAGCCTAATGATAACACAGACTTCTGAAAGCTGATGCCTATAAAGGGTGACAGACCCAGGCCTTGCAGTGCAGAGAGAATATTTTGAGTACTAGGGGAATATAAAAGGACTCAGGGAGTGTGAAGGGCAGAATTTGGGTTCTGCGGGCAGATATTAAAATTGGAAGACAAAAACTCAAATCTCACATCAAGTCATATTCTTTTTAAAAATAAAAATAAAGTCAAGATAGAAAAGCCATGGGTGACAAACCCAGGATTCAGATGGCCATAGATCTACATTTAGCAGTAATTACTTAAAATAAGCATTTTCTGATTGACTCTGTCAGATCATTCTGGAATTCTTTGGCCACAGTACTTTAGTCAGGATGAGGTCTGGACTTTGACGTTTCTTTGTTTTCTTTTTCAGCTGTTCCGTTGAAGATTTGCTGTTGTGCTTGGGATCATTGTCTTATTGTGTGACCCAATTTTGGCTAAACTTTAGCTGTGGGATGGGCATTGTGTTAACACACACCTGAGAGCAGCAGATCAACAAAGTGCTAAAACCTCTGCTGATGATCAGACTTATTTTTTATTAATGCTATTGTTCCTGTGGTTTAATATAAAAAATAAATAAAAACCCTCCAAATTCAGATAATTTTTTATGTCCTAATATGCAATTACTAAAATTTCCTATTAAATTCTATGTCCTAACTTTTCACAAGTAAGAGCTTAATCAGCTGGTTCAGATGTGTTTGATTAGGGTTCGAGCTAAACTCTCCAGGACACTGGCTCTCCAGGACTGAGTTTAGACACCCCTGATCTAGATTAATCAGAGAGCATGATTGCGATTAACGCATTTTACATTCTTTTTGTCGATCAGCATACCTAATGTATTTGATCACAGCATCGTGAATTGTATCGAATCTGGAGTTAAGTGAGTCCTTATTGCTAATACATGATCTTGTACTGTCATGCTTTTCAATTACGTTTAACCTCAGAAAAAGCTGATTTGGATCAAATCTCAATGCTAATTAAAAAAATTACTAATCACCATGTAAAAAGAAAGGAGAAAAATAGCCCATAATCTAACTGCTTCAAGTGCATTCAGAGATTTGAGAGTGCATGAAGTACACAGAGATTACTGAGTGGACAGTCAGACAGTACAGATGGAGAAGAGTGATACTTACAGTGAGTGACACCTGCCAGGGTTTGATAGAAGGTGGGTGTGTCGCTGTCGTCAGTCAGCGTTACGCACACGCCACCTGACAGCAGCCAGCGGGAGAATGTGAAAGCATCTTTATTCTGAAGCAGCCAGCTCTTAAACTTCTCATAATTCACCTTCTCCCCCTGGACAGAAACACAACAGAAACATTAAATACTAAAGTGCAATTCTGGAAGTAACCCATGGCAAACTTAAACATCACGTCGGAAGAGTGTAGAATTTGAACTGCGCTTTAGTTCTTTTCCCTCGTTCAGTTTTCTGTTCATTAATATGGACTGAATTCTGTTGTATGCAGATATGTTTGTGTGAGTGGGTTGGGTGAAGAGATAAGAGAGTCTTGCTAAACAACAAACAACCAAAGTGCTGCATCTGGTGGCTTTCCCCTTAATCTATGAGTGAAGCTGGCTAAGAAAGTGTTTTTCACAGAAGAGCAAACAAACAAATAAGAGCGAATGTATGTCAAATCCGTATTATGTGACCTTGTCGGCTGCAACTTTTGCACCGTCAACCTTTTAATCTTATTATTAGACGAGCGCTGTAACACAGAGGAAGCTCTCTTTAAACATAAGTTAAAATAGGGCAAAGCGTTCTAGAGGTATAGAGTGTAGATATATATAGAATTTTGCAATCATTAAAATAAGTGTCACGGGTAAGGCAGTGATTAGATTTAAGGCATGTGATCCATTTATCAGCAAGTAAATAGCAAATTGAATTAATTCCCACAGTGAAATTTCTAGTGATGTGTCAACCAAAAGATGACTTATATGAATGTGATTGTGTCTCCTATATCTTTTTTTCTGTTTTCTTTCTTACGTCCACATAGAGATGCTGTTTCTAGACTGTAAAACAGCTTCTTGAAGATGCTCTCTCATGTGGATACATTTGAAAGTGACATTTTTGCACAGTGATGCATATTGTAGGGCAGTGGAATCTTTTTTTTACAAAGCCTCATACATATTCATGCAATTGTATTACAAATAACAGAAGAAAATGCGTAAAGATGAAAAGTAATGTTAAATAACATTAAGTGAAGTTTATTTATAAACTAATTTCGAGAGGATCACGTGCAGATGATTGCTTGCAGCTGGTCCCGCATTATTCAATTTATGATTCACCAATCAGATGATTCATAAGCCACTATAAATACCCTAAGTTCCATATCACAGCCATCTTCATTTTGAAGAATCCCCCCTTCCACCCCTACTCCTCCTCCTTTCCTAGATGGGTGGCATGGTAGCCCAGTGATTAGCACTGTTGCCTCACAGCAAGAACGTCACTGGTTCTAGTCTTTACCAAGCCAGCTGACGTTTCTGTTCGGAGTTTCTGTTCTTCCTGTGCTCACGTGGGTTTCACCCGGGTTCCCCAGTTTCCTCCCACCTCCCAAAAACATGCAACTTAAGTTAATTGACTAATCCAAATCAGCACAATAGACATGCTGCTAGTAAGTAGTTATCTTTTCATAGCAATCACTATCCGTTCATTAGCTACCCGCAGGGGAGTTCTCGAGATCTACCTGAGCTTAAACTCTCCTCTCGCCTTGCAAACGGGAGGGAGCCCAGGGTCCGAGGATCTTATAAGCTCAGGGCTCTCTCCCGGGACAGCATGCCAAACAAGCTTTATAAATCAATCATCAGCTAAGTGTGAACTCTTGAAACCAATATAAAAACACAATATCATAAAACAAAATGTAAAATGAAAATGTAACTTTTTTATTTTAATACTACTAAAATATATTGATTTAAATAAACCAAAAGATTGTAAGTAAATAACATTAACAGAATAGAAGAAATATTAGAATTAAATTGAATATCATTTATAATACAAACATAAATAAATAAAATGGTGTGACGATAGAAACATAACATTTTGCAAACAAAATTTAACAGATATTTTTTTAAATATATTTTACATTATTAAAAAGGTATTTTTGCACATATGATAATGCACAAATCTTAGGATATTGGTCACACACGTTAACATGACAGTAGTCTTTGACAATAATATTTGTCACTATGAAAACCATGCCTTCAAGCAGTATATGTACATATCTTTATCAACACAGTATATTGTATCTCTGTGTGTGTTTGTGTACAGATATATTCTGTGCAATATTTCAATGTCAGTGTCAAACATTTCAGTTTCTGTTCAGTTCCAGTGTTCATTTTAGCATTTTCAGATATATATTTATTTTTAAATAGGCTCTTCGCTATCTTTACCAAATTAAATTAAAATATATTGTAAAAATAACAATGATAAGAATTGTAAAAATAATCTTAAGGACACTACCTTTAGGTTGTTTGTAATTCTGCTAAGAGATATGACCTCAAGTGTTTTTTATATATGTAAAACAGATGATAGAGTGGTTAATGTTTTTCTATTCTGACCTCAGTGAAGCACTTCCTAAGAGAAAGTGGGACCTCCCCATCAACTGAGCGCAGCATGTTCTCCACATCCTCCCGGACCACAAAGGTGCCAGAATCACTCGCGAACAAGCTGAAGATGTCTGTGAATGCAGAAGACAAGCTGCTTAATACACCCAAACACCTTATCAAGCTCTAGCAGGCACCACCACATCAATCACAGCTGTCAGGGACACAGCGGGACACACCAGAGCAGACACTAACAACTACGGGGAACATCAGACTGTGAACTCAAGTGTGCATGAGGCTACGAGTTTGCCTGAAAAACACAGTGCAAAACAAATCTAAAAAGCACTGGATGATTGAATAGGTTGAGGCTGAGGTGTGCTTGTTTAGATTGTTGTTCGCAACAGAACCCCTCAGGGATCTCATGTGATACAAAATAAACACTAATTATTGTAAAAAGCGCTATACAAATAAAACTAAAGTGAACTGAACCGAATTAACACAAAATAAACAACATACACACATTTAAAGCACACCAAGGCTTTTAAAGGGATAGTTTGCCCAAAAATGAAAACTCTGTCATCGTTTATTTATCCTACACTTGTTTCAAACCTGTCTTAGATTCTTCCTTCTGGTGAACACAAAGACAATATCAATATCAGTCGGTATGCACTGAATTAAATAAAAAGCTACTAGTTTTCTACATTCTTTAAAGGATCACGAAACACCAAAACACATTTTTTGGGTTGTTGACAGTCATATATGTGTCCCACGCTGCTACAAACACTATTAGGACATATATAGCTCCCTAAAAAGTGAAAATTGGTTGTTTTTGCGTTATTTTGAGCAAATTTTTGCAGCTGTGTCACGCCAATGAGATCCTTGCTAGTGCACTGGACGTCTCTGAGTGTGCAGCTTTAATTCATGAGAAAGACTTGGTTCAAACCAATCAGCGCGCTTTATTGTGAATGCGGTGCAACTTCATTAATATGCATGATAGCTTCGAAGATTGTTTTTACCTATTACAGTGTTCAGACGGCAGAGAAACGCCACGTTGTGTTGCCAAAACACAGGCCGCCAGTGTTGTGTTTATGTGCTGCAATGAAGGTTTTGTTTTCATTTCCCTGCTATGAGAGCACTGCTGGACTCACATGGGGACTACTGTGCACGTGCGTGCAGCAGAAAAGCGTTTGTAAAGAACATTTTTTTACCCAAGAGCTTTTCGCATCTGGAAATGGTGAAATCCGGATTTGCTGCTCGTCTCCTTTTAAAAAATACGCGGCTCCAGTTCATGTTGATTGCCCTGTCTCTACAGATTTGGTAAGTAAGCGATCAGTGCTCTTTGTTTGTTTATTCAGATGGCCAAGTTAGTTTGTATCGTCAGCAGTACTCTTTCAGTGTTTAAAGACATACCTTAGTCAAAATTATCTGAACTGTTACTGAGTTTACAGCACATTAACATCACTACAATATTATAGACTGAAAGATCCGCTGTAAATGCTGCTCTCCGAGTGTAAACATGTCAACATTCAAACTATTACCGTCGTGTAGATTTTTTGCCGCATTTTGTGACAGGATAGTCTATACACACACGGCTTTCTGATACCTACCGAGTGCATCTAAGTTACAGAGAAATGCTGAGGGTTTTTTTATTTCTCTCACACGCCGCGCGGTATCATATACTCCATTAAAACTGCACTCTTTTAGTAGTTTCTCACATCTCGTTTGTCACGGGTGGACATGCAGGAAATGTTCCTGGATAAAAGTGAAAGTGCCAAACTGCAGTTAAAGTCGACAAATTAAGAATTTGGCAAATAATTTGATGACTGATGTCGATGTAAACACAGTCACTGTCTTTCTTAGCTGAGTCTGTGTGTTTGTTTTGCCCGTTTTAAAATCAGCGCGTGCACAAATAGAAACACCAGTTTTTATGCAAAACCTTCCCTCTTTCCCTTCCCCGACACTCCCACCTAAACAGAGCTGGACACACCGACTTTCCTGAGCTTTTCCAAACTAGAGATGTAAAAAAACCCTGCTGAGACAGGGGGCTTTCGTGGCCCTTTAAAATAAATGTTCAACAGAAAAAATAAACTTTATAAAGCTTTGAAACAACTTGAGGAAGAATAAATGGTGAGGAAATTTTCATTTATGGGTGAACTATCGCATTAAGAATTTAAATAGTGAGAAAAACAGCAGCTACACAGAGAGATGCATGATAAATAGTCATGCATAATGCACAGAAATGATCAAACAAAGAGGTTAAGAATTGAATTATAATGCTCAACAAAATATAAAAAGTTTGTGTTGAGTAGATTGAGTCATTTGTACACTTACATTTGGCTTTCTCTTCATCACGCCCTCTTGTTAAAAGAACCAGGCCGACAATCAGATAGTTGAAGTGTAGCCCTTTGGATGTGCCACCGAATGAGTTGTAGATCACCTAAAACAGACATTGAGGAAGGATGCACGTTACATTTGGCCATTTAAAATGCTCATAATGAATAGTTATCTAAAGGTATAGTTCACCTAAAAAAAACATATGCCAAAGTTTGCTCAAACTACTTGTTTGGGACACATTTCATTTTTAAATCTATAAACTGGATGAGCTTTGCCTTTAATCCTACAGAAATACAACTTCCAGTGAGCTCCCACTGACAGCGTTTTGCAGTAATTGCTTTTTAATAACCGTGTGGTGGCATCAATGGCACCAAGCCAAATTTTTGCCACTAAACTCAACTTTATGCAAATAAGCGGCAATGCAGCAAACCAGATAGTTAGTTATAATTAAATAGTGAGTTAATGCAGTAGAATGCAAGTAGAAACTGAAACAGCTCAGATTTTTGGTGGTTAAGTCATTGTGAACATGAATGGCTCTTTCTACAGGAAATGCTGCAAAGCTACACTCTACTGTACACAAAGGTTATCCAAAGGTCATTCATTAAGATTTAAACATATTCAATTAAATAGATTACACTTAATTTATTATATTAATTCATTTAAATATTTAGTTTGCAGCTGAAATGAAAATGTGCATCTTTTACGTCACCATCTTCCAATCGGTCTGCTTTTGCTAAACGTACTGGTGTACACAAAAGACAACAGCCTGCTGTTAGCCGTTATCTCAGACGTTTGATTTCCACTGAGATTCAGAGAAACATCTTAATGATTATGCTTGGTAGATTATCTCCTAACAAATCAGCTGACAACAATTTGTTTAATACAGAGGGAGCATGGCATTCTATCTCTGCCCGCACTGCAGGACTACATATAATGCGTTGCAGTGTGAAAAAAAATATCCCTGCAAAATGTGGCACAGTGGGAGGTTTACCAGTAAAATGCTTTTCTTCCTGCTTTTGATCATTTCTATTCCACGGAGACATCTCTTGCACACATAAGACACTTTTATGCCCAGCTTGACACCAAGTCTTACCCATAACACCACATATAACTACAATTTTCACGCCTTCAGAAGCCTACAGCATAGTCTAGAGCTCTGCGGCTTACAAGACAAACATTTACTAGAAAAACAGAAGAATACCGTCAGGATCCTACAATTAGCGCTGGTGTTAAAGCAGGCGTGTAAACAAATTGACAGATACCTTCTTCTGTGGTTTCAGTCTTTTGTCAAACTGTAAATGTCAAGCACAAACCGTTGAGCAGGGTCCAAAATTCATTTTTGATCATACTTGTTAGTTGTTAAGTAATATTTAGAAATGAAAAGAATTTGTGGATTAACTTAAATACACACACATTATAAAATCTTAATAAATAGAATAAAAGTCACACAAGAAAACTGCTTGTAACTTTTTACATGTTGTTTTGTACTGTATTATGTATGCACCAAACATGATAAATAAAAACTAATAATAAGTAAATAATGCTAGGGCTATCAACAGTATCAGATCAAGATTGCAATAAAACTTATGTTGTTCAACTAAATATATAAGTTTATACCCATTCTCAACATCCAACAAGAATGTTGAAACATTTACTTGATCATTATTGGTAAATTAATATAATTAATGGTAAATTTTTCAATTACAACAAACTGTCATTTTTTATGGTGATTAAAAAAAAAAAAAAAAAAGGGGGGAAAAAAGGAAAAAAAGGAAAAAATAAATAGAAAAAATCGACTCTACCTAATACTCTTATAAACTTGAATATTTCATACTACAAGTGAAAATAAAATAATTAATAAAAAATCCACAAAAACAGTAAATATTTAAGAAAAAAATGTAATAATAATAATAAAATAACAAAACAAGTACTAGGGCTACACGATATTGGAAAAAAAAAATCTAACATTGCAATTTATTTTTTTATTTTGCAATATATATTGCAATATGAAAACTATTTTACCAGATGACCTAATATATTTTTGGAAAGACTTTATAATGTTAGATCGATTGGGATGATTCTGCAGTGGAAGTGCATGTCCATAAAATCTAATAAACAATCTATACATTTATTGGGGTTCCCCGACACATTTATGTTGTTGTCTGTGCCACTTGCAGTGCATTTTTATATTTATTTATATGTGTTGCGAGTCTTTACATGCACTTGTTTAATCAGAGATTGCTGAATTAATGTTTACTATTTGCATCTCCATATAATCACGTGTGGGTTTCCTCCAGGTGCTCCGGTATCCTCCATAAGTCCAAAAAACATGTGGTATAGGTGAATTGGGTAAGCTAAATTGTCCTTAGTGTATGTATGTGAATGAGTGTGTATGGATGTTTCCCAGTGATGGGTTGTAGCTGTAACGGCATCCGCTGCGCAAAAAAGTTGGCGGTTCATTCCTCGGTGGCAAACCAGATTTATAAAGAGACTAAGCCGAAAATAAATGAATGAATGTCCATATAATCTAACAAACAATCTATAAAGTTTTTGGGGTCTCCCAACAAATTTCCGTTGTTGTCTTTGCTATATACAGTGCATTTCTGTATTTGCATGTGTGCAGCCCTAACTAATACTATAACAGAAATTTAGATTACAGTAATATTTTAGACATAAAACAAATAAAACAATATTTAAATCATATATAAGAACAATAAATTTGGACCATCCAGTTTCCTAGCCAAATGTATAGTACGTTCACTAACCAACTGACCAAGTACTCTCCCTCAAATCTATATATAGCGCTGCACTGTGTTAATTTTAGACTCTGCTGGAGAGTCTGAATGAAGTTAAGGTCTGGTTAATGAACAGTGCTGTCACCCATCTCCACAGCTCTGGCCTCAGTGGATTCGGCTGCAATTTTGTCCAGAGGGTAGAAAGGAAGTCAGCGCTCAGCCTCACACGAGCTGTCAGCACTCTACCGCAATATCATTATGTTAAAATTACCACAAAAACCTTCCAGCTTAACATAGGGCACTATTAGTCAACTGTTGTCACTTCACAAGCTTTTTCCAAAGTCCTTTTGGGTGGATATTGGTATGTTCACCATTCTTTCCTTATGAGCAGTTTGTTTACACACATATCATCCCTGTTATGATAAAGTTGGTGCATATGCTGCTCTGACAGCATGCCAAATGATCATCGCTCATGTTTTTTTTTATTCATTTAATTCAATTTGTTCCTGGAATTGCAATGTACATATACATAATATAAACAAATACCATAAAGCCATTCATATCAAAAGCAGTTTTTAAAATGAATAACGCAGCACGCTTCCTTAGCGTGTAATCATCGGCCTTTGATGTAAAGCAAACAGTGAGGTGGAGGTAATGATCAACTAGAGCATTCCAGAGGCTGACACGTGCACAGACAGGAAGTGGGAGGAAAAGAGGGGGAAGTGTGCGATGCGGCAAGGGATTTAATGAGAGCGGGTGCTAAAGATCAGTGTGAGGTGTTGGCTGGCTGGCTGTGAGCTGACTTCAGGGGAACTGATCCACTTATCACAGCAATGAAATGAGCAGCTGGGGGCTCGGGGTTCCTCCACATGATGGACGGAGCTCGAGATGTCACCTGCACCCTGCAGGCTGTACATTAATCATCCAAAGGACACAGACACTGACTACCTGCCATCCGCACGCTCATGCTGGTGCATGTAGGTTAAGTGAATAATATATTGACTCTGAAGTTTATCAAGATGAGGTGGAGTACAGGAATCTAAAAATCATAACGTTCATCTAGTCAATGGCCACTGAATAGGGTTTCCAGGTAATATTTGAAAGACGCACATGTGCCTCTTGCACATCTAACTTTAGATCAAGGTGACAATAGTAGATTATGCTTTAGTTGGGCGTACACACATTTACTTTCACTTAATAATTTATTTTTATTTATCTGTAAACATTGCAAAAATATATATACACAAAGAGGCTCCTGGTAACTAGACCGTAATATCAGTTTGACAGACGAGGACTGGAATGAGGCTATATATAGAATCTATAGATCCTCCATTTGTGATAGACATAGCCTTATTCAATTTAAAGTGGTACATAGACTTCAACTTTCCAAGGCCAAGCTGGCAATGATGTATTCCTCTGTTGACCCCATCTGTACAAGATGTAAGCAAGCCCCTGCTAGATTAGCACATTTTAGCCCCTGCTAGATTAGCCCATTGTTTTGGTTATGTCGCAGACTTTCTGTATTCTAATTTTTTTTTTTATCTTACTCCAGAATATTTTGTAAAGATGTTTGTTCAAACCCCTAACTGCTGTCTTTGGTATTGTTTGTGAAAATGACAATGCAGTCCAATTCACTTTTTGACAAATTGTTTTTACTTCTCTTCTGGCAAGACCCTTGATTCTAACCAATCGAAACAATCATTTCACCCTTCTTTTAAACAGTGAGCCAATGATGTGTTGCATTTCCTTCGTTTTGAAAAAAATAAGACTTAATTCTTAGTCTTAAGTCCAAATGTACTGCCATTTGGCGTGCTTTCATAAATGACTTCTAAAGACAAATGTAACTGGAACTGGAAAAAAATGATGCTGATGCTGTAAGGTTTTTGCTTGCATTGTACCGATGTTGTCTTCATTTTTTTGTCTCTGTTTTTATGTACACAATGTTAAAGCACTATGTTTATATGTATGTTGTGTTGTTGTGTTGATTAGTGAACGTATGTTTTTTTGACTATTTAAATAAATAAAAAGGGAAAAAGTCTTATTTTTATTTTGTAAACAAACTGTATTTATTAAAAAATTGTATCAAAAATCATAATGAAAATTACATTATGTAATTGCGTTTCACTTCTCCTGTAATACGTTTGATGCATGTCTACATTCATAAAGCTTAATAACATTCACTACACAATAACTGTTATAGTTAGCATAAACGGAGTGAATCCATGGTCATTGTCTTGATCCATAATTCTGACTGTATTAATTACTTCTAGATGTGCATCAATGCAGGTGAGTGGGCTTGACAAACCACCTGTTGGACACACTCTCTCCTCTCCGTATGCTTGGACGAGAGAAAAAAAAAAAATCTAACTTAGAATTTATAGCATTTGTAATATACTCCTATATTCTGATTTTTTCAAGAACCTTTTTATCCTTACATGTAAGTGGCTTTGGAAGAAAGTATGCCAATTGAGTAAATGTAAAATGTACAATTTTTTTTTTTATAAACAGAAGTAACTTTCACTTTGTTAGACTGCAAATACTGGACTTCCTGAAATTAAATTTATTACTGAGCAGAGGCATTAGGATGTGTTGGACAGGTGTCACACACAGGACGTCTGATTCTATACTCGCATACTGAAGTTCAAGCTGGCAGTCAGAATCATTGTATCAGAATCACCTAACGGGCAAAGGTTCGTTCTGGCATAGCATTCGTTGCACGTGTGTTACTGAGGGTTGCATAATCGACATATTACAGTTTCAGAAAAGCATAACTTTCCATATTGGGCTGAGGCCAACGGGAATATTTTTACTATATCTGCAGATTCTGTTGACATTCCAAAAAATGTGTATATCACACATACATCATACATTTTAGAGATTTATGGATTGCCATCCTCAAAATATCTGCTCATTGGATCAAAGTTAAACACTAGTCAGTCTTTGATTGAATGCACATGTTTCAAGCTTGATTTGCGCTGATTTTTTAAATGATTTAATTCTGCTTTGTTGCATTTAACTTGTGATGTATCTAATACACGACAGAAATAGCAGCACTTATCAGACAAATTGGCGGTGGCACCAGCACAACCTCTAACAAAGTGTAGTTGTGCATGCAAGAAAGAAAGGTCAAACAATGCAACCACTTAGTTGCAGCCTGTAGCCTTGGTTAACCAGCACAGAGAGCTAAGTGATAGATATATATGTGTGGCGTGCTGAGAAAGCACCTCAGCAGATCCACTCGATAAAAGCATCACAAGGTGCTTGGCAAGAATCAGGATCAGTCGCAGTGCAAGGTTGTGGGAAAAGAGCTAAAAATACATCGCAATTTCTCTCTCTCTTTCTGCATTCCTTGAATGAGTGGCAGTTTTATGCTGCTGAAAGAATTTCGCTGGATTGCTGCCATGACTGAAAGTTCATATGAACAATACCTGAAGACAGATTCATGACTTTAGAGTCAACTTCTGTAAAAGAACCCCATCGCTTTTAAGGACTTCTTTTAATTGACACTAAAATGTCAAAGAGATATGCCCCATTATAAAGCTATCTTAAAGTATTGATCGGATACATTATTCATAATAAAATTGGGCAGAGAGCCACACAGAAACAAGCCGAAAATAACTAGCCAGGCTGGCCTGCAAATACTAGTTCCTATGACAACAAGTTGAAGTCTGGTCCAGATAGGTTTCTGATGAAATAGAAGGGGATCTCTGTATGATTCATCTCACAGAGGACTGCTCTTAAATATACATGAGGCAGGTAGAGAACTGGTTACAGTGGTTAGGTCATAGAGAAGTCTTTAAATGTCAAATGATGATGTGTGAGTGCGTTTAAACATCAAGCACCACCCTTCCAGTTAGCGCTTCACTGGGTTACAACTGGCAACCACGTGACTGTGGGTATCTAGAGCATCAGCAAACCAAAACAGAACTACACATGAATAGGGAAATAGTTTAGTCAAACAGCATCAATGCAAAAGAGCAGCAAATATACATTAGGGAACTGCATGCTGCAACTTTGACACTCTAAGTTTATAATGACTGCTGTGACAATCACATATATATGTCTCTGAATAGTGAAGTATGAAGTTTGAGCACAAAATATTATCTAGATTCATCTGAGGTACAGTAAACAGGCTGCAAAATGAATGCTTTTTATTTGTGGAATGCCAGAAATAAAACCAGGAGGACCGACCAATCAATCGGAGAGCTGTAAAACATGAAAGGGAAGCACTAAAACAACCGGTAGAGATAGAAGATGGAGACAGATCATGGTGCTGTGACAATGGTCATGTTGAACTCACTTCTGCAACCTTCGGTGGCACTCCATCGCCCAGGACTTCTCTGAAGAAGCATTGCTGGGTCATATACACTGACAGGCCACTGGTCCTCTTGAAGGCATCTCGCAGACGTTTGAGCTCCACATCGGTAACTGTGAAAAGAATGAATAGATTTCAAACGGTTGTTCAGGATATGAGCTTGTTACTGATATAATTTTTTAAAAGGAGGTTCATTGTTATACATGTATGCTCTACGTTTTACATCATTATATATGTCATTATATATGTACTTAAGATATGCTTACATCTGCTACTGAATGACGCTAACTGTTCAAAACAAGTCAAAAATGTTCTTTTCTCTGACAGGTTTGAATTTAGAAAATAATTTAATTTCAAAATATCTTTCATCAGAATATTTTAGAAAGATAACATATAATTTTAATCTGATAGTCATGCGATTTTCTACTAGTATCAGCACTGTTCCAGCGTTTTCAGCCATGTGTATCGCAGCGTGTGCCAAGCAGAGGACTAAACTGTACACTATAGTTTGACATATACTGCAGATGTTGCACTTTTGAGACTTTATAGGTGAGATTGTAGTGGTTTAGAATGCAAATACGCAGTTTATTATTATAGTTTATTTATAAGGATAGTGCATATTTGAAAATGTGTTTGTATGATTTCGGAGACAGGACTTCCAGCGCGTTTGCGCTAGTTCAGCATGTTCTTTCCCCATGTAGACTACTCTGATTTCTACATTTTCAGGACTAAGATTGGTGTTTGTATAGTAGTCTATTGTGCAATGTAATGCATATATAGCCACATATATAGGCAGTAATATATATTTACTGTTTCTACTTTTCACTATGACTATATTTATTTGATTTCACAGCAATATGATGAAATATATCTAAATAAAATTAGTTTTAATTTATTTTTGTGAAATATGTTTTTAAAAATGTATTGCAATGGCAAAGTTGAATTTTCAACAGCCATTTTCCAGTCACCAGTGTCACACAATACTTCCAAAATCAAAAATGTCATTATTACTGTATAATTAATACTGAAAACAACTATAGTTGTTACCACTACTGTTTTCAGAAATCATAAGAGAGTTGTTTTTATATAATATTTGATAAATAGAAAATTCAAAAGAAAAGCGTTTATATTTAAAAACAAATTATAATTTAGAATTAAGAAAAAAGAAAATTAATTGTTTAATTTCATGCATCCTATTTAAGCGTAATAAAATAATTCAGAAATTTACTAAATTCTCATTGACTAAAATCTTTGAATAAAAAAAAACTAAATTTTGTATGAACCATAATGTTTGAAAGGTAGCGTATATTGTTACAATTTATTAATAAACTATTACATATTACAATTTTAAAAATGTAATGTTACTTAACGTCAGAACCTGAGTGTAAAAATGAGGACAGGATTCTTGACAGATTGAATCCTGAATCCCTAGGTGCATGGGGCTCTTTGTAGCCCTCTACGCAAAACCTCGAGCAGTGAAGCAGTTCATCGTTTCATTTAGTTAATTTCATGCCGAAAAATTCAGGTTTGTTACTAACAGACCCTAGGCCTTAGAAAGGTTTCGATGACTCTCAAGCAACATTCTTAAAAGTCAAAGTCATAGCCATCTTTGCACATACTCTCCTCTGTAGCTTAGAGCATGTTGAGTTATGATAGCAGAAAGGGACTACAGCCAATACTCTCTCTCTCACAGACACGCACTCATCCCATTTAAACATCACCGCCTCTGCAGCCTGTATTTAACCCAGACACTTACAGGAGGCCGCTGCTGCTTCGTTCTTTCCACTCATAGCCTTGTACTGCCCAGCACAATACATCACAGACCTGCTCATAAACCACAGCACTGTTCTATTTGACCCATCCATTACAGGGTCAGGGCCAAGACACCATGCTCTCTGCAAACAGATTTCCAGAAACGTTTTTCCGAAAGAACGGAGTGGACTTTGACTTCGAGACGCCACTTACATAGACATCCAAGTAGACTTAGAAATGCAGCAAATAGTACATCTGCAATAAAAGCATGCAAGAAATGCCACTCGCTAGTAAACACGTGTTAGAGGGTATCATTGAAGCAGAGCAGCTGTGCTCTTTTCAGAGGGGCTTCTTTGAGGTCAGAGTCATTTGAAGCACTGATGAACTCATCATTATGAAGTCTGAGAGCTACTGACATTTCTTTCCAAAATATCAATGCATGTTTCAACTAAAAATCATTTCCTATAGTTTTCAGTAAGGCATATACAAACAGCAAATCACGCCGATTTCAATTTTCCATTAAACACACTAACTTAGATGTCACTGAAAGTTCACTAAGTGAGTCAGATGCTGCTTTAATAACTGCATATCACTGATTCGGTGCGTTCATTCAGTGATGGATTTGTTATACTAAATGATGCTCATTACTCCTGACTCAAAAGGATCACTTGTTTGAATTACACTGGTTACATTGCTTTTGATTAACTAAAAAGGTTCATAAGTTAATTTATTCTAGACCATCAAGTTCAATCGAAAATGGCAAAGTTAAACAGTTTCATTTTGATCGTCTGAAATACAGAAATTTTAATTCAGACACATCAAGTCGCAAGAGAACTAGTGGTGATGACAGTTGAGTGAAGTGTCACCCGAATCTATTTCTGTCAAACTGAGAAACCAAAACCAAAGCAAACACTGATTTGTTCAAATTAATATCCAATCACAACTCTCATCACTCATGTTGATTTAACATGTTCAAATGACCATTAAGACCTCAAAGAAGTCCAAGTACTAATAATATCTAAATATTTGTTCAAAATAAATAAATGGTAAAAATGTCTTTGCTTCTTGCTCAAACTACTAATTTTTTGAGACAATTTGTGTTCAAGCATCACAGTGGCATAGTGGGTAGCACAATCGCCTCAATCGCACAATCGGTTCGAGCCTCGGCTGGGTCAGATGGCATTTCTGTGTAAAGTTTGCATGTTCTTCCCGTGTTGCCGTGGGTTTCCTCCGGGTGCTCCGGTTTCCCCCACAAGTCTAAAGACATGTGCTATAGGTGAATTGGGTAAGCTAAAATTGTCCGAAGTGTATGTGTGTGAATGACAGTGTATGGGTGTTTCCCAGTGATTGGTTGCAGCTGGAAGGGCATACGCTGAGTAAATCATATGCCGGAAAAGTTGGTGGCTCATTCTGCTGTGGTGAGCCTAGATAAATAAAGGGAACAAGTCGAAAAGAAAATGAATGAATTTGTGTTCAATGCACTTAAATGTGCACTGAAAAAAATGATTCATTGGATTTACTAAATAATTTTTAAGGTAAGTGAAACCCACAATTTATATGGGCTGAATTAAAAAAAAAAACAAATTAAGCTGAACATTACTAAATTTAATTTGTTTGTTTAAACTTAACTCATATAAATTGTTTGCCACCACTTTGAAAAGATGATTCAATGGATTTTCTTGTTTTTTTGTGTGCAAAGTAAAATTTTATTAACTTTATTGTTCTCAACATGAAGGAATTTTGTTGTTGTAACGACCTGGGTAAATTAATGGATGTGTAGTTCCCAACACGCTTTGCTTGGGATTGCATTAAGAGAGGAAAATGTGACAATAAAAGTAATCTGAGGCATTTTAAGTTAGGAGAAAGACTTGTTAAAGGTTAACTTTCGCTTTAGAAGATTTAGAAGAATGTTGGGGTTACTGCCTTGCAGAAGAGTAGCATTCATGTTTTGGGTGTTGGCAGCTTCATTATTACCATTAATGTTTGGTGCTTCACTCAGTGAGCCTGTGCTAATGCTAGTTCTGAGGTCAGTCTTAGTCAACAGTAAGCATTATTAGGAGTCTGAACTGCAATAAATAACAGAAAATGCTGGTCATCCAAATTAAGTGATTGAGATGAATTGCCTCCACAAGTGAAAGATGTGTTCCAGGCAAGTTTACTTCACAATGTAATTCAAATAAAATTAATTCGACACCGGGCGCCACGGTGGCGTAGTGAGTAGCACGTTCACCTCACAGCAAGAAGGTCGCTGGTTCGGGCCTCAGCTGGGTCAGTTGGCATTTCTGTGTGGAGTTTGCATGTTCTCCCCGTGGTTGCGTGGGTTTCCTCCGGGTGCTCAGGTTCTCCCCCACAAGTCCAAAGATATGCGGTACAGGTGAATTGGGCAAGCTAAATTGTCCCTAGTGTATGTGTGTGAATGAAAATGTATGGATGTTTCCCAGAGATGGGTTGCGGCTGAAAGGGCATCCGCTGCGTAATACAAATGCTGGATAAGTTAGTGGATCATTCCGCTGTGGCGACCCCGGATTAATAAGGGACTAAGCCGACAAGAAAATGAATGAATGAATAATTCGACATCAATGGTTCAAAATTTATTTTGCCATTGAGTTCAGTTCGCCCTAAAATTAGTTAAAATAACGCAATTCAAATAAGTGGAAATTTGTGTCATAATTAAATTAAGTTACACCAACAACTATTTCTTTGACTGTGTGTAACACCACATTACTAAAAAGAGAAACATTCAGTGACAATCAACTGTCAGCTTGGTGTGTTAAGTCAACAACGTTTAGTCAAGGGTTAATTCTGACTGTTGGTCAGTATATGTTGCACATCGTGCGTGATGTGACTGATACTAAAATTTATTACTACTGACAGACCTCACATGCAATCTAGTGAAAGTACAATTTCAGCACAAAAGTGAGACTTTGAGCTGGAACAGTGTTTATTAGAACACTTTAGAAACACGGCTATGGAAACTCAAATTCAGACATATAATGCTAAGCTTCCGAAAGGAGGTTAAAACGAGAACTTTCATCTCTGATAAAACTGTCTGCCTCAGGATATTTTGGAATGCTTTTTGCAATAAGTCACTGAAGACGAATATTAAGTATACTAAAAACTCACAAGAATTACCACTTTTCCTTATTTAAAGTGCTAATCTTAAACAAGTTCTTCCAATGAGTCAACGGAAAGTAGCATTGTTTAAATCCCCCAAGGGTAGTTGACATGCAATACTTGTGGATAGTTTAGATATTGTGACACTATAATCAAGATAAAAAAAATATTATTAAAACGATAAGTATCATATCTGTCAGGTACTTAAAGCTGTATTTTGTATTATTAATACTATTATAAAAAAAGAGAGACATCAGTTGAAGAAAATACAAATTACAGAAAGCATTGGGAATGAAACTACTTAAACAATATGGAGTAATATAAAAAGCTGTTAGTTATATCTATAAAAACAAAAATATATAGATTTTTTTTAATTCAATAATATCTTGAAATACAATAAAAATGTCACTTTAGTGAGTCTGACTGAGTTGCATCATCTGTGATGCTTGATGGAAGTGGCCAGAGCTAAAAACAACAGCTAAAAAATAAAACATTGCATTTTTCTCACCACAAATCTCTGATTGGTAGAATTTCCTGAGTTATGCATAATGATTTATAATGAAGAACAAATTCTTCTATTAAACATTACTGGTGAAAAAACGAAAGAAAAAAAGGAAGACAGTTGGGTTTGAAAAAGCATATACAATCAATTACTCCCTCTGCTCTGTTTTTAATGGCAATCATTCAAAATCAATTTCCCTATGAAAAAAATAAATGGAGGATTAATTCTGGAATCTGACCTTTGCACTCTATATCATTCTACCACTAAGCTGAGCATATTTACTTAACAGACTTGTCACAATTCATAATACCAGGAAGAAATGGGTATTTGTGATGTGAAGATATATCATGACAGGAAATACTCCAGGACGTGACACAGGGAGAGAACCCTAAAGGATTGCCTGAGAAAACAGTTTAGAGCTCTAAGGGTCATAAAAAATTTTGTCAGTTTTTTTTTTAAACAAAGCATGAGAGAACCTTTAAATCCACAAATGACATCTATTCACCCCGGTCAAAATACTCTACAAGGAGAAAGGTTAAGGTTGATCAGAGTGGTTTCTTGTGATGCAGAATATTCAGACTGTCAAGCACACTGCTCGATCTGAGATGCCTCAAAGTCGACAGGTCAGCAGATGTGTGCTAATATATGTCTGCAGGCTCTCCCCAGGCATTTTTAGTAGACCTGGATGTAGTATAATTATTCTGTACAATTTTCGGCAGGAGAAAGCCAATAAATGAGGTGAACAACATACTAAATTCATAAACACAATCACGGCACCAGATGTTCCAGTGAAAAGGTGATGACAATGAAAATGTTTTATGCAGCAGAAATATGCTGTACATGTGCAGGAAAAACGCCTGACCAGTTTTTGAGGTCATTACAAGGCAAGACTGGGCAGCAATAAAAAAAATAAAATAAAATAAAATAAAATAAAATAAAATAAAATAAAATAAAATAAAATAAAATAAAATAAAATAAAATAAAATAAAGGTATTTATGAATTTTCCAAACACTTAAAAAAATTATAATAATAATAAAATAAAACAAAACGTTGAAATTAGGTAAACCATTTTCCAAAGATTTCACAAATAAAATAAAATAAAATAAAATAAAGGTATTTAAGAATTTTCCAAACACTTCAAAAAAATTTTTATAATAATAATAATGAAATAAAACAAAACGTTGAAATTAGGTAAACCATTTTCCAAAGATTTCACAAATAAAATAAAATAAAATAAAGGTATTTATGAATTTTCCAAACACTTCAAAAAAAAAATTATAATAATAATGAAATAAAACAAAACGTTGAAATTAGGTAAACCATTTTCCAAAGATTTCACAAATAAAATAAAATAAAATAAAATAAAGGTATTTATGAATTTTCCAAACACTTCAAAATAATAATAATAATAATAATACACAATGTGTCATCATTTTCCAGGAAATGTATTTATGAATTTCTAGTATACCTGTAAAATAATAATAATAATGAAATAAAACTAAACGTTGAAATTAGGTAAACCATTTTCCAAAGATTTCACCAATAAAATAAAATAAAATAAAATAAAATAAAATAAAATAAAATAAAATAAAATAAAATTAAATTAAATAAAATAATTAAGATTAAACTTTGGAATTAGGTATCCTAAATATTTATGATTTTTCCTAGGTATTTATTAATTTTCCAAACACTTCAAAAAATAAATAAATAAATAAAATAAAATAAAATTAAATAAAATTAAATAAAATTAAATAAAATAATAATAATAATAAAATAAAACAAAATAAAACCTTGAAATTAGGTAAACCATTTTCCAAAGATTTTACAAACAAAATAAAATAAATTAAAATAAAATAAAACTTTGGAATTAGGTAAACAATTTTCAATAAAAAAAAACAAAAAAACAATAAAATAGAAAAAAATTAATATATATAAAATAAATATATATATAAAGAAAAAATATAAATAAAAATAAAAAATTGTCCACACTGGTACACGGAAATATACTGTCACAACTGCTAGTTAAAGTTCTACTTTTTATGGACCAGTTCCAGTAATCACAGTACAACGCTGAGGCAAATTAACCTATATTCTCTGCTCTAATGACCTCAATTATTTTCCAATAACACTGCCTGTTTTTACTATCAACCTGACTGCATTACTGCCTATAATAAATATTTTCCAAAATAATCTCTAAACAGAAAACTCTAAAGCATGCAAACCTTTTTCCATAAGAGAGGAGCAGATTCAGCGCTGTTCATGTTAACGGGATGAAAAAGAAATAAGGAAATGCAAATATCATCCTGCCGTAGGGAATTCAGTGACAGGTCTCCTCTTTGAAATAGCACAGCGACAGACTGCTAAAGCATTCACAGCCGCTTTGATTTTCCCTTTCCTCGTCCAGTCAGAGCGCTTCCCCTCAGAGCAGAGACAGTCAGATCCATACCGCTCTGAGTTACTGATGGAAGCCTGCAGGATACACTGGATCATACAGTAAAACTCATTTCACTGCGTTTCTACCCAGAAACATGACCTACTTTGAGTTCTCTAGCTTTTTCAATGTAGGTCTGTAGGTGGTGACAACCTTACATTCTAGGCGTGAGACTCCAAGGACGAGCGGAGTACAGATGAGACGTCTGACCATTATAGGTAAAAAGTATAAATAAACATGAATTCCTGAAGACGACATTTAATTATCTCAGATGGATTCGATGGCCTGGAATCTCAGAGGACTCTCGCTCACTCATGCTGACAGGGGGCTGCCTGGGCTCACCGTATGACCAGGAACAATGTCTGTGTGCACCAGGTGACAGGGTTTATAACAGAACAGTATTGAATGTTCAGTCTTGGAGGAAAGCCACTGAAAATCTTTGAGGATCAGCACTGGAGTGACACCTATAAATTTCATGCTAATGGTTCCAAGACCTTTTATCAAAAAAATGACACAGCTGGAATATTATTAATAAAAGCAACCATCCTTCCTGTTATGTTTCATAGTGCTTGTATGTATTATGTATATGCTTTCATGTACATCGGGAAACTTGCAAACTCAAGTATTCTTGATGTATGCTTGCTTTTCTACTGAAACATAATAATCCAAGAAATATTTTGTTGCTTTGTGTGAACTCGTACCCGTAAACAAATTAGATGTTACACAATATGTCATCATTTTCCAGGAAATGTATTTATGAATTTATAGTATACCTGTAAAATTCTCAGTTACAAACAAATGTAGTTTTTGTATAAAAGATTTATTTTCCTACGGCTTAGTCCCTTATTTATCAGGGGTCACTACAGCAGAATGAACCACTAACTATTCCAGCATATGTTTTAAGCAGCAGATGCCCTTCCAGCCGCAATTCAGTACTGGGAAACACCAATACACTCTCGCACACACATGGGGAGAACATGCAGACTCCAGACAGAAATGCCAACTGGCTCAGATGGGACTTGAACCAGCAACCTTCTTGCTGTGAGGTGACAGTGCTAACCACTGAGCCTCCGTCTTGCCAATAAAAGAAGATATATTTTAGCGAGACAAACTAATAAAATATATGTCCCGATGGTCAAATTATCCTACTATTACTGAGGTTGACTACTGATATTTTTAGTTCTTAATGCTTCCGAAGAAGTAAATGCAAGAACACAGAGCATAAACATCCCATAAATTTGAGGTCAAGTGACCCCAAAACCATTCATTCATTCATTTTCTTTTCAGCTTAGTCCCTTTATTAATCTGGGGTCGCCACAGTGAAAAGAACCGGCAACTTATCCAGCATATGTTTCACGCAGCGAACGCCTTTCCAGCTGCAACCCATCACTGGAAAACACCCATACACTCTCATTCACACACATACACTACATGTCTTGGACTTGTCAGGGAAACCGGAGCATCCGGAGGAAACCCACGGCAACACAGGAACACAAGAACATGCAAACTTTAAACAGAAATGCTAACTGACCCAGCCGAGGCTCGAACCAGGGACCTTCTTGCTGTGAGGTGATCGTGCTACCCACTAAACCAGTTTGATTCTATATAGCTTCCTAACAATTGATTAGTCAACAAGTCATTTAGAAAGATCCATTATTTTTATACACCCTAATGCTGAGTTCAGACTCCATGATTTTCAAAATAGTGTCATCACAGATGTTTTCACACTGCATGCATGACTATCTCGTTGCTGTGTTCACACTGCATGACTATCTAGGGGAAACATTCCATCACTGATGCTGTGTTCACACTGCAAGATAGATCGGCAGCAGGAGGTTTTACACTGCATGACTTTACAATTGGAAGAATTGACGACAACTTTGTCTTGGTCTGCAAACTACGTCTCACAACCAAACACACACGAGAAGTGACATACTACTGTATATCTTTTGTTATTAACTACATGATGAGAAAAAAGCTGTGGGGTAGAAAATGTCCTTAATTTAAAGGGAATTATTAGCAATTGTTCTCCATTTTTTTCTTTGTGGTATTGCTCAGATGACACATCAAACAGACACGGGTGCACCTGCCAAATTCCCACTAGTTTTTCCTTCATTTCTTGGGTCGAAATAGACCGAAAAAAAGCGGTTTTCCTCAATCGAAGCAATGCTTGTTGATATTGTGGCTTACACCTTTGTAACTCCTACCTCATCTTCCCGCTGACCTGTATGCTGCTCTCTCATTGGCTGTAGCTAATCAGTAGGCCCACACGGAATCTTTGCGTGCAGAATTCCGCAGATTTTTGCAGATTTTTAGCCCATCATTGATTCTGATTATTTACTGGTGTAAATGTGTGTCAATTTATATTTATTCAGTTTTTTAAATTAATTTCAGTAATATTATTGACTAATATGTCTTTTTGTAGAGATTTTATTTGAGAGACATGCTATGTTTACAAAATAAAGATCTATTTGGATTTGCGTTGTAAACATTAAATAAAAGTTTAAAAAGTATTACTTTTTATTTCAGCTATTACATTTTTTGTTATGATGACTCCTAAAATCATTCCGCATAAATACGCAGATTTTTAACAAAATACTCAGCAGAAATAGCAAAAAATGCCCGCACTTTCCGTCTGGCCCTACTAATCAGTAATGTTATTTTCAATCAGAACACATTTCAAATGGCATGATTTTGAATCGTAGACAGGTCCAGATATTTAGCATGCCAAATATCTCACGGGTGTCAGCGACTCATCTCTGATTCTCTCAGATCATATCTTTGATAGTTCACACTGTGTGATTGTAGCTTGAGTGAAGAGCACGGATTTGCCTGCGATTTTAACATTTGTCAGCGATTTCTCAAAACCTGTTGGAGAGTCAAAATCGGGGCTAAAATTGTGCATTATGAACTCAGCTGAAGTATGCTTTCTAAGTGTAGAGGGCTCCAGATTTTGACATAATGATAATGTTTTGTTAGAGGTTTCACTTGTGCTGCTGTGATATATACCACCATTTGACTTCTTGTGCCCCAGGTTGGAGTCCCTGCTTACTGACTGATCTTTTTCTCTCTACAGACTCGCGTCCAATCTGTCCTATCATAAAAAAGGCAAAAGTGCAAAAAAAATTATAATAATAATAAAAAAATAAATAAAATAAGAAAAATGTGTTTAGGCTAATAACACTGTAATAACCACCCAGTTAAGCTACTTTTAACTATACGTCCTATACCTGTGGTTATCATGAATTGCAAATATGAAAAACAATATGAAAAGGTCGTCATTAAAGAATAATCTGTTCCATCAAAGTAAATTTGCATCTGCATCTCCCATATCAAGCTCAAAACGTTACTACTGTCAACTCACGCTGTCAAAGGTGCATTTTAAAAAAATACTACTGTGAATTTTATTTCAATATAGTCCATCATCCATAAATTAGAATTCAAGAAAAGTCATTACACTATCAATAACAAGTCATTAACGTTGCTAAGAATAAAATGCTGACATGAACGCCATTCCCCCTCAACACTACCTTATTGTAATGAAGTGATGTCAGCAACATTGGCTGTTGGGCAGCATGGCACAAAAAGCTGCAATAAATGTGCCACCACCATGTGGGTGCAGCTGGAACAATTAGGGTAATTCTACCTCTGCTAACGGGCTCGGGGCCAGCTAACTCCCTCTCCACACCAACACACAAGCACACACAATACTGTAGAATAAAAATCACACTATTTTTTTTTTTACTTCAACACTCTTAGGTGACTCACAGGAGACCATGTTTAGCTTGTGAAACATTATGTCAGCAATTATGTCAACAAGACGAGGAGGCAAAAAGCAACTCAATTCCGCTGTAGTTGCTATAGATTTGGCCAGAATGTAAATCCTGGTCTGTGGTTTCCTGGTAAGAGAAACAAAGATGCAAATAATGCTCAGCTAAATTCTGCTTATTCATCAAGGTGGGGAAAGATAAGCACTGCTGACGCACTTGATCTCAGGTGCCAGTATCAGCTCTAAACACTAGACACACATAAACACACCAGCATCAAGGCCTGCCAGTCAGACTGCCAGCATGACTGCCACACAGATTTCAGTTTCAGAAACCTAAACTGGACATCATCCACGCATAGAAACCCAAATCTGTGGTCAGGTCACTAGAGCAGATAGGTCTAGGGCTGAATATGACTGGCAGAAGAATTCAAGAGGATACTGACATTCATTCAATATAAACCCTCAAGTTATATCCTCACCCAAACAAACAAAAACCAGATGCGCAGCCTTGGATGAAGAATGCAAATTCAGGACCGTGTTTATGCCACATCAGAGATTAATTTACAGTACATGTATTTGTCACTGTCAGTCTAAGGTCAGATTTACACCTGTATTAAGATGAGTTTGTGTCTCATCAAAAAGCAAACAGTTTTAAACATAGGTGTAAACAACAGGGTCTAAAATATTTAAGCTTGTGCACTTTGACTACATCGAGTGAAAAAATAAATAAATAAATTTAAAAAGAATCACAAACAAATTTGATCGAATTGTTTTTATAATGTAACGCTCATGTGGACAAATGCATTCAAACAGTGACAAAAGACCACCTACTCTCTGCCTACTGACCGAACATGTGAGCATTTTGGGACTTGTTCAGAGAAAGTGCATCAAAACAAGGTACTCAGAGTTCACTGCGCTATATCAAAACAAATGGATTACAACCAAAGTTGCAGATGTCATCCACATTCTACTGGCTTTCGCACTCGCTCATAAGCTGTGTTACATGGGATTCGATAGTTGCCATGCATCACACTCAGCTCTCCTGTCAAACTGCTGTAGAGCCTGATGGAATAAGAAGAAAGGGTCTCCACGATCTGAACACAAGTGGTCACAAGACATGCATGTGAATGCATGTTAAAACCAAGTAGAAATAGAAATGCACTTCGGCTGATCACTTGTGATTCAATCACTGAAAACACATATTAACAGAAGATGGATGCATTCTGTAGGCTCAAATACACTTCATCAATGTATTATTACTTTAATTACTTCATCTATCAATATAAAGCCAATGAATTACAAAGCTATAGTGCATTTAATTTTTTAATAGTTATATTTACCTGTTCTATAAAATATATATAATTATTATATAAATAATTCTATTAATCTGTACGTATTATCCCTTTTAAGAATAATTTTTAAAATTCATACTCTGGAATTTTCCAATACGCATTCTCAAAACATGTGCACTTATCATCACCAGTATTCAATGGATAAATTAAACAAAAATACAATTCTTAAATGATTTGTTCACCCTCATGTGACTACAGAGTTACCCACTGACTATAATGACCAAAAATAATAATAATAATAATGAAAACAATTTACAAAAATGTAATGATTGTCTTGACAAATCTTATTTAGGTAGCCAATAAAAAGCCATAAAGGTTTAAAAACAATATGAGAACGGGTAAATGTGGCATGATGACTTTATTACTGAGAGGAACTTCCCTTTAAATATTTGTTTACATCCTAAATGAGGACACATTTCACGGCTGATTGGAGCTGTCAATGACTTGTCAACAGGACAACTTTATAAAACAGCATGACTTAAATCAAGGCTTAAATGATTCTTCAGTTGCTTAACAATCCTTGAAGAAAACCCACTTCCCTGTGAAAGTGAAAATCACCCGCAAATAACACCAAACCACGAGAATAACGGAAGGTAAAGCGATGGAAACCCTCCGGTCAGTAGTAAGTGCAAAAATCTGATTTGTGTGTGTCAGAACAAGTCCTTCTACTGTCTGATTAGAAAGAGAGAGCAGATAAAGTGCGACAGGGTACATGATAAATACCACGGTGGTGTTGAGAAATGTTGACAGATTAGGGAAATCTGTTTTGTCAGTGTAAATGCTCCAGCACCACCCAGATTAGTTACACTTCTAGTCGGCTGCTAAATAGACACAGACTGCGTGTCAAAACCTCACATTGCCTGATATGGGGGGTCTCGATAGTTTTGGAATGCGAATAGTATGCGGGAAAAAATCTAAGCAGACAACTCACTAGGTTTGGGACACAACCACTGACAACAACATTACACCAATAAAACAAAGACAAGCCCAAACAGCCCCACCTTCATCCCTCAAGACCTTTAACAGCCGCTACTTCGCATAACAGTTCTGTGAAATGACAGGTCGAGGCTTGTTAGCTCGCAGAAAGAGTTAATATGTGGGCTTAACTAGCTGGCTAGCGCTGCTAACGCTAGCTTAGCGCAGCCGCGTAACTGACTGTCCGCCGTTAATCGCTGAAGCTCAAACCTCTTACCTCTTTTAACGGCCTCGTCATACGAAAGGAAGCCTATCCGTGACTCTTTGGCGCCCATGGTGCCCTCATTTCATGGCAATGGCAGAAATGTGCAAACTGTGACCGGTGCCTGTTGCCTTGTTTTTCCGTTGTTTTGTTTTTTTTACCCTCGGTATGGTGTTCCTATCAAGTCAAGCGGTAGTTTTGCGTTATCAACGAGTGACGCGTCCGAGCGCCGACGCCTCCATACTGGATCACGTGAGTTTTGTCCAATCAAAGTGCAGGGGGCGGATGAGCGTCGGTTTCGCGCAAGAAACGCAGCGCTGACGCCTCTCTCACCCGGTTGTTGTGCAGTCGACTTTAATTTCCCTGATTGATATTAGATATTAGATTTTTTGCGTGGTTGTAAGGAGCCACCTTAACTGGCTTGCACCGCGTTGCATCAGCTCAACAACACCTCATTCTTTATTTTAAAAGCGCACGGTGAATACTAGGCGATAGTAAAATGGTATGTGGTAATTAAAAAGCAAATAATGAAAGCTCTGTTCAATTTAATGTCTTTTCTGGAACGGTGAACTGTGTGGAGGCAGCAAAATTAATTCTCTGGAGAACCCTCAGCTATTTCTTTTAATTAATTTCATCACCTGACAAAAATATTGTTAAAATTCGAGCTGCTTTTGAAAACATTTAGTCGTAGGTCTCGTTACTTAAATTCCTATGTTTTACAGTGTAGCTTAAATGTGTTTTTCACTTAGACCTAGTGTTGTTTTTGTTTTTCCTATATACAGTACTATTGACCGTGTACTAATGCATTACTTTTTCTAATATTTTATGTTTAGTTTTTTTCAATTGACAAAAAGACTTGTCATACTTTTAGTGTTTGTTAACAGTAACAACTGGTTATGGTGTGGTTTTAATGAATAAATAAGTATATTAAATTAATATATAAATATTTTCATGTTATATTTCAATTTTACTTGGCGTTTAATGTTTTTTAATGTATATTATTTTATGCCGTTTCAGTTTTTTTTTTTCAATTGACAAAAATAATTGTAATACTTTTGTAATACTTTTACAACTGGTTTTGTTGTGGTTTTAATTTATAAATTTTTAGTTTTATTTCAATTTTACTTGACGTTTAAGTTACATATATATTATAATATTATAATATATATATATATATATTATATATATATATATATTATTTTATAATATTTCTGTATAGTTTTTTCTATTGATAAAAATACTTGTTTTTAGTCTTTGTTAACAGTAGCAACTGCTTTAGGTGTGGTTTTCATTTATAAATGATTATTTAAAATTAATATATAAATGTTGAATATACATTGTGTGTAATCTACACAACCTCTGTTCTGACAAGAGATCCTGCAAAAGCTTCCCATATGTTATTGAATAGATGACTTTTATAAACCAATAAACATTTTTTCCTGGTGACAAGTGTAAAAAATATTCTGGCATTGTATACTTTGTGGAGGCAGCCCATGTTTGCTGTAGATAGAAAGCCTTAGCTATTTTTGAGTTAATTTGATCAGCTTCCCAAAATGTTTTACTGGGTAGTTTTAAAACTTGTTGGAGTTATATCAATAATACATTTTTTAATTTTATGTTTTAATAATGCTTTAACTAGAAACTGCATGTTTCTATCCCAGCCTTTATTTATCAGGGGTCACCAAAGTGGAATGAACCACCAACTTTCCAACATAATGTTTTACGCAGCAGATGCCCTTCCAGCCGCAACCCAGTTCTGGGAAACACCCACTCTCTCACATACACACATGGGGAGAACATGCAGACTCCAGACAGATATGCCAACTGGCTCAGCTGGGACTCGAACCAGCGACCTTCTAGCTGTGAGGTGAAAGCGCTCCCCACAGCGCCACCGCTGATGAATTTTTATATACGTTAGTTAATTTTTGGTCAATTATTAACAAAAACACTTGTGATACTTTTAAATTTCAATCATAGTAGAAGCATCATAGCTTACTTGACTTATGTTCTTTAAGGACGTTATCTATCCAAAATCAGTTTAGACAAGTTATTATGCGGATGAAAAGTATGCAGATATAACCTTCAGCAGGCTGCACATGTGCGATTTGGCGCTAACCTTTTTATTAATCTCAATTAAAGTAAAAAATATATTCAGGCGCTTATCTTTTAGCGCCATCTAACGACATCTAGTGTTACCGCGCCTTGAATGACTCGAGTAAAGTCTGTCAGAAAGCCGGAAGTGACTTCTGTTTATCTGCTCTTTCGTAAATGACACACTTGGAGAAGAGGTCGCACCTGCAGTGATATAAATGTTTATGATCGTAATGCTGTTTTGAATAGGCGCTATTCACGTAGATTGTGCGAGGCTGTGTAAATATGACACAGAAGACTGTGACTGTAGACACGCGGCTGCTGCAGGAGCGCTTGTGAAATGGGCTTTCGGGTCATTCTCTATGTTCCCAACGTAATTGGTGAGTTCATGCATAACCAACACAGTTTGTTCAGCAAAAATGTTTAAATATATGAAATAACCCTAAGTGCATTTATGACATGACCTTTCTTACAACTTGAAACAACTTGATGTTATTATTGAAGTTTTTGTTGTTGTTGTTATTATTATTATTATTATTATTATTATTATTATTATTATTATTTTATAGGTTACATCCGGATCCTTCTTGTTCTCATTGCCTGGATTCTGTATAAAGATCCACATAGTTTTGTGCCCGTGTATGTGTCATCTATTATTCTGGATGGTAAGTACTCATAGCAGAATATAAACATTTCAGATTAGAAATACACGCAATTTTAAAAGTTTTTATAGGCATCTGTGGTTTCAAGTAGAACCTTTAAAATCCATAGCAAAAAAGGTTCTGCTTTTAATTTTTACATGTTTTTTTTTAGAGAAATTAAATATTATTTATTCTATATTATTAACCAAAAATGGTAATTAAATTAAATATTTTTGTGAACAACTTTGAACCTTTATTTAGTTATTTATTCATTAATTCATTAATTTATTCATTCACTTTTACAAATCATCAATAACAAAGCTTCTCACTGAGGGCCTGAGCCACTAGGGGGCCTCAGTAAACTTCCAGTAGGGCACAGAATGTCTCAATGAAAGAGAATTACAGCAATATAACATGTAAAAACAAATAATATTATTAAAACTGCTATTAAATATAACAATCTTATGATAATTATTTTGTTTCATGCATTGTAAAAGTAGATAATAGTTTTTATTTTTTAAAGATGTTCAAATAAAACGTTCAAATATATTGTCATGTAGTTTTTTCTTCAGAAAATGATCATTGTGAAAAAGCAAAATGTTTTTACAAATAATACTGAATACTTAGAATTACTCTAGAATTACTTTAGAAACTAAGTGCTCTCTTAATTTTTTAACCAAATATCTTTTTACAATTAATTCTATTCTCATCTACATAAATTACTCATTTATATTTCACTAACTAAAATATATGTTCATGCCACATGTAACGTCATAAATCTTACCAGGAAGTTTTCATGTCCCACTAAGTGCTCACTTTTACACCTTAAGGGTACGACCTTTAGCAAACAAAACCTTTTACTTGTTCACTTATAAGTTGTAGTGTATTCAAAGAATTTTAGTGTACATCTATTGATTTACTATGTAATCTTTGTGTCAGGGGTTGATGGATGGGTGGCACGTCGGCTGCATCAGACATCCAGGTTTGGCGCATGGCTGGACGTGGTCATTGATAATGTAGGACGTGGAATGATCTGGAACATGCTTTATGATGTAAGTTCAGTCAGTAAGGGCATGTAGATTATTTTTTGTCATATGTGTATTTGTATTATGACTGTATGATATGTGTGGGTGTGTGTGAAGTGGGGCTGGCTGGTATCTTCAGTGGAGTGGTGTGTATTTGTGTGCAACCACAGTGCAAGAGGTGCCCAGTGGAAGAACTCTTTCTCAGAGAGTCCGGTTTGGGTGCAAGCTGTGATGGCAAATGGTATGTTGATTTTTATTTATTTATTTAAATATTAAATACCGCAAGTTGCGAACCGTGAGGAAATTAGAGAAACTAATTGTAAATCGTGAGCATGACTTGTTTTTTTTACTGCAAAAAGTAGGCATTTCATTCAGAAAGATTGGGAAAACAGACACCTCCTCCTCACCATTTCTGTTTGTTGTCATCAATAATATCCAGTTGCAGGCCCACAGACCCACACGTTTCAGGCACACACAATCCAGTACACACGATCTAGGCAAACCATATATGTTTACAACGGATGTTATCGTAGCGCTGTCAAAACTGACAGTTGGAGGAGCGTGGTTAAGCATGTTAACGATGCCCAATACCACAGACAGACATAACCTGAGAATTGAACTGAAAACTAACAGGAAGTGCATTTACAGATTTCTATTTTATATTACAAGGACATTTTTTATTCTTAAAGACATGCACAGATTAATAGTTCACCACAAAACTAGCATTGGGAGCTAACAAAATCAATATGGTCAGTTTTTTTTCGTATGTACCTTAAAGCCCATATTTACTAGCAGTTTACACTAGAGCAGTGCTTTTCGCATAAGTAGCATCTGGGCAAAAGGAGATGACTATCAGCATGCTTTGAAATTTGATGCAATTTCCTTATATGGTCATTAAATCAAATTAGGAACCTAAGAATCAAATCAGGAATTATTGCAAAGAGAGATTTCTAGTCATATTATTATCATATTGCAAGCAGAATTACAAACATGCTAAAACATGTTAGCAAAATAATACTTCATGGCAGCAGCATGCAAAACTTGTTTTAAAACAAACATGCTGTCGGCGCCAATAGCCTAGTGGTTAGTGCGTCGACACATAGCACCGAGGTGCTCGCGGCAACCCGAGTTCGATTCCCAGCTCAAGGTCCTTTGCTGATCCTTCCCCTAACTCTGCTCCCCACACTTTCCTGTCTGTCAACCTCCACTGTCCTATCAATAAAGGTGAAACCCCCCCCAAAAAATTATAAAAACAAACATGCTAGCCATCTGTTAAAGCACACAGCTAACATGCTAAATCATAGCATAATGCTAAACATTTTTAGCAACATGCTAATTCAAGTTAGCAACACATTTATTAATGTCATAGTTTAAACCTTATTAAAATTTCCCATGATTGTATCGTAATAAATGCATAGTAGGCTAACACACAGTTAAACTACGGTAATTGTAGCAAACTATGGTTAATTTGTGATTGAACTGCAAAAAAAGGCATTTGTTTGTTTCATTTGTTGTAAAAAGCACGGTTAATTGTCTGTCATCTAGGTATCTGTCTATCTTAAAGGTCGTTTGGCTTTAAAACCTTCCAACCTGTATATGTGCATGTGTATGTGTATGTGTATGTGTATGTGTACACTTGTGTGTGTGTGTTATTTTGCTTAATTACTCCCTTCTTTGTTCCTTCTAAACCTTTATTGTTATTGCCATACTTGTTGTCATTACTAATATTGTTAATATCGTTGTTACTAGTTGTGCACATTTTTCTTTCTCTCTTTCTTCTTTCTATTTACTTTTCTATTTACTTTTTCTGTTTAGTTCTTCTCATATCTTTAAAAATTCGAGCAATCCAATTTTTTTGCTTTCTCCTATACACCTAGACACATCATCATCACACACACACGCACCTACACGCACGCATGCACAAACAGCCTCACTAATATATGAAGAAACAAAATATTTATAACCGCTGAATGTTGGCAGTCAGTTTATATGTTTGGTTATAAGGGGTTTCAAGTCAAGTTAAGTTGGCTTTATTGTCATTTCAACAGTATACAGTGCAGTACACACTGAAACGAAACAGTGTTCCTCCAGGACCAAGGTGCTACATCAACAACATAAATTGACAACATAACACAGGACTACACACTACTATAAACATTTAGAGAATGAAATAAAATAGGATAAACTGAAATAAAAATAAAATAAATAAAAATAAGAGTGAGAGCACAAAAGCTTAATATTTGGTTTATGCAAATATTGTCCCCTATAGGCAAAAAAAGCTTCCAACTTAAAGCTTTTTAAACTTCAATAATCTATATTATTTTTTTATTTATTTGTTATTATTTTCTTTTCTATTTTGTTTTACATATTGAGTCTGTTTACATTTATATAACTCTATTATGTTATATTACATTATCATTGTTCTGTATATGTTGTTCATGCATTCATTTAAAAAAGGAAACATCAAAGTTTGTCTCTGATCTTCACTATCTATTGTTTTTCATCTGTGCTGCTCTTGGTAGTTTATGTTGGTCAATATGTAAATGTTCTTTAAAATAAATGTTCTAATTTGCATGTTATAATCAGTAGATCATCATAGTGCAGATTTTCACATGGTAAAGGATTGTGCTCTCGTGTAAATGTGTTCTCTCAGTAAATCTAATCCTGTTATTTTTCATGCAGGCTTCAAGACTCCGTTGGGCATTCTGACAGTAGCAGGGCTGCATGTTTTGCCCGTGTGGCTGTATGGTTTCCAGCATGAGGTGCTGTCTCAGACTCTCTGTGCCCCAAACTGGCTGCAGATTGTGGGGATTGTGGTGCTGACAGCAGGACGAGTGCTGGGCTTTGCAGTTGAGGTGAAGTGCATGTTTACCCAGCATTCTTATACATTAAAAAAGTGTCTGTTATACTGTATATAAACATTTCTCAGTTTGTTTTAAAGGGCGTAGGTTTGCTTTTGACATTGGTGGGAAAAAATTATAATTATTATAAATATTACCTATAAATAGCATCAATTTAAATTTTCAATAATAATGCTTTTAAAATATATAATTAATTAATCATCTTTTCACACAATTTTTTTAGTGTAATGTTAAAAGAATGTTTAATAACTGATAAAGAGAGATAATTAAAGTCTTCTGTTTATTTTAGCCATAGTGCAAATGAAACATGTCTCACAGGTATTAATAAAAGATGGACAGCACAGGCTGTAGTTTTTCTGACAAATTGTTTCAACTGAGGGCGCCACGGTGGCCGAGTGGTTAGCAGGTTCGCCTCACAGCAAGAAGGTAGCTGGTTCGATCCCCGGCTGGGCCAGTTGGCATTTCTGTGTGGAGTTTGCATGTTCTCCCCTGGGTTGCGTGGGTTTCCTCCGGGTGCTCCGGTTTCCCCCACAGTCCAAAGACATGCGGTACAGGTGAATTGGGTAAGCTAAATTGTCCGTAGTGTATGTGTGTGAATGAGAATGTATGGATGTGTTTCCCAGAGATGGGTTGTGGCTGGAAGGGCATCCGCTGCGTAAAACAAATGCTGGATAAGTTGGCGGTTCATTCCGCTGTGGCGACCCCGGATTAATAAAGGGACTAAGCCGAAAAGAAAATGAATGAATGAATGTTTCAACTGAAATTGGACATGCTACTCTGAGAGACTGTGAGAACTGGCAGGGATCATATACTTTTACATCTAGCTGTTTATTTTACACTTAGTTTTCAGGGCGAATTATTCACAAACTATATCAGTCTGCTATAACGACAGACACAAGCATTAACGGCATTATAATGGACTCATTCAGTAGCGAACTTGAGTTTATGTGTCTTACACTTTCATTGAAAAAACTCCTTATGTCCAACTTTTTCCAACAATTTTTGCTGCCGCCTTCCTCACTTGTGTGTGTCACACTATTCTTGCATGGGGAAATTCACCTGCTGTTTTGCCGCTGCTTGTATCTGAAGGCAGCTACGACCTCTAATATGACAGCAGGGAAAGGCACAGCCAATCACAATTTTCATTTGTGTTTGAGGGTGGTATGATTGGAGGAGAGAACGTGATTTAACCCTGTTTGCATGCCTAGATTATTATTAACAGCGTGATTATTTTATATCAAATTATTGGTGGGGACTTTGTATAGTAGGTGGATATTGATGGAGATACGTCCCCTCCGTCCATGTTAAGTCTACACCCCTGTCTCCTACATTAGGTTTAAATCCATCTAAGGTTAAAAAGCTTACAGTTAAAGGCATTTTCTGTGTATTTTTAATTCTTTTTCAAATATTTGCCAACTTCTGTTTAACGGAGAAAGGCTTGTTCAAAACATTTGCAAACATAATAACTAATTATGTTTTAATAACTAATTTCTAAAGAGTCATTTCCTTTGTCTTTGCCATGGTGACATCATGTAATATTTTACTAGCTATTTTGCAAGACAATAGTATTCAGCTTAAAGTTAAATGTAAAGTGTGTAGTTTGATTACGTTTGGTCAATTAGGAGTCATTGGGAAACAGTCCAAAGACATATAGTACAGGTGAATTAGGTAAGCTAAATTGTCCGTAGTGTATGTGTGTGAATGAGAATGTAAGGGTGTTTCCCAGTGATGGGTTGAAGCTGGAAGGGCATACGCTGTGTAAAACATATACTGGATAATTTGGCAGTTCATTCTGGGGTAAACAATGGGAATATATGGCTTAAATTCCCAGCATATTGATAAAAGGATAAAATGTACTTGTTACTGGGCTTGTAATTTTGTTCTGTAACTAACAGTAAATATAATTTCTTAAGGGGGCTAATAATATTCACCCTAAAAGAATTGTAAAATGTACTCATCTGAAATTAATAAGATTTTCTACATCAGAAGAAAATATGATAGGTAATGCTGGGAAAATTGCACTGTTCTCATATGCCGATGATACACCGGGCAACTTTGGGAAATAATGCCATCAATAAGCAACCAGGTGAGACACTAATTAGGCCAATAGTATACAAAATTCAATATTGTTGCCCATTCTTAATAATAAAGTTGTCAAACACCATTGCTCAAAAAGTTGCCCTGTGAATCATCAGCATTAGACATTACTTGGGAAATCTTTTGAAAAATGGTTACCATTTCACAAGAGGGCTTATAATTTTGTCTTCAGATGTATATTAGAGGATCAGCAATGTTTTCTCGATGTCTACATTCACAAGAGGCTAGATTACACTGACTTTATTCAAAATGATATCTCATTCATTCATTTTCTTTTCACTTAGTCCCTTTATTAATCCGGGGTCGACACAGCGGAATGAACTGGCAAATTATCCAGTATATGTTTTACACAGCGTATGCCCTTCCAGCTGCAACCCATCACTGGGAAACACCCATACATTCTCATTCACACACATACACTACGGACAATTTAGCTTACCTAATATACCTGTACCGCATCTCTTTGGACTGTGGGGGAAACCGGAGTACCCGGAGGAAACACAGGTGATCGCAGGGAGAACATGCAAACTCCACACAGAAATGCCAACTGACCCAGCTGAGGCTCAAACCAATGACCTTCTTGCTGTTAGACGACATTGCTACCAACTGTGCCACCCCAAAATTATATCTGAAAAGGCATAATAGGGATGCTTCAATATGTTTTTATAGTTGTATGTGAATATATACTTGTAAGTGAATATCACTGTTTATATGTGATTTTGCAGATGTGGTGCATCTTTACCCATCTGAGATGTTTACTGACAGATGAAGAGGAAGAAAAGAACAACTAAGAGTTGAAGATTTATATTTTATGAGGCTACTGCACCTGAAGAGCACTTCATCTCTTTGAAGGAGCATGCTGAATGTAACTTATGAAGGAGGTAATGTTACTGGGAACTACTGTTGTCTTCACTTGAATATGTTTTAAAGTGAGATATATTTATATAATAATAGTTACATTGTTTGTGAGGTTTGGTCAATGCATTTATTGTATATTTATTGCTCAGGCCTTTACTGTTTTTGTTGTTCTTGCTGCAAAACATGGGGTTAAAATGGGAAGTGTATGGCTGAAATTCTCAGGATATAAAGAAACTGATAAAATATACTTGTTACTGCATCTACAGCCAAGCCTGAAATTATTCATACCCCTGTCAAATTAAGTTTATTTGACTAGCAAGATTTTACTTTTGTCAGAAAATGATAAAAGATAATAAGTTGATGTACAACAGGCATCATTGGGGGAAAAAATATTTCTTTAAGTAAAAGAGTTCTTTAAGTAACTTTAAGTCAGATTTGGCCAGGGGAATTATTAATTTCGGGCTTGACTGTATATATACCCATATATTCAATGTAAGCAACTTTTAAATGCTTGGATGTAAAAATATCCAATATGCAAATAAAGTTATTTATGTTTTACATGAAATCTGAAATATTTGTTATAATTTTTTATTTATTTATTTAGCTTTTAGAATACTTTTTAAAAACTTTATAATGTATTTATCAATTTCTCAGTGAATATAAGTAATATATTTTGGTGTATTTTACCAAAACAGAGTTATTCAACAGATATGCTTATTAAATTAATAGTTTAGTCACCAAACATCTTTAGAAATAGAGAGATGATAAATTTTAATTGAAGAGAAATATTGCAAACTACAAAATTTCAACGATATTTTTAAAAATATTTTTAGTTTTTATAAAAAAATAAATTATATTTTTCTTAACATAAAATAGGATCTTTTGACTGTGATCTTCAGTCTTTTTTGTTGGATTAGTTTCAGTTTTGGCTTTGGTACTGACTAATTTAATGTATATGCACAAATAGATTATTTAATGTGTAGAAGATATTCGTTCAAAAGAGAAATCTGTGAGGGGTGCACTCATTTATGATGAGCACTGTGTATATCTTTTTTTCTTAGAAAGCAGTGTTAATACAGTATCACTGAGTAACTGGCTTCTATCAATTCTTCTTTTAATTTGGTGGTGCTTTTATTTTGTAATGTCAATTTTTATTTATTTACTTTTGTTTTGAAAGCATTAAACTAGCATTTTTTATAGTTTAGCAGTTTTAACTGTAATAATCCCGTTTGAAGTCTTTTCACCAATGCTGTGTTTATGTAATCAAAATACAGTAGTAAAAGAGTAACTGAGATAAAATGATTTTTTCTGTTTATATTTTTGTATACAGTGTAATTTGATCCTGTGATGGAGAAGTATTTTATGTGCATGACCCTTTGAAAATGATATGTCACACATACAATCCTAGTATCACTGCTATGCAGCCTTTAACCTAATATTTATAACTTTTAGAATATTTTGGCAGTTCTACACTGTAAAAAAAATGCTAGTTTCCACACAATTCATTCAAGCTGTACCAACATACATATATATTAAGTTAACTTAATTGTTTTCACAAATTCAATTCGATTGAGCATAAAAAATGAAGCATCTATAACTTTTTTTTTTTGAGCATTATGAACTCTAGATGATGGATAGTGAAGACTAAAGGGTCTTCTTTCCAAAGATACGTGATTTGTGAATGTAGGCCAAATTATTCAGCAACTGTTACTGTTTTAGTTTGGGAAGGTCATTTTTGAGAAAGTGCCTCTGGCGGTGAGGGAAAGAAGGACACCGATACAGCCTCAGAAAACTTTTTACAGCAATATTATTTTGCACAAGATCATCATCAAATTTGAAATCTCAACGCATGAGACACTTGGCTTTTAGGGCATATTTTTTCTAGGTTATTACAATAATGTTTTCCTGTGTTTGTATATGGAAAAACAAACATTGAACACAACACAATTCTTCTTCTCATTACATCATAACATATAACTAGGCCCACACGAAATCTGTGTGCGCAGAAATCCGCAGATTTTTAGCCCATCATTAATTCTGTTTATTTACTGGTGTAAATGTGTGTAAATTTATATTTATTCAGTTTTAAATTAATTTCAGTAATAATATTGACTAATATATAACAAATATTTATATGATTTATTTACAAAAGTTTGTAAAGTAGTATTTTCTGTCTTTTAGTAGTTATATTATATGAGGCTTGCTTTGTTTACCAAATAAAGTGGATTTATTTGGATTGACATTGTAAACATTAAATAAAAGTTAAAAAAAACCTTCATATATTAAGGTTTTAGTTACTCACAAAATCATTCCGCATAAATCCGCAGATTTGTGACAAAATTTTGTGCAGAAATGGCAAAAAATGTCAGCAGATTCCGTCTGGCCCTACGTATAACTTTTTATATTTTTGAGCATGAGCCTTCCACATCACAGTAAAGCTCAAAGTGTTTTCTTTCCAATGATACCTAATTTTTATTTATAGCTCACCGGGGTCAAGAATTATTACTATTTAAAAGTTAGGTAGATGTGAATCCCCAAAAGTGAGTGTTTGCTAACAGGTTAAGTTGTCCCAAAATAAAAAAAAACTTCAGGAATTGTGTTGATTCAGCTCATTTTAAATAAGTAATTTAAACAAGCAGCAAAACTTTTTTTTGTGTGTGTATGGAAAGTTCCAAAGATCCGGAATTGATTTGAAACAAATAATTTAAAAGAAAAAAATTGTATTCTCAGTAAATTTTGATAAACTGAACGCTAAATAAAAGCATTGATTTCATTTTAAACTATAGTGGATAATCAATTACAAATATAATACTTCTCACAAAACATCTCATTAGGTTCTTGGATGGATTCAGCAATTTGGCAGAGTGAAATATCAAATGAAATATCAAGACATTCCTTAAAAAGTGAGTAAAAGAAGGCTCCTTAGGACATCTTTTTTGGTCATGCCCAAAACTATTTGAGTTTTGGAGCGAAATTTTAACCTTCTACTCTGAGGCTTATTCTTGTGACCTCGCCCCTGATCTCTTTGTGGGCTCTGATTCACTTTGTGGGTTCAGTCATCAATTTAAAAAAGCTGTCCAATATAGAATGGGGTTAGCTAAAAAAAATATTCTTTGTTTATGGAAAAGCATCAAAACCACTTTTTAAATCATGGCTTTCAGAATTTTCTAGCACTTTACATTTAGAGAGTCTAAGACACAATCTTTCTGATAGCATTGCTGGCTTCGAAGCCACCTGGAAACCCTTTTTAAATGATTTGTCAAATGCCCAGGATAACAGGGTATAACCCTGTCATTGTCTGCAAGATCACCATATTGCCTGTGCCCACTGGCCTAGATATATATGCGTAACAATGTTGACTCATGTATAATAATGGAGGAACTGATGTAGTGTGTTTTTTTTTCTCTCTCTCTTTTTTGTTTGCTTTTTGTCTTAATAATTGTCGTTGCTTTTTGTATTGCTCTGTGTTGCTTTAAGAAAATAAAAATATAATATTCAAAAAAAAAGTGAGTAAACATCTTCCAAAAGTACAAATCTCAGTACAGTCTTTTATTCTTCAGTTGTTGTTCAGCCATCGATCCACCCTAAAGAGTGGTTCTTGTAGGATCACATTCAAGTCAAAGACTCGAACATACCACACAGGTGGAGAAAAATCACGTGAAGGCGAAAAATAAAGCAATTTTAATACTTCAGAAGCAATATTGCTCATTGTAGTCTATTAGACAGCTTTATATCGTTTCGTTTTTTTCCGTGTTAGAGTTAGTTACAGATTTTCACAATGGTGGATACAAATGAGTTTAATAATGGTTTGGTGGTTACAAATGTACAATGTACAGCAGATTCTACTGAGGGTGAGTTACATAAAGCCAATGACTGAAGAAGAATCCAAGCAGAGGCTCACTGTGGCACAACGTACTGACATTTCCAGGGTAACAGTCAGCATCGATATTAAATAACACATTTTGCCATTGGACTCAATCAAAAGAGCATCTCCAATGGACATAGACAGGAATATGTGTTTCAATTATAAGAGATCACATCCACTCATAGGTTGTTACTTCAAGGATCGCCATCGTCCATTTGAAACAGCACTTTGGCTAAATCACAATCTACACATGGCAGCACATCTGAGGACTTCATAAAGATAATTAGCGTCGCTGAATCAGTCGTCAACCCATAAATCCGTTCTCCAACTCTCTAGGGCAGATTTCGAAGGGCTGCATAGTGTCAGGCTTGGTTTTCTTGTCGGAAGATGTCATTTATTAATTCCCTCCATCAGTTTTAGAGTCACTCATTTCAATGTGATTTTCTGGAGCTCGCTGGGACAATAACCACTCGTAGCTACGCATCTACATCTATATACAATTAGCTAAACATGCAAAGATAGAAACCATTTGACCAAGAAGCACCTTCGTTTTTTTTTTTTTTTTGATGGAGAAACGGTTTGGATTTGACCAAGAAATGCCACTTGAGGTTGACGAACGAGCCCTTGAATCGACATTCAGAAAGAAGCCATCAGAGCTACATCATAGATTCGTTCAGCTTACTTGTTTTCTCACGTGCACCTTTTCACATTTCGTTCCCATACATCGTATGATATGAGAAACCCCCACTCATTTAGTCCATTTACCACACACCGCCAACGGAAAATAGGGTTTACGAGATCACAGTTTATTTTGTTACAATATTCCATTTCCCTTCGCTAAACATCTTGAGTTCTTCACGATCAAGCCTCAAATGCAACAACAAAGTATTTTAATTTAGTTTTTTCTTTAAGAGTGAAAATGTCCCTCATGTTTTAGGCAATCTCCTTCTTGGGTTGTAGGCTCAACCTGGTTTCGGCCGAAGCAAGCGGCTTGAGAAAGGCTGACAAAACAGATCCCACCAGCTGAGAGTCCTTTAAGACTAAGGCTGGGACTTTAGCTCGAGCTGGAGTGATCGAGAGCTCAAAAGCTGCACGACATTAACATCACATTCTACATGACTAGGCTTTGTTTCTGCCGACAATGACGAGAAAAAGTGAGTTCTCCGTAAAATGTGCCAATTGGATCAACTCGCTTGTCAACTTGGTTATGCTTTTGGATATATTCGGCAGTGAAATGAGTCCGACTGATCGGATTTGGAGTGGTACAGGTGCGTTCAGCAAATGTTGCACAATTGTGCGTGGATTCACTATAGCGCAGGTTCCCCTGCAAGGGAGCCTCTTTACAATGACAGGTGCTGCGCTCAGCCCTTTTTTCTGCCTGTCCAGTCAGCTGGAAGTGGGCCAGGGGTGTTAATCTATGCCACCCGCGGCCGAGCTCTGAAAGGAAAACAACAGCGACCTGGGAAACCTGGTCCCGAAGCGATCGCCGCTTCAGCTTACATCATGTGTGTGCTTGAGTGAATAAGGCGCTGTGACAGAAAGCCGGCTTTGTGAAAACTCGTCCTCGTCTTTTAATAATATGGCAACTAGCTCGTATTTATTAATAAAAAGAACTCATTTTGGCTCATCCGCTTGCAACGTCACACCTACAACTTGTAGCATACCTTGCATATAAATTATTGGCAGTTTAAAACAAGCTATGTCAGTACTAAGGGAATACAAAACCAGAACTTAAAACAAGGTAGCTAGAGCATTCGTAAATCCACTGGTCCATGAATTCCACACGTGACATGAATTAATAATAATAATAATAATAATAAAAAAAGCAAAAAATGAACATAATGGTCCATAATGTAACATGGCTGGTCTCATTTCCCAGAGAGCACACAGGTAATCCTCCAATGCAAAGCTTTGCATTACATGAAGTCAAGCGCTAATCCTTGTGTTAATGGGGACACGGACATCTACGGATGTTCCTTCACTCGGTTGAGTGATTTCCTCCACAAATAGCAGATGCAGTGATGAGTATTCCTGTTATGTGGAGTGACACTCCTTCAAATACAAAAGAAAAAGAAAAGCGGGTGTTCGAAGATTTCCGTCCTTGCTCCTTTTTCCATTTTATTTTTTTTAATTCAACGCCTCTTGAAGTCAGAGAAATGGTCAGGTTCTTTGAAGGATGGTTTCTTGTCCATCGTGAGTGTTTAAACATGGTCATGTTTTTGTTCCCACTTCAAGGAAAATGGGCCTATGGGAACTGTGAACTGACAGTTCAAGAGCTCCCAAACTCCTCCTTGCCTTGACTACTTGTGAATAAATGGGTGTGAATGTGTGAAATGGGGGTGGCTGTGCACATCTATGTGTTTTTAAGTGAACGCTGGGTGTGTTAGCCCAAGCGTCCGGCTCCGTGGCTCTGGGAAAGCAGGAAAGACTGCACCACCTGCTCTGTGGACTGGGGGGTTGTGTTGACGTCCTCCAGCGCATCGGCTACGGCAAACTGCCTGTCCCTTAAACGGTTCCAGTTGGACAGAATATTGTGATACTCAAAGACCTTCTCATAGTTTCCAACTGAGTTGTACAGTTTTATCAGGCCTCGGTAGTCATATTCCAGTCCACTGTAACCTTCCCCAAACAGCTTCTTGCCTGATGGAAACAACAGATAGATTGAAATGATTGGGGGCACTATTAGATTTATTCAAAATGACAGTAAAGACACTTTAATAAAGCCTGTTCTTTTGAATTTCAATTCATTTAACACTTAAAAAATCATATTATTGATTTTACTTCTGAAGTTCTGACAATCAAGATTCAGCTTCAAATATGGAACATGAACCATTTTTTCACTTTACTTTTGACATCTTTTTTTTATATTATATTATTATAATTACATCTTTTGACCATAACTGTATATCTAACCAAATAACCAAAAAAATAAAAAGCACAATAACTGATGGTGCTGATAAATATACAGCACTGTGTAAACGTTCTAAGCACTATACCAGCCTCTACAATATTCAGATCTGGACCCTGAGGAGGCCATTTCATGACGGGCTGTGTTTCATCAGATGTTTTCTTTCTCCAAATAGGATTTCACTGCAGTTAGGGGATCATCAACATGCTGAAAATGACCACTATTACCACTGAAGTCCTTTCCAGAAGGAATTGCATAATGCATTACAACCTAACTGTACTTTTCAACATTCACAATTCCATCAATTTAGACAATATTGCTTACAACACTGGTAGAAATGTTGTCAACATTCTCCTTCACATGTCTTTAACAGTTAAACCAAAATAATTCCAACTCTAACCTAACTTCTATCCTAACAAAACATACATCAACTCAAAGATCATTTATTCACCCTGTAAAAATCTCAATTTAAAAAAAGAAAAAATGTACACTTATGATATTTGGTTTATGACTGGTTTTGTGGTAAAGGGTCACATAAATGCATTATACCATCAGTGAAACAACAATGTTAATGTTGGCCTAAAACTTTTGCACAGTACTGTATAATGATACATTTTCATCCACAATGCATTAAAGGGTCACGAAACACCAAAACACATTTTTTGATGTGTCCCATGCTGCTATAAACACTATTAGGACACATATATTTCACTAAAGAGTGAAAATTGGTTGTTTTTGTGTTATTTCGAGCTAATTCACTCTTCCGGTTTGAAACGAATTAAAAAATACGCGGCTCCAGTTCATGTTGAATGTCCTGTCTCTACAGATTTGGTGAGTAAGCGATCAGTGGTCTTTGTTTGTTTATTCAGATGGTAAAGTTAGTTCGTATCATCAGCAGTACTCTTTCAGTGTTTAAAGACTTACCTTAGTCAAAATGATTAGAACTGTTACGGAGTTTACAGTACGTTAACATCACTACAATATTACAGACTGAAAGATCCGCTGTAAATGCTGCTCTCCGAGTGTAAACATGTAAACACCACAGTCAAACTACTGTCGTGTAGAATTTTTGCTGCATTTTGTGATAGGATAGTCTATACACACACGGCTTTCTGACGCTACCTACCAGGTGCATTTAAGTTACAGGGAAATGCAGAGTTTTTTTTTATTTCTCTCATACACCGCTCGGTATCAAACACTCCCTTAAAACCACACTCTTAGTAGTTTCTCACATCTCGTTTGTCACGGGGGACATGCAGAAAATGTTCCTGGATAAAAGAGAAAGTGCCAAATTGCTGTTAAAGTCAACAAATTAAGAATTTGGCAAATAATTCTATTACTTATGTCGATGTAAACACAGTCACTGTCTTTCTCCCCGTGTCTGTGTTTTTTGCCTGTTTGAAAATCAGCGCGTGTACAAATGGAAACTCCCATTTTTATGCAAAACCTTCCCTCTTTCCCTCCACTGACACTCCCACCTAAACAGAGCTGGACACACTCACTTCCATGAGCTTTTCCAAACTAGAGATATGAAAACACCCCGCTGAGACAGGGGGGATTCATTGCTCTTTAACACAAAACATCATCCTCACCGATAGCGATGGAGCGCAGGTAGAGGCGCTCTGCATCATCATACTGATTCATGTCATAGTTGTAGAGCGAGGCCAAATGTCCCACTGACAGCGCCACCTCGTAGTCCTCCTGTCCCAACAGCTGCTCCTTGATCTGAATGGCCTTGATGTGCATCTCCTCTGCCTCCTGCATAACGAATCACACCATGGCAAGGTCAGTCAACCAAAAAGCAAACTTAAAAACACTTGTTGGCCCTGTTTACACTTGGCATTCAAATACGATTAGACTCTGAAGAACAAAGATGTGCAACTGAATGCATGTGTGAGCCTGAAACGTTTCGAGCTTGTTCACTTTTAACCACATCCAGAGGTAGATGAAAACAGATTGCTTTTAGGGTTGCATATTATATCGTTTCAATAGTCACGTCATGAAGATATGCAATGTTGAGTCTGAATTTTAACTGACCAGGAGCGACAGAATTGTTTTTAATCACTGTATTTATATGGACTTGAAATTACTTCTGCCAGAAAAAAAAATGTAAATAAAAATAGTCTTGTTTCTAGTCAAAATACTACATTTCCAGGGCTGGACTGGGACAAAAAAAACATCCCTGGACATGATCTAGAGCGGCCCACCATGCCTTCATATGTCTGATATTTTTTAGGGACTCTCCGTAAGAGTAATTTTTTATTTATATATATATAAATAATATATATATATATTATTGGGGTTATATATATATATATATGTAGAGAGAGAGAGAGAGAGATAGAGGGATAGATAGAGAGATAGATAGACAGACAGACAGACAGACAGACAGACAGACAGACAGACAGAAGTATAATTTTTAAAAATAAATATTACAAATATTAGAAAGATTGAATAAAAGAATAAAGACTGATCTTCATTTGATGTTGGCCAACATGTAAACAACACGTGATTGATATAGTATTAATATTTATTAATATAATAATATTAATATAATACATAAATGGCTAAACAGTGAGAAATTAACGTTTTAAAAACGTGCACGGCTCTCGCACGTACTGTAACCTATATTTGATGCACATGTAAAAAACACGTATGTTCTGGGCGAGCAAGTAAGCATTTATGCACTGAATATGCATAAACAGCTATTCTAAACAAATGTTTTCCATAGACTTTGCCGTCGCTGGTTTAAAAGGCCGACTGTACACAGTTTGCGTAGATTACGCAGCCACGCCCTCAAGGGTCACAGATTTCGACGGTCACAGAATATGGTGTAACACCGGCTCTGTGTCGCCTCAGAACCTCAGCAACCGCCCTTAAACCCGAACTTGATTCTGATTGGTCAACGCTCAGCCAGTCGTCAAGTGTGCTGATCGTAAACTTAAAAAGCACAGTCAGTCTCGCAGTTCCTGTCAGCTTCCTGCAGCCAATTAGACACAAAAGCCTGGGGTCAGACTACACAACAATTTTTAGGATAGAATTACAACTAGAAATAATTTAAAAACAACATGCACACCGGCCCACTTAGGACGCGGCCCACCGGGAATCTCCCGGTTGTCCCGATGGCCAGTACATGCCTGTACATTTCAAAGCGAAAACAAGATTATTTCACACACCCCATTGGCAGATAATTTCCTTAAAACAAGCAAAATCTTTTAAATTTTCACTTTTTTGTTCTGACAGTGAAAACTAAACAATATTTTTACTTGGTATGAGAATTTCTTTGATATTTGTTTAGATGCTAGAAACAAGATAAAACGGATTTTTTTTTTTTTTTTGCATTGTGATTATTCAATTTCTGTACAGGAATACTGCTAGACTCCCCAGAAAACCACCAAATAGAGCTATTCAAACAATCTTCTGAAACAGTATTCATAATCACAGTATTTATACCATAATAATTACATATTGCAATATCAGATTTTGCAATATCGTGCAGCCCTAATTGCTTTCATAGTATAAAGAGTTTTTAACCTAACCTAAGTAAATTTTCATGACCTAATGTTTCATGTAATGTCTACGTATACATAAGAAAAATGATGCATGTTCAAAGTTATTACAGCATATCATAAAACAAGCAATAATCTATTTAGTTTAAATTAATCTTCATATCTATGTAAAATTTATTTAGATAATGTTCACACAGCACTAATAATGTGAGAGCATGTGTTTGACCACGGACAGAAAAGAAGAAGACAACTAACCTATATTTAAGTATACAGATATTTGATAAACTAATTTCCATGACTTTTCCAAAACTTTGTAGGTTTTTCATGTTTTCCAAAACTTTTTCAGGCCTAGATAATGCCATGTTCAAATTCCATGACTTTTCCAGGTTTTTCATGACCGCAGGAACCCTGTATAAATGGTCAAGTGGTCAAACGCATTCAAGCCATCACAAAAGATCTGATAGGTAGAAGATTAAACGATTAAAAAATTAGTCAATAATTAGACAAAATAGACAGATCAAATCTACATTAACATGACATATCTTATATTCTCATTTAATGTCCTGTCAGCAACAATGACTATTTTCATGGCAAAAACATTCCATCAATAGAAATATAATTGAAAAGCACAAGCAAATGAATACACGAATTAGATAAGATTTTTTAAAAACGTTAATATGATAAATATTCTAAGAATATTTTCCTGGTGACACGTTACCTTCAAAGTGACACGACAACAACGACGTAGCCAAAAACTGAAATGTTTGCCTTTCATAAATGTTCCAGATTTACATGCCAATGTTTAAAGCCATTCGTAAAATAAATACCAAAAACACTGCAACACATAAGCCAGGCTAGTACTGCTTGACACTCTTCATGTATAATTTGGCTTGTATGCACGATGTACCTCCGCCTTTGGTTGTAATGTGAAGTAATACCACAGTTAGCTGATTGCCTTTAATCTACACTCCACTATCCATGCACGCCATCATCGTTTACATGAACAACAATGACGCCATTTCAAAACTTCAACTTTGAAACCTGTTTTCAGTTACAAAACACCACTGCTGTTTAAACAAACAGACAATATGCATAAACAGTTGCCCATTTTTGTGTGTAAACGGCCCCTAAACAGACGTAAACAGAAATATCTCATCTACTTACAATCCAATCAAACAAAACCTTAAAGAGGTAGTTCACCCCAAAATGAAAATTCTGCCATCGTTTACTCCACTTGTTCCAAACCGTTTGTTCTTCTGTCGAACAAAGGAAGAGCCATTGACCTCAATACTATTTTTTGTTTCAACCATGGATGTCAATGGCCGTTTTTTCCCCAACATTCTTCAGAATATCTTGTTTTGTTTTCATTTTCAGGTTTGGGTCAACTAACCCTTTAGTTTAGTATGTTATGTTTGGCTCACACAACTGGAAAACATATATATTGTAATAGTGGGCACTTTGAGAGGTTACAAATGGAAAAAGTACCTTGAATTTGCGCATGGATTGGTAAAGGCGGCCTAGGTTGCCGTAGTGTTTTGCCGTTTGAACATTGAATTCTCCAAAGGCTTTTTTGGCCAACTGGAGGGAGGAAAGGTGCAGATCATGGGCTTCCTGCAAGAGGCGCTCCTCGGTTTCTTTGTTATGGCAATCGATGGCAATCTCCTCCAGGATTAGAGCTAGAGATGGAACATCAGAAATACAAATTAGCCTGACGCAACGTGATTCTTAAAGTAGAGAAACAAACTGAAAGAACAGATATGTTAAACATGAGCCACTCCAGTAATGCAGCTGTGAATGAGAGTAGTTATGAAAGCTCTTAAAAGCACTAGCCTCACCTTTCACCCTCTTGGACGAGGCCAGCAGCAGATGTTCTTCAGGGAGAATATGAGTTATGATATCTATGGCACGTTCTGCGTGGAATCTAAAAGTACAATTTGAAGTATGAAACTGGTACATTTCATTTGACAAACACTTCCATGAAAACAGACAGAAAAACAGTTCTAGAAGAACTACTCAATTGTGTTAAAGGTAAGGGCAACTACTGGCCATCTGTGTCATGGACTTTTTTTACACTCAAGGGACAAATAAAATGATATAAAAGTTCACACTGGATTATCTGCAAACAAAATACTGTTTTGTACTGAAATGAATCGGCTGAAGTGGCAGCTTGCTTTTCAAGAAGGGACTCATGACACCAATAAAGTTACTCATGTTTTCATGCTGTTCCTGATAAGAAGAATGTTTGTGTTCTTTCATAAAAACAGCAGTGCCATCTCGCCTTCCGACCCATTATGTATTTTTCAGCGTTGCCTAGTGAATTGTTTTGAGATTGGGGAGCCCAACATCCTGCGAGGTTACAGGTTTCTACACTTATATTGTTTTGATACTTGAATGTCTTTGACCTACAATCATAACCTGATCATCTGTGCATGAATCATCTAAAATCTTTGTGCGTTTTTTTATTAGATTGGGAAAAATCCCACCCAATCTCATGAGAAATGTAACTATTTCAGATTTTGTGGCCAATAGGCACATATTCATAGGATTTAATTCACATGTAAATGTATGATTTTTAAAAGAAGGCATGGCCACAAAATAGGCCTGTCACAATAATCAATTTATTGACTTATCATGCAGCTCTTGGAGATGACCTCAATCATTTTTGCAGTTGCAATATATATTTACAAATTCAAAAATAATGTTAAAGCCATTTTACAATGACATTTACATTCTACCTCACCGGTATCAAAGTTTATAAATGAACATTTACTTAAAAGGACATTTAAGTAAGGGATAATCAACAGCTTGCCGTGCGTTAAAGGCTAAAGGATTTTAACGCACGACGTGGAGGCAAAGGACCACACGACGCGCAGCGGATGTCCGCGAATAGTTTTGCTCGTTGCAGAGCAATATTTGTCTGAATTTTTGTCAATCTTTACATGATCGATTTTCTAGTCCCTTCACTGAATCAGCTGTGACTGGCTGACAGGCAGGCAGAGAGAGAATGTACTGTTTATATCTGCTAATATAAGATTAGTCCGATCACAGGTGGACAAATAAGACATTCCCAGTCACACCTGGAGTGTGTTTCCAGTCACATTCTCAGTCACACGTTTCTTTTGTCTACTTTCTACCGCTTCTCTGACGAGGGAGGATCTGTATATTGGCTTTGTATTGACAAAAAGGGTTACCTACATTTTAGCTGAATTTCCACGATTTACATTTCATAATAAACATACAAATCTTATAAAAGGTACCATATAAATTAAATACTCATTTTCAAGTGTACTCTAGAGTCTTCGAAGCAGCCAAAGTCTATTTCAGAAAAGTTTTCATAATGAAAAAACATATCAGGACAGGTAGGAGAACATTCTGCTTTATTTATCTTCTTTAAAACAAAAGCAATCAGCCAAACACGCAGGATCAGTGCGATATAACATTATTTACGGTTATAAATTAATTATGAAACTTACTTGCGATCGGTCAAAAACACCTGAGAACAAATTATAGGTTCAAATGTCCAGAGACTGACCGTTAGATACACCAAAGATTAATTATATATCCCGTTTTAACAACAGAGATGCAAGAGATTAGATCCAGCCGCGGGTCTTGAGATGGTCTGGCTGACATAAAGCTTCGCTCGGGGGGAGCCGTTCGCGGAGCTGCTGTTGACCACCTGGAGCTTCCAACATTTTGAAAGACGTGCTTTTCTTACACACAAACTGCCGATTTGACTTTAAAATAGGTATATTCTCGCTTGAAAACTCTTAAAACTTGATTTTATGGCATAGTTGATGAGTATTTTCCTAATTTTGCGGATTTCCCGTCCGCCATTAATAGCCCTCATCGGTTTCATGCGCAGCACATGCCAGTTGCTATGATAACTGTAAACGTTTGGGAGAAGCGCATTTATTTCTAACTGTGATCAAAACTGACTGGAACTACCTGTGTGTTTCAACGAAATATACCACACCCTCCAGCCAATCAGAATCAAGAATTTCAACAGACCATGGAATAATAGTATACATAATAGAACGTGTATATTTTTAACATCAAATGATAGAATCTAAATAAATAACCTTAAGCATAAGTATTTTCAAGTGTTTATGGCTATTTGCATTATTATGCCATTATATAATCGTTAAATAATATAACAAAAACATTGCTTAATCGGATCTATCATACAACAAAAATTTCTTATTGTGACAGGCCTACCCCAAACCACACCTCACTGGAGGATGAGCAAATGGTACTAAAATGCATGTTAGTACTAAAAGTTTTACCAATTAGCCAGTAAACAAAAGGTTATGAACTGCACTGAGATTACATAAAAAGAATCCAAGCATATGTCCTGAATATCAGTTCATAATTCTCAAGACAGAACTGATATACTCACAGTGCTGTGTCGAATTTACCAGAGCTGTACTGATGGACGTAGGATGAATACGCCAGGTCCTCATGCGCAGTCGCAACATGAATATTCTTTCCTCCAAACACTGACTGCCGAATATCTAATGCAGTCTGAATAACACATAAAAAAAATCCCATTAGTCTTACAAACAATTGAGAAAATGGTTTATTTACACACCCAGATTGAAAGCGACCATTGGCTCACCTGGTAAATGGTCACAGATTGACAGATGTTATCCACGTTTAAGAGATAAAACCCATAATCTAGTAAAGTATCTGAGTATTTTGGATGCTTGTGCCCAAAATGTTCCCTGAAAACAAAATGTGAACATATTTCAGAACTGTGAAACTGAACTATTTCAACACCTCAAGTTCTCATAACACATGATAGCTCTTACCGTGCCAAGAAGACTGCGTGTTTAATCAGTTGTTCAGCTTTCCTGAACTCCCGCTTAACAACACAAGCCTGCAAGGATCAAGGAAGACACTATTTTTAGATTCATTATTAGACACATTTAAAAAAAAAATTTAAATCCAACAATCACAGACCTTCGAGGCTTGTCTGAGAACATCAACTACTACTTTCACAGGTAAGCCAACGGTGATCTCCTTCATAGCTTCTATACACCACCTATAGGCCTGAAATGCATGAGGAAAGCATTATTGTAGAGCAGGCCTTCTCCAAACAGACTTCTGGGACAGTTGCAAGGGGACCCACCTCATCATAGTGGCTTTTGGCAAAAAGCAGGGCACACAGTTCTCCATACAGGGCAGCCTTATTAGCCTGATGTCCATGTTTGGCTAGTTTGTCCATGTAAGACTGGGCTAGTTTAAAAGTCTCTTCTCCCAGGTGGTATTTGCAGTTGCCGTTACGCACATGAAGTAACCTGGCACATAAAAATCAGCATTATAAAAGATGAATAACTAATAATAATTTTAAAAAGTTTTATAATGTCTTCACTTCTGTTTTCATTTCCTTCCCGTTGTGAGTATATATTATATTACACTACATTATCATGCTATCTGTTTTCTGGAGACCAGCTATGTTAAATCAATATAATTTTTGAATAATTCAAACACAAAAAACTGAATTCAGTACTGGCTTACAAGCACAAAAGGTGACGAAAAATGGCATGTTTCTGGTTAGTGTAAGCGCAGTCTTAAATGTAGTTCTGACTGAATGTAAATCAGATGTGTCAGATGTAAAGTCTTAAAGTGACAGCAGCCAAATAAACCATCTGCATTCTGTCATTACTGTCAACAACAAAAAGACAAGGTCACACTATTGTGATGGTCCGTTTGTTGAGTCTGAGTTACATTGCAACTAATTCTCATTAGATTATAAGTAGACTGTTAGGGTTGGGGTTAAGGTTAGGGTTAGTGTTAGTTGACATGTACTTGCAAAGTTTCTTATAGTCAGTTAAATGTCAGTATCAACAGACATTAAGTAGACAGTCTACTAATACTCGAACGGACCATCAAAATAAAGTGTTACCAAAGGCAAAATTAAGCCCCGGTCAGATCACACGATTTTGCCACGATTTTCTTGACGCAGGGCGTCGTAGAGAATCGTAAGTGACAAATAGGCGTCGTGACACAAGATTCAATCGTGTCTTCTCGTGTAATGTGGCATAGTTCACGACAACCAATTCCATGCCTGCGACGCCTCACGACGCCGTCGCAGAAAGTCTAGCATGTTCAATTTTTTTCTCGTCCTTTACGACGAGTTCCGTCACGTGTGTGACATGGCCCATAGGAGCACATAATTTAGATCTTCTGTCATCTCAGTAGGTGCTGCCATTAATGTCAGAGTCAGGTAATCAAAAAATAAGCTGCATATTTACTTATGAGTTGGTCACGGGTGGATATATGACCAGTCACTGGCTATGCAATCTTTAACTACCTTCTCTAAAATGTTAAGCAATTTTTAATAATTTATGATTTATGGAATGAGTATCAATAATATTTGCAAATGCATGTTCTGTCATCCACGCACTCTATTAATGTTGTATATGCAGTTTTACATCTACAAACGAATAGCTTTCCACCTGAGTCTGTGAATTAAAGATTTGCACAAACAAAAACATGTTCGTGAAAACAAATATTATGTTTTGCCTTCATGCATCTTAATTTTCATGTTCGAAAAGTAAGTTTTGCATTTGTGGATCAGGTGATGCGTGTGTGTGAATTGACTTTTTGTTTGAATATACTGCCGGCTTCGTTTGAATTTTGAGACTTTCTTGTCGCGGTTTTTGAAGCTTTTCAAGAGTAAATACAAACAACTTTACGTGGAAAAGCCACAACGTTCTTATGCAATGTGAAAACATCTACATACCAATTTGAGAATTATACAATCCTGCATTACTACACTTGAGTCTGAAAAAATCCGATTTAAATAAATGTGCAGCATTTGTAAAAACAGAGTTGTATTTGTGAATACATATGCTCTCTTTTGTGTACGTGAATCATCATTTGCGCACGTGCAGATCAGCTCTTTATCCGCCTGCAACTCTCGATACGCGCCCAACTCTTGATCCACTTGCAAATGTAATGCAATTTACCAAGTGACATTCACAGAATCAGGTGGAAAGCTATTCGTATGTGGATGTAAACCTGCATATACAACATTAATCCAGCGCGTGGATGACAGAACACGCATTTGCAAATAATAATAGGCTACTAGGCTAATTAATCCCATATTAATTCGTGCCCTCTCATTGTTGGTACGCACAGCCGGTGTTCTGACGATCTGTGGTACCTCATCAGAATGTGCTACCGGTAGCTCAATCTGTCATATTTCATCTAAAAAACAGGTTTAGCACATCTTGTCAGATTCAAATGTCTATAAGAAAGAACTACCACAGTAAATACCACTGCTTTCATTCTTTCATTCTTTTCATTCTGTAAAAGCCTGCCTGCTTATTCAAATGTGTAATTAATAGTAAAAACAGTTTAATACAGGCCTCTCTGAAAATGTGAATATTTAACTATACTTAGGCTGTTTTATTTAACAAATCAACAGAATATCGCGGCAATTCGGTTTTGCCGCTTTAGCGGTTTTGAAGCGCATCTCGGAAGGTTATTCGTTATTCTTGTTTATAGAAGTTCACTGACCAACGAAAAATACATGACAATTAAGATACAAATTTTAGCTAACGAAATTCGTTTTAAAAAGATATTTTATCCAAGAAACATATACGAACTTGTTTTTTTTACCCGTCCAACTGTGCAGTGATGATTTGTTCCGCTCCGTGTAAAATAAGGATTTAATTAATGCTTCACTGCTTCACAGCTGCTGATATGCTTTCACTTCATATTCAGGCAAGAAATTGTTTAATAGCAACATTGGCAGGAAAATATACATTTAGATTTCAAACAAATATATTAATATTAAAAAGAAAACATAAAAGTTTGATCCTGTGAATGTCATAGGCTACCAAATGCCTTTGATGTAGTTATTAGTTGTCAGCCAGCAACAGTGTTTATTGAAATTGAAATAAGATTTTAAAAAAATAAATTGCCATAAGAAATGTTATGATAGCAACAAATGCTTTGGGAAATAATGTTGGTCGTAGACGGATCGCAGAGGATCGTGTAGTCTGGCACATCTGTTACCTACGACGAGTCAAGATTTTATCAAGAAAAAATCGTATAATCTGACATAGTGACTTTCGTAACCGACAATAAAAATCGTGTGATCTGACCGGGGCTTTACTAGCTTCTCTTGATTGAATAACTGTTGCAGATTTAATGAGGGTTAAGCTACAGTTTAACTTTATACATTAAGGACTGTGTGGTAGTATTTCATTAGTTAATTTCTGTAGAATCAAACCTGAAAATCATACATCTTTGTTCTACATTACTTGCAGTTTATTTATTCTTGCTTGACAGTTTGCATGTATTGTATAATATCTGGACTACTTTGTGTTGGCTGACTAGTACTTGTTACAGTATAAAAACTAGAATCGCCAATTTTGAAATTTAGCTTGCATGTCAAAATGTTGATTTTTGCCAAATATATTTATTAACATTTTGTACTGACACAATATCATATATACATACAAAAATAAGTAACACTTAAAAGTTCTGCTTTATCACAACCAAGAACTAATGACCTTAAAAACAATGAATTTATTAAACACAATAAATTTAAATAAATAAATAAATAATAATAATAATAATAATGACAATAAAATCATTAAATTGATGCACAGATTTTTATAAATAATAATTTTACTGGTTGCAAAGGTCAAAAACAATGAAAATAATAAGTGACACTTAAAACAGAAGAGAAAAATAAATTACAGCCTATTAAAATCTTTGCAAATGTTGTTTTACTTTCTAGTTCTACTTTCATCAAAAATGTGAAAATAACAGATTGCAATAAACATAAAAACCTTCAGATTCAATGCTAAATTATGTATTGCTATATAAAGGAATATCACAAAATGTTAAGTGTGATTAATTCCATACAAGTTCAATTAATTCTTCTATTTTTATTCACTAAAATTAACATTAATACAATTAAACAATACAGTTAAGCAACCATTTACAGCTGGAAGAAACTGAAGCTGACCATTCGCTCACCTTACACAGCACTCTACAGCACGATACCAGTGGAGAACCTCATCGTGTAGCGTGCACAGCTGGAGACACGACAGGAAGACTTTCTCTGCATCTCCATACCAACCGGCATCTGATAAAAAGCCACCTGGGATGGAAAAAAACAACAACAACATATTATTACAGGAGTTTGTCATTACAAACTGAAAGTGCAGAAAAATGAGTCACACAGCAGCATACCTAAAACAAAGCCAAACTGTATAGCTTTCTCTTTCACGTGTGCGTCAGACTCCGCAATGTATGAACATCGGCGGCTGAAGGAGTTTGCCAGGACTGAAGCTACCTTAACACCGTGGTCCATCAAAGCCTGGAAGCAGTGGTGTAGGAGATGCCTGAAAAAAAAAACACAAATCAATGATTAAAAACCTCTCAAAATATTGTATACTTTACAGAGCAAGGGATTTTTCACAGTATTCCCTATAATATTTTTTCTTCTGTCGAAAGTATCATTTGTTTTACTTCTGTTAGAATAAAAGCAGCTTTTAATTTTTTTAAAAACATTTTACGGTCAATATTTTAGACCCTATTTTAGAAGCATTTTTTTTCAATTGTCTACAGAACAAATCATCATAAAATGATTTGCCTAATTACCTTAACTTGCCTAGTTAACCCAGTTAGGTCTTTAAATTGCACTTTAAGCTGAATATTAGTATCTTGAAAAATATCTAGTAAATTATATGTTGTCATCATGAAAGCACGCCAGATTAAAAAAACAGTTATTAGAAATCAAGTTATTAAAATTTTTATGTTAATAAATGTGTTGAAAAAAAATATTTTTCCGTTAAACAGAAATTCAGGAAAAATATATACAGTTTGGCTAATAATTTAGGAGAGCTAATAAAACTGTATATGGATGTTTCTTTAACTGTATGCAATGACAACTATAATACATTAATATTATATAATATTACTACTGGCAATATTTCTGCAATGTAGGCACTGGGCAAATAGGAGTTTTTTTTTTTTTTTTTTTTTTTTTTACCAAAACTTGCCATACACTTTGCATATTAACATATATAAACTGCATGTAGCTTGGTGAAAGCAACAATTCACTCAAAATAAACATTCTGTCATCATTTACCCTCCTCCCCTTCACTTCCATTATCAATTTGAGTTTCTTTCTTTACACAAAAGAGGATACTTTGAAAAAATGCTTCTAAATGATACCCATTGCCTTCCATAGAAATTTCGAAAGCTGATCGATACCAGCTATCTTACAATATCTTTTTTATTGAAATTTTAAAATAAGAGTAAATGATGAGGTCATTATTTGAATTTTTGGGTGAACTAACCCTTTAAATTAGGTGTTTTATGACTCACCAAATATAAAGTACAAGATTGCGTACTTTATGATTTCTACAATTCCATGAACCATTGTGAACACCAAATAAAAAATTACTGATAGACAAAAATAAATTGTTAATGGATTCCTCTATTCAACAAGTTTTGGAAACAAATTTATGCAAACAGATGGATATACATTTAGATGAGGAGCATTCAACGGAACTTTTTTAAAGCAGTTGTGGTACTGCTTTATGGTTTTCTGGGGAGTAAAACCATATTGAAGTACTGAATAATCCAAATAATCCTGAATAATCTGAATAATCCAAATGTCAAAAATACAGAATTGCCTTCACTATTATGGTTAAACGCCACAAATCTGTATACTGCCTAAATCTACATACTATAATACTGACTCAACATTGCAGATCCTGTGATGTGTCTTTTGTGGATGCGCACATTGTCATATTGATGCTGAAACCAGATATTGTGCAGCCCTAATGCAAAGACGTTCTTTAAAACTACAATATTTTAAACTATTACTATGTTTACTATATATTATTTTAAACAAATAAATGCAGCATTCATGAGATTTTCAAAATGACCCTGACCTATGGAACAGTAAAAATACTTCTATACATCAAATACTCAAATACATATAATCAAAATTCACAAAAAAAAGCAATAGCTAATTATTCTTATTTAAAATGTTCATATAATTACCAGTTAAAAGAGCACATAAATAAGCACATTTGCTCTTGCTGTGATATCAAGACTCAATAAATTAGCTTTTTACTCTATGGTGACAGAAACTATCATTACTTGTATTACTCTACAAAAATGCCGATGACCTCTTGTGCCATACATCATGTGAGATTTGAATCACCAGCTTAAAATACACTCACACACACTCAATGGCATACAGCGTGGTCATAAATATATCAATATGGTATGGCTGTGGGACTTTATTACTTTGACAAACAGACAAGAGTGGACTCAGTTACCTTTTGTCAGAGGCCCTGAGGACTTTAGCAAAGACCTCCAGCTCACAAAACTCCGCTCCCAGCTGGCAGAGCCGGCCTTGCTGGTAAAGCTGGAACACATGAAGAAATGTGAGACCGCTGACCCTATTGTACATGTGACACAACAAAGACAACTCAAGCCTTCCCTTGAGGATATCAAGACCCTGAAATCCAGGAAAGTAGCCACTATGAAGACAGAATGTACAATGAGGAAGAGTTTGTGCAAGACCAATATGCGTGCCAATTACATTTTGTTTGTGATATGAAGTATCTGGCTTCCTAAACAAAGCTGTCTGACGCCTATACTATAATTAAATGGGTAAAAATTCATAGAAATTTAATACATGCAGGTACAAATCTCAAACTAACAACTATGATCATCATAAGTCAGTGATTTGAAAAGTTCCTGACTCAAACTCATCAGTGTTTGTCACAATGTTATAGGTGTGATACATGATATAAACATTTTTACTTATAATTTCTTCAAAGTAAAATATTTTACAGCTAAAACAAACAAAAAAGGAAAATTCATCCACTACATTATTAGATTTCATTTGTCACTCTTCAAAAAAACGTTGGTCAAGACAATATAAAAAGCTTTATTTTATGTTATTTTATTTCTTGTCATCAGCTTGGTGATTTCCTAAGATTGAGATCCACTAACATAAGCTGACCTAACTTTTTTTAAGCAAATAACAGCCTTAAAATCTCCAAACTACCCAGAGAAAGAACAATAAACTGTCTTTCCAGGTTTCTTGGGTTCCTGTCAAACTTGATTTGTGAAGTGTACTTTCAGTCCTCTTTCAAATTGAGTTTCATAACACAGAATATTACTTCAAATCCTCAGTCAATTGTCATCTGTGGACAACAAACTCTGATGGTTACTTCATACAACACAGTGAAATGGGGACTGATCAGAATTAAGTATCTAAAAAAGGTGAATGAAATTAAAAAGACAAGAAGGAAAGTCAAACAGGTTTTACAAAGCAGAATTACACATACTGTGTGATATTTGAATATTTTAAATATTTTGCAACCTTCGGATTATACGGTTCAAACTGACATTTGTCAAAATTGAGTCATTCACCAATTCTTGTTCTGTTAAAACTTATTTACATACTTGGTGTGTTTGTGTACATTTTAAGAGCTTAAATTTAGAAAAGTGTTCCTCCTATAGGATTCACCATATGGAATTCACAGGAACTGTACAGGTAAATATCTTAAAACCTCCCAGTATGCAGATGGATACTTATAATTTCAAAATGGTGAAATAATTAAACAAAGATTAAAACTACACAAACATACATAATCTGTATACTAACTATTAGCAACAATTTTAAATACAAAATAAACTGCAAAGTATCAGTTCATGTTTATTCAAATATTAGTTAATCACATCAATTTTAAATTCAAGAATTGCATTAGTAGGTGAAATGTTTGCAATTTTATCAACTAAGATTTAAAGATTTAAGGCTATGTAAACAAACAGAAGTTTGTTATAGTGTTTCCATACCAGCATTACTATTCTCTCTTATTGTAACGTTACAGTGGTCATGAACTGTATTCACAGCAGTTGGTAACAAACCGTTTTTACAGATGACACTCGCCACATTCGTTAAAAACACGGGTTTGGTTAAACGTCCCATAATGTTACACTGACCTAGTGCCCATAAATAGGTTAAGAGGGTAAAAGTTAAATGTCATGATACTGTAAGGTTAACTAGTCTTGACCCAGAGAGCTATTTCTCATACAGTAGTAGATAAGCTACAAGCTAAGATAACTAAACTGTGGCCAGCTAAGTTTAACCAGTCTAACTGCCACACAGAAATATGAGTATACTCTTAAACCAGGATTTAACCAGGTTAAATGGTCTCGTAGCTCGAGTTTCCCCTAACCAGTGCTCTACTGAGAGGTTGGCTCAGTTTTTGTTAGCCAAGCTGCTAGTAAAAAAATTGTCAGATGATTTTGACGGTTGTTCCGCCCTGAACTCCATAACTGTGCTTCTTACCTTGTAGTACACATCAAACTGTATATTTTCAGGGAGAGATCGGATGTCCCGTCGCGATTGGTCGTAGTTGTCGACCACGGCTGAAATAGCAGTGTTGTAAAGGGTCTCAGGGATCCATTCCAGCTCCACCGCGGCCATATTGTTTTCTTTCACTAAATCCAACCACAGCCCCCCCTCTTCCACTCCTACTTTCACCTCCTTCGCTACCTGATCGAGGTAAAACGCTTTACTCTGGTGCTCCTCATACACCCCCGCGGCTGGAAGCGCTTTTTGAGGTTGAAATGGACTGTTATGATAGAGACCACAACCCTCAGGTTATGCTCTCATGTTTAAAGCTCATCCCCGATCGAGATGCCCCGCCCACTCTATGACACTTTAGGCAATGACGTAGCGCTTGCACTCAGTGAACGCGCATTTGATTGCAGTTTAAAACAACGGCCGCTGGGAGGACAGTAAAATCTCTCAGAAGTGTTTAAAGGTTTGTGGCAAAACTTTTATGACTGTTAATTTAAACTTATCAGTCACTTTTGTACTAATGTAGTCCGTGAACAGAATGAACTTTTAACAAATTAGTTGACATAAAATGTTTACATAAAAATGTAAAAAGTCCAAACCGCAGAACCCAGAAAGAAACAAGCGGGTTTCTAAAAATATCTCTAAAAGTTTTAAATCACTCTTTCTCAATTTAAGGCCATCAAAAGATCCTAAATCAGACCAAAACGCCTAAAATAAATAAAACCCTGGCATTATATGCAAAATAACCAACTACTAAATAAATTAATTTTAGCTAAATAAACGAATTAACATGTCATAATTTTTGTTTCCAATACAATATCTTAACATCCTTAAATTAATATGAATTTACTTCTGAAAAAACAAGATGTCATTTCTTTTGCATAAGAAGCTTATGACAATACATTTTTATCTGTAAGATTTGTAAACAAATCTGCTCTTCTGATTTTTTTTTTGAAAATTGGATATTAGTTCTTTTAACCATAAACTTACTTTATAAGCTACGTTGATGCATTTTACAGAAACATAAGATTATATTTTCTATTGCAATATATTTAAATAAAAATCTTTTACACTTGGAACATTTTTACTTGGTCAAAAAATAAAAGTCTTCATAACTCCTACAAAAACCCATTACAGGTTTGGAACAACTTGAGGGAGAGTAAATGATAATAGGTTTCTTACTTTTCAGAATCAGAATCAGAAAGAGCTTGATTGCCAGGTATGTTCACACATACGAGGAATTTGTTTTTGTGACAGAGCTTCTACAGTGCAACAGAATTACAGAGACAGGACAAAAAACAGATAATAAATGTATTTTAAAAATAAAAGTAAGTGTTAAATGCAAATATACAAATTGACAAGTGTATGTACAGCCGTATTACTATATACAGCATTATATATGCAGCCGTTACGTGCAAATTGGCATGTAAAGTGTGTTGTTAAATAAGTGTATGTGTGTGTAAAAATTGTATTGCAAGTAATGATGTTGGTTCCACAATTACCATCAAGTGTTCATGAGATGGATTTTGGCAATCAGTGTATAACAAGGGAACGTGTGGTAAATTTATTGAAATTCTTAAAATCTTTTTTTAAAAATCATGTTAAGAATTATAGGGGCGCCACGGTGGCGTAGTGGTTAGCACGTTCGCCTCACAGCAAGAAGGTCGCTGGTTCGAGCCCCGGCTGGATCAGTTGGCATTTCTGTGTGGAGTTTGCATGTTCTGCCCGTGGTTGCGTGGGTTTCCTCCGGGTGCTCCGGTTTCCCCCACAAGTCCAAAGACATGTGGTATAGGTGAATTGGGTAGGCTAAAATTGTCCGTAGTGTATGATTGTGAATGTGTGTGTGTGGATGTTTCCCAGAGATGGGTTGCGGCTGGAAGGGCATCCGCTGCGTAAAAATATGCTGGATAAGTTGGCGGTTGATTCCGCTGTGGCGACCCCGGATTAATAAAGGGACTAAGCCGACAAGAAAATGAATGAATGAATGAATGTTAAGAATTATGTCAAGAATCCCTGTCTCAATACCACCACATCACTCTCAATAACACCAATACACACAGCAAGAGTGGTAACAGAGTGGTTTGATGAACATGAAAATGAAGTTGAATATCTCTCATGGCCTGCGCAGTCACCTGAACTAAATATTATTGAGCCACTTTGGGATGTTTTGGAGGAGCGAGTCAGGAAGCGTTTTCCTCTAACGGCATCATGTATAGTGACTTGGCCACTATTCTGCAATAAGAAAGGCTCAAACTCCCTCTAGTGTGCATTACTTGTATCTGTCATTCCCAAGATGTATTGATGCTGCATTGGCCGCAAAAGAAGGCCCTACACCATACTGTCTATTTATTGTGATCTAAAACCAGGAGTTTCAGTTTCATTGTCCAATCCCTGCACATAGAACACAGGCAATATACACTAATATACAAACAACAAAAACTTTTTTTAGTTGAAAAAAAAAGTCATGGAACTATTGCATGCAGCATTCATGTCAGCAGACATGCCAAATAAGTATTATTTTGCAATAATACAAATATTTTGAATACTAGAATAGACTAGAATAGACTAGACTAGACTAGACTAGACTAGACTAGACTAGAATAGAATAGAATAGAATAGAATAGAATAGAATAGAAGATGCTGAATGTGTTCTCCCTTGATGAATTGAAAGTTTCTCACAGGCATCACCTGCTGGCCACTAAAGTAAACTACATTTTGCAGTAGGGTAAAAATATTTTAAAATCTCATAAAAATATTTTGTTTAATCTATCAGATTCAATGAATGGATGACACTAGTTTGAATTATATATTACATCATTCATTTTTATGCCTTCCTTTGTGCCATATATGCCATGAATTGTATAGGTGGTTAATCCAAGTATTATATTTCTTTAATCTATAATGAAAACTTCTTAGTTATCTTTAAATGTACTACTTAAAAAGGTTTTAATGTTAGGTAATTAATAAATAATTAATATGGTTAATAGCTAAGCCGAGATCGAAATAAATATAAAGCAGACCACAGAATACTACAGTATGACTAATTTATGCTCAAACACACAGCCGCTCAAAAGCCCAAAATTTATCAGTTGATTAATTGGATGTAATTAGGATATAAGGAATTAGGAATAAAGGATATTCACTTTCATATGTCTTCATGAATTTATCTTTGAAATGCATCACTATATTTTTAAGGAATTTTGGTTTATAAAGAAAAATAGTTCTCAAAAGTGCTAAACTTGTATAATTACAGTGGTGTTTATTGGAATTTAGAAATGTATTAGGCAAGGGTTTAATCTAATTGTGAACACCATGACCCCAAGATCTCGGTCAAGTTCAAACACACTAGACCTGTGCTATTTTACTGTATATAATATTGTAGTTATTTATATAAATGATATATAGTAACAGATTAAATGACTTATTACTAGACTGTGTAATCAGATTTCAAAATTAAACACATAGAATTATATATTGGATGATATATTATTATAGTTTAAAATACTATTTAGATTACATTTACAAATAGTTTATAATGTATACTTTTTTTTTTTACAAAATAATTCAAACCAAGAAAGTGATTATGTCATGTAATCAGAAATGGACTACAATTTTTTAACTTTGACAATATATAACAGATTGTATAATAAAAAAATTGCATAAAATATGTAATATATAAACAAATTAATAGATGTTTATAATACTACAGTATATAAGCTATCATTATTAATATGCATATTAAAAATATTTATAATATTAGATCATTGTAATTAGAAATAAAGATTTGAATGTTTTTCCATGTTTTAATTTTTTTTAATTATCTGTTTTTGTTAAGCGCTTTTGTTTAGTTTTTATTTTCAGCTTATTTTAAAATAGTTTGTAATTATCTTTTAAAAATAGTTTAACTTTACCTTATATCAGTTAGCTGCCGAAGCAAAGCTAAACTATTCATTATATTTTATAGCAACTTTTCTTGTAGGCTAATGTATTTTTATTCTCGTTTTATTAAACGACAAAGATAATGTCAGTGTCAGCTTTATATGACGCTGGACCTATTCTGAAATGAGTTAACAGACTGATGACCCTGGCTTCGAGACCTGCATCTGTAGTTGTATATGGCAGCCAGCAGGGGTCACCATTTCTTCTCTGCGAACAATAAGCAGCATGAGGCCAACCTACCGCCTTTATCACTATATATTTACAACAGTGCTCGCCCGCTCACGTTCAGCTGCGCCCATCTAGAGGATACAGCGAACAGAAACAATCCCGTTCCCTGACAAAAAAAACTGGATATCACACAACGGTGAGTCCAGCCGGCTTTTACGCATTAATTCATTTATATTTCAATTCCGTAAACAGCGTAACATGCAGTTATTTTCAGGAGGTAAAATCTCATGTCAGGGATGTGAGCATGGGATCAACAGCAGTCCGCTGCTGGATATAGAGGCGAAGAAAGGACCCTTATCAGCCACTTTACACATGCTAACTGACCTGCTAACTCTAGCCGGACAATTCTTACACTCACTCCTCGTACGGGTTTATGGCTTTGGTAGCTTCACGTAGAACTCGTACTCTGGTGGTCTGTGTTGAAGAGTTTCAGTCTGTGTCCAGCTAATTTAAGGGCTTAGCGGTTGTTCTTGAGCATTAGCGTTTGGCTTTTCTGCCGCAAATGACTGACGAGTCTCTGTCGCTGCTCCGGTTGACTGACCGGGCAAATTTATATAATGTTACTTGTTTATACGTGTGTCCCCTTTATGTGTCTCTCGTCTGGCTTTTTTATCTGTCTGGCCTTTAATGCGTCAATGTTACATTGTAGCAAACCGCATGTTTAGTTGCTACATATTAACAGAATGCTTTATTATATTGTAGCGTTATAGATGTGAAAGAGGATGTCAGTGGTCAAGTGCACATGGAGTCTGCTGATTTGTTATCAGTGTTAATGCAATAAATAATTGAACTAATTACAGAAATTAACAAGCAAAAGTCCAGACATTTTTTAAAGATATTGTTGTAATTAGGGCTGCACAATATGCAAGCAATTCCAGCATTATGGATGTGGAGTTTGCAATAAAAAATCAAAACATAAACTGACATAGAAAGTAACATTATATATTGAAACATCTGTTTTCAAAACAACTAACCACAGAGTTATCTGAAAGGGATCTGAAAAATATCAATCTGTAAACATGTTTTTATATTTTAAATGAGGAAAATGAGCATGCCTTATGAATGTGACCAAAAAAGTCTGTCTCATTTGTAGACATTCTGTGAATTAAACTGCTCAACCCAAAAGAAATTATGCTAATCAAGAGGATGAGATCTGGCTCACTATTGAACAAACATGATTGACATTATTTTATTTAATATTTTTGCATTTATGAGGGAAAAGCTTTGTTATGGATCTGACACCACTCCGTTATGGATGTGACGGATGTAAAATTGGCACGTGCGTGACTTTAGTAAATCAAATATATTTGTTTGAAAACACTGACATGGACATTTTTGAATATTTTTTAAGTACTGTGAAATGCTTGCTTACAAACAAAAAAACGTAGAAACAGTTTCGCCATATTTTGGTGAATTGTTTTCATGGTTGACATTTACATGGAATTGCTCATATAGTTTCAGCGTCAATATTACAATGTGTGTCCGCAGTAGTCACATCGCAGGATGCAATGTTGATTTGGGATTATAGTTGATCACCACAACAGTTGAGATTTGCATTGCAAAGTATAAACATAACAGAATCAAAGTTTATCATTTGTAAGACATTTCAAGAGAGTTTAAAGGATTCACTAACTTTAACTTTGTAAAGAGGAAATATTTAAATGAATTAATACAATTGAAGACTATACAGTGTTATTTTACATTTTGTTATTTAACACTCACCGGAAAACCATTAAGCATAGTTTATTTTTTATTTTTTTGTTGCTCTATTGTAATTATTTTCCCCTTGTAATTTGTTTACTATTTTGTATACATGACTCACATCCTTGGAAAATCTTCCCAATCAATCCTAATTAATATTAATATTAAAATTTCTTTGTTTCTGGTGAAATTATATTCAAATCGCAGTATATATTGCAGAAAAACAAAATATAGCAATGTCAGATTTTTCCAAGATCATGCAGCCCTAGTTGTAATAATTACAAATATAGTCTAGGAGTTGGCATAAATGCTAATGTTCAAAAGTATGGTGGCCAGAAATATTTCTATTGGTAACAAAGTAATTTAAGGTTTCGTGTTACACAAAACAGTCCTAGACAAACGGACCACCATTTAACAAAAACATGAATCATGTCTTTTGTTGTAAAAATGTACAATATTAAGAAAATCTATTGAGGTCCAAAACAATGTATTAGAATGACGTTTGAATCGTTTCTGTGCTTCACTGAATGTAAATTAACCACAATCTTTATCTTTTGTAGTTTGAGCACATTGAGCCTATTTGAAAAACAAAATATGTTGTGCTATAAAAAAAGACATTCAAATAAAATTAAGAATAACTCATTGAGCTAAAACATTGAACCGACTGATGTCTTCAGTGATTTAAAATGACTTCATCCTATTTTCTTTACAATGTGCACTTATATTTATTGTGCTAATGCCTTTTAAAAATAATAATAATGATCATATTAAATGCTGTCCCATGTAAGTTTGGATTCTCTAGTATTTTTGCATTTATATTTTCAAATAGAAAATTATAATAAGTAGTGGAACAAGAAGAGTAGGTAGGTAGCAATAGGTGGTATCATGTTGCGTTAAGCCTGCGTCATGCCTTTTATGGGGAGGAATTGCCTGAATTGCCTTCCTGTATTATGAGGAAGAATTTGGCCCCTTGTTAATGGAACTTGTTTGGATGATGAAGTCTCCCGCTGGTGGGAAAATAGGAATGTTCGAGGCCCGTGGCATTCATTGCACCCCCTTAATGTCTTAAACTTCTTTCATATCCTTATAGTGAAATAATAATAGCACAGTGTCTTCATTACAGTAAGAACAGTACGTTTTTTCTGCTGTTCTGATCCATATTATCAAACCATTGCTGCAGGAGGTTCTTTCTTGTGTGAAGGCCACTCAGTGATTTCAGTTACATAATAGAGCTTTACCTTTACACAAAGCACTTGCGTATTTCAGTGCAGTGTTCAATTGCAGTTCAGTTGTTCATTGTGCAAAGAAACATGAAAAAGTGCTACAATTGTTGATGGTGTGATATTTTTTCCCTCTCCAGGGAGCCATAAAAAATCCATTCTGGACCTACAGAAACCCCTCTGTCTCTGTATGGAAAAATCTCTAACTTGTGAAAACATTGGAGCTTCTCTAGTGGAACGTAGACTACTTCTGGGGACAGTATGTTCAACTTGATGAAAAAAGACAAGGAGAAGGATGGAGTTAGGAAGGAGAAAAAGGACAAGAGGGACCGGAGGGAACGGATGTCTGCAGCTGAGCTCCGAAGCCTTGATGAGATGAGCATGAGACGGGGCTTCTTCAACCTCAACCGGAGCTCCAAGCGGGACTCCAGGAACAAGTTGGAGATCTCGAACCCGATACCTATTAAAGTTGCCAGCAGCACTGAGCTCAATCTGACTGACATAGAGTCGGATGGCCTCAGCAACCGCAGCAGTATGATTTTGGATGCAGACCAGCTCAGCGCAGCCAGTTCTAGTGATGATCTGAAGGGTGATTACGGCCAAGATGGCCACAGGAGCTCTGTTAAGGAGAGGGCAGCGAGGTTTGGCTCTCTTGCCATGCAGAACTCGCAAATGGGTTCCATCATGAAGCGCTTCTCTTTTTCTCAAAGGAATAAAGATGAAAGTCAGTCTGAAGGTTCGACGCCTTCTGGACAGAACTCGGCTGCCCCATCTCCACTGGTAGAGTCCAAGATCTTTGATCCCCAACGTAAGCCAAGTCTTCAGCTTCAGCAGCAGCAGCAACTTCAGCAGCAGCAGCAGCAGCAGCAGCCTCCTCCTGGGAAAAAGTTGCAGATTCCTGAAATTGTGGATAAGACCTTTCCTGCAGAGCTCCGCTTGCCCGCTGTTGTGCCACCGCAGACGCCTGAAGTTAGAGAGTTGGTTCTCCAAAGGCGGAACACCGGAGATTTTGGATTCTCACTGCGGCGTACCACGATGTTGGACCGTGGCACAGATGGAGCAGTATATCGCCGTGTGGTCCACTTTGCGGAGCCAGGTGCTGGCACCAAAGATCTGGCTCTTGGTTTGGTTCCTGGCGACAGGTTGGTGGAGATCAACGGGCGAAACGTGGAGAACAAGAACAGGGATGAAATTGTGGAGATGATTCGGCAGTCAGGTGACACAGTTCGCCTTAAAGTTCAGCCTATCCTGGAGTTAAGCGAGCTGAGCCGATGCTGGCTGAGAAACACCGAAGGGCTGCGGCGGGAAGCATTTGACGTAAGTCCATACTTTCTCTTTTCTTTTCTCGTTCATGATCACAGGCTTTCCAGGCAACTCCCCACAAGCCTGCCCAGCTCTTACACATGTGGAGCCAACTGGCTCTTCTCGAGAGTACAAGCACATCATTTAAGATGAACATGCTCTTGTGCAACAGGAAGCAGACTCCTTTCCAGGACGAACATCTGTCACAGTGTGTCTAACAGAATTTTTTTTCTCCCTCCAGCTTTCCACAAGTGATGACTTTAATGACAGGCTGTGAAATGGTTTTGTTTGTGTTTTCTTCAGGTTGTTGTGCAAGAGTTGGGCAGCAAATTCAGACATTTTCCCTATAGAAACTTCACATGCAACATCACTGTTTTCGCGTTTAGTCTTGGTATGCTACAAATTGCACTTGTTGTCGGTAGTAGGAGAAAGACACTGGCCAGACACACTGTTGTGTGAAAGGAGTGTAATTAATGAGTAATGAATCTCTTCAAATCAAAATGTCTTTAGTTGTTTCCTTGACAGAATGAAACCATTGAAACTTACCTGTCATGTTGTGTGGTGCTTCCTTGTTGGTCTTTAGATAAGAATGGCACTCATTAAATGAAAAGGTTGCGTCCTCATTATCTAGCATGTGTGCCACTACTGGGCTGGATCCAATGTAGTGTGCTGTTGTGCCAAGTTGCGCATGTTGATGCTGGGATGACTCGCGAAGCTTCCTCCTACAAGAACTGCTGAGGGCATTATGTAAGTCTCCTTGATAGCAGCTCATTGCATTCCAAGGATTCAGCAGCATTGTTTACTAGCTTGAGAAACTATTTTGTTAAGTAACGTGGTTAGGAGACCTTCTGACACCTATGTGAAACATGAGTGCACAGGAGAATCAAAGTTCACTTGAATCATGTAGGAAAAAGTTGTTGGTGGTTTAAAGACCTTTGCAACTGCTATATTTTTCATTGGGCTAAAGCAGCGTTTCTCAACTGGAAGTTCATAATCATCTGGGGGGGCTCTTTAGGAAACTGCTTAGGGTTTTTGAGCTAGAAATGCTTAACTAAACTCATTAAAATAAAATATTCGATACACTTAAATTATTATATTTAATTATTAATTGAGTGTGAAATTAGGTTAGGGATACAGTCTTGGGGGTATGTAGTAGAGTTTCACAATTTTAATAGATTCTCATTTTCATAAACCAATATCAAAACTGAAATCCTAAAAATGTATACTTTTATTGAGTGCTGTTTTTGAGTTCATGAATAAGCAAAACTTCGTAGCCTCAACTGTAATAATTCTCAGGGAGCTTTGAGCTTTGTGTGATTATTAAAAACACCTTATCTTTTTAAAACATCACTGAAGTACAAAATGTAATTCAGAATTTAATGTATATTTGATTCCGTTTGTTATGATTACCACCATTAAAATCTTTATTTTAGAAATGAAAGAATAAGAATCATGTAATTAACATATTATGCTGTTATTGTTCTATAAAGTTTTTGTGTAATTTAAATGTAAATAGCATGTCTAATTACAATTATTTTAATGTACGAACCAACTGAGGTTTCCTTTATAGTTTTACAGTTTTTGTTTCCCTTTGTAAAATCTCCCTTGTGCTATACTTTCTGCAAACTCCAACATGGTTCAATACATTTGAATTGAAAATCACAACTGAATCATATAATTTGTGCCAATTCCCAACACTATATTAATATGAATGAAAGTGATATTAGCTGTTTTGTCACATGAAACTCGTTAAACCTGTTTTAAAGTAAACAGATTGGTTATTTGCACATATAACGGATTTCCGTCTACTGTACATATTGCTATCATTCACACTTTAGCACCAAATGCTGTTAACACAGTATTGTGTAATTTATGCTGTTCGTTTCAACATATGTCCAATTTTATAACATTTCTTTCTACACCACTCATTTGGCATGTTGCTGTTATTGAAAACGGTTTAGAATCTGACAAGAAGTGAAGTGGCAGAGAAAGTGGGATGAGACAGGGACTCAAACTCGGGTTACCTGAAGTACAACTGAGCTACATGTTTGAGCACAGCCTATGAGGCTCTGAACTTTAAAGATTTATTTTTGACTTTTTTTTTTCTTGACAGTAACAACTAATGTATAAGGAGTGATTTCATCATTTTCTTCAGAACTTTATAACCGGTTTTCCTTGACAACAGACTAATATCAGTAAACTACTTTGACATATATATGTACATGCTCAAAGTGCTATTCTGATTAAAAAAAACTTTATGATTAAATCAAATCACATCTAAATGGGAAAATTTCATTGTGTTTGCAAAAAAATGTGTATATGCATGAATGGTTTGGATAAGAAATATCCCCGGCTTAGAAAATTACTTTTACAATGTGTTAGCCACCAGCAAGATTGGAATGAACCGTGTTAAAAGCCCTAAGTGTTTTTGTACGTGTTTAAACAGACCCTGGTCTCTTTGTAGTCCGCCATGGCTTTCAGCAGGTGAAGAACAGCTGTAATCCTGCAGGCCGAAAGGACCTACAGGTGCCTGACAGCCCTAAAAGATGGAGCACCTTTTTCATCACCATCTTCATTACTACATATAAATGATCTGTGTAGCCTAAGGAAAGCTGTGCTCAAGATGACAGTTTGTGTTCATGATAAATCTTAACCCGAGCACTAACTTCAGGCTAATGGAACTATAGTGCTGTAATGGGCTTAGAAAAATAAAGTGATCATCAGCGGTGTCTGTTTATGCGACCACATGTTTGCAAAGGGCTTCCTAATGGGTTTTTCCTATATGGAATAGTTTTACCTTCCATTCCAAGGTCAAATTTGTTGTGAATTAAGCACTTCCAGGAAATCTAAGATTTGTTTAGCTTCAAGTTTTGAGCGAACTTGTCCATTTGGTAACAGACCATCTCGTAACAATTACAACCGGCCGGCTCATCGTGTGTTTTCTACAAATTGGCCATTGGCGAGCACCTCCATCTCATACCAGAGTGGGTCTGCTGTGCTATTTTGGGTTGTACCAACAAACAAGAGGGACTTTGCTTTGCTGCATAGTTCTTAGTCAGCCTCCCGCTGCACTCATTATAGTTGATTACATGGCCTCAGGTCAGTGGGAGTGTTCAATGCGGGTCACCCTGACTCTCGCCCCACAGTCTATCGCTGTCTCTCGGACAACCATCATAATCTGTTCTGTGTTTTGGCAGGCGGTAGTACTACAGGCATTGTCTGGAACATCTAATATGTCCTCTGAGAGCATTCATTTTGAAGTGCTTTTGTTGCGGAGCTGTTTTAAAATAAGGATGGACAGGATGTACTCTAGTACCTGGAACTGACAGCAGTGATTGTTTATAATGACAAAAATATATCAGCCTATGAGATCATTATTATTTGTGGCTGATAAAGCAGTGCCAGTAAAATGAAGTGTTTGTTTGTTTACTATTTCACTTCTGAATTGATGCTTGTCATTGTCTGAGGATGGGGTTTGTGTTGTTTTATATTTTTTGAGTATGTAGAATGAACCTTTATGGATCATTTTCACATTTTAGTCATCATAGTTGGGTGAACTTGGAGCACAGTGAATGGGAGAGTACAACAAATATTTATTTAACAATCCTATTTGCTGAAATGATAAAATAAAAACTCAAATACACTACATGTAAAACTACATGTAAAAATATCTGTTAATTAACAGTTTCCGTATTTTGTGTTTTCCGTCTATTTACAGTTGTGAATTTCCTAATGGGACCTTGATCTCTACTCTGTTGACTTTTGATGTTGAAAATTCAACTCTACAGTTAAAAAGTTTGACTGTTGTTGGCATTTTAGTAGTTTGAAATTAATATAATGTGTAAGAAATAATGTATAAATAAATGAATCTGTAAAATAACTGAAAATGTACTGGCAACTTATCACAGGGTTTTTGAAGCATAAAATATAACTCCAACCCAGACAATATATATTACTTTAAACTATTTAAAATGTTGATAACTGATCAAAAACTGACAACGGTAGGCAGAAGAGAGAACAACATCAAATTTGCTGTCTTAGAAAGGACTCACTTAAGCAATAATTATAGTTTTTTTTGTATTTTGATGCAAAGATGATGATGATGATATAATACATATATAAATAAACCTAATTTTTTTAAAAATAGAAATATTAAAAACTTTAAAGCATTTAAGATGGTGATGAATGTGTGTCTTGAATGTTTTGTGTCTATGAATGTGAAAGTGGTCCATAGTGATTGTACCAAGCAAATACAAGGAAATTTTAAAAGCAGCTCCATCATGGTGCTTAATAAATAAATAAATAAGTAAATGCATACTATTATTCAAAATCTCCCGATTGATTCAGAAAAGTCAGTTTTGAGAAGGAAGCTATTTTTCAGCCTGTTAGTCTGTTTTAGTCTGTTTTACTCACACTATGCTATCCGAACTGTGCCCAGGCCCAAACGGGCCTGGGCACGATTGTGCCTCCTCCTCTCTCTCCCCCGACGGCCCGCACTCACACTGCGTTAAGCATCCGTACCCAAGCCCGCTTACGTCATTATAGTGCGACGTACTCAAGATAAACAGGAAGAGCTACGCTGAGCATGCTGAGCACAATGGAGTCCACAGCTTTGTTAAGTTTGTTAGTGATTTTTTGAGTCGTTTGCTCAGCAGTGGTGAACAATCCTGTCACAGCATAATGTTGAACAGGTCTATCGCCTTTGTGGCTCGGAAATTTTCACGAAATCGTGCTGCTCGTGCGTCGCAGCAAGTGACGTTGCGTCCTCAGTTTTGGGCTCAGGCGCGCTTGGCACTCACACTATAGCGTACCGCGCCTGAGCCCAAGTGAACCGGGCTTAAGCACACCTCTTCCAACCGGGCCAGGGCCGGCCAAATGAACCGTGCCTGAGCCCGATTCAGAGCGCTCACACTTCTCAAACGATCCGGGAAACGGGCCTGAGCACGGTTTGGATAGCATAGTGTGAGTACGGCCTTGAAGTGTTCTGGAGAGTTATCTTGTGTTTGCAATCTCCTCCAGAGGAGCAAGAGAACAGCCAATGATTGTTTGTGCTGTGATCATCATTCTCTGGATTGCCTTTACACGGTACACAAGGATGCTCTCAATAGTTGAATGGTGGATAGCAGTTTCTCGCTCAGAACACTCTTTTTCAGGAGCCTCAGGAAGTGCAACATCTGCTGGGCCTACTTTACAGCAGTTATCGTGTGGATTGACCAGGTGAGGTTGTTGGAAATGAGTTCACAGAAATCTGAAACTATGAACCCTTTCCACACAGTCTCCATTGATGTATAGTGGCAGGAGCTCCACTTTCAATTTCACGTTCAATCCTGAAGTTTAAAATCAGTTGTTTGCCTGTGTGTTGTCTGGAGTGCTGCACTGATTTGTGGGCCTCACACAGCAGCGGGAGCCATTCACGGCCCCTTTGTCTCGGAAAACAAACAGCTAAAGCTTCATCATCAATTCAAATAAAGACGACCCGTGAAACAATAATGTCCTGTGCAAACAAAAGTCAAGTGAAGGGACTTCACCACCGGCAGCAAGCATATGTTATGTCAGGCAGAACGTCATTGAGAACTTCTTAACAGACTTTTTACTTTGTACGTTTTATGGCTCGTTGTTGACATTTATTTTTTTCACATCTTTCAGGACAAAATGTACAGACCTATGTAGTACTTTAGTGAAACGCAGGAAAATTCTAGTTTAAATTTTAATTCTAGTAGGAATAATAATTCGAAAGGATTTTCATTTATTGATAGCCATCTACTTCAAGAGTGTTTTTGCCCGTCTATAGAGCTATTCTCCCCCCCCCAGTTTGGTAATTCAATCACTAATAACATACACACTATTTTAATTGCTGAAAATATTTTTGACGTTCTTTTGTAATTGAGTTTGCTGAAGAATGCAAAGAGGAACTTCCCCATCATTGCAAGAATGTCTTTGGAGTTCCCGAAGAATGCCGTGTTATTCCTGCTGTTCCCTATTCCTTAGAAGAGAACGCAGCGAACATGCAGGAAGTCCTCTATTCTTTTAGGCATTGAGCAGTGTAGTCAGGATGTCCTGAGATGGCTGTGAGGAAGCCAGAGTAGAGACAGCACAGGCCCCGCTGAAACAAACAGGTAAAAATAGTCTATTTCCAGCACTCAAGCTGCTCTCTGTCTAGTCGAGTTGTCTATGTCAAGACAAATCGAGGCCTGGAAGCACATTTTTCTGGTTATTGAGCAGTGGACATTTAATTCCGACATGAAGGGTGTGTCTATCTGACGTAGTCTGTGCACTTCCTAAGGAGCAAGACATCTTTTAGGGCTGTCTCAAAGTTTCTTAAACAGCTTTTGTTTTTGTTAATTAAGACAAAATCCAGTTGTCCCTCTTTTGTTAAAAAAAGCAGTGGCTGTACTGCAATGAGGCATATTTGTCATTGTTAAAATACTCACTGTTTTATTACACAAATTTTCATGTTTACAAGATGTAATATTTGTGTTATTTATGTTAGTACACTGTAAAAAGCAATTCATTGACTTTACTTTAAAAAGTGATGTACAATTTGCAAACGTGTTGCCTTAAATTAAGTAAGTGAACTATGTGTATAATAATTGCACTTGTGGTTTTAATAAATTTAAGTCAACTTAACCATTCCAAGTTACAGGTTTACTCACTTTTTAAAATAAAATCAACTTGTCAATTGAATGCTGCCTCCATCATCCAGGTACAGTGGAGGAGTTTATGAACCTACAGAGCTGGGTGCAACTCTTAAAGCATCTAGTGCACTCAGACACAGCCCAAACGAATATATACACTGTTTTTAGCCTTCCTGAAGCATACAAACGCAGCTATTCTCTCAACAAAATCCACATCCTATTCTCTCAATAAAATAAATGTTGCCTATTTATCTACAAAGCTAAAGTCACTGGGCAGACAATGATGTCTATTGTGAAGCGAATTTGACTTGAGAATGAAGAGAGTAAACTCAATGTTCACACATCTATTTACACACGAATAGCACGATTTACATGTTCAGGCAGGGGTGCCCAAACATATTTCTGGAGGGCCAGTGTCCTGCAAAGTTTAGTTCCAACCAAAATCTGACACATTTGCGCTTGCTAATCATGCTCGTACAACAGTCTACAGGACCCTGGCCCTCCAGGCCCGAGTTTGGGCACCCATGCTTTATGGCAACTGGTTTATTCACTTTTTAAGAAAAGTAACTAATTGGTTTTTACAATGTATTTTTAATATGTGCTCTTGTAGTATGTTAGTTTTGTAAGTGGATATGCCTTGTCTGATATTTTTACAGTAATAATAATAATAATAACAATAATAATAATAATTATTATTATTATTATCATCATTTTTGATTTAACCTGTTTTAAACAATTTAACCCTAACATTGTTTATTATTTTTTATTTTTGGAAATAACTGACCTACATTTGATTTAGTTCTTTAATTTATTTTGGCTTTATTTCAGTTACTGAAAATTAGGGTTAGTTAACATAACAACATAATTTTAGTCTGAAACAAACAAACAAACAAATAACCTGGTAATCTTTTCAGTGTAAAGTGATGCACAGTTTTACTGAAATAATTTTACAACAGCTTAAATAAAAATTAACATAACCTTTTTTTAATTAATTGATATGCAGCCAATTTAAGCTAAAATCCTCCAAAATTAGCTCTATTTAACTCTTCTTGTAAGTAACCCTTTTGTCCTTTTTTTTCTTAGTATTTCTTAGTAGTAGTTTAAGTACAGTAAGTCTGCCATTAGTGCAGGTATTTCAGCATCTTCAGCACTAAAGGTTGCATGCTGACTCTGCTGCGTTGAAGTGACTGTGCAGGAATCGTCATGGGTGGCAGTTCATTACGTCTGACTGACCTCCAGCAAGGTTGCACTCCACCATGTCTGCTGAAGAGTTACAGCTGTGCACCAGATGCCCCCAGATACACACACACACACACACACACAAACTGACGCAAACATTCTGACACCCAGCCTCAACGTGCCATCATGCTGTTTTACAGGCAATGTGAAAGCATGACTTTGCAGTTAACTAACCTCAGAGGTCCATCATTACCAGTACACCATGGAGGCTGCAGCAAAACCACAGCTATGCTTTCATTAACGTACCAGTCTCTCAAAAGAGTCTTTCCCATATACGCACTTCTGACAATGTTCAAATACATTGTAATTTACTAATCACAGTACGTCTCATCACAATTAATAAACAATCCTAAATGTCAGTTTTGCGGTCTGGTTTTGTAATCATCAGCTGCAGTGTGTGGCATGTCGTGATTGTACTGTAGTTTTCATCACTCGAAACACAGGGCCATACTGGCTCCATCTCTGCCGCAAGACTGGCCCACAGCGCCCCGGGGACATTCTGCACCACACTGCTGTACTTTCTTTCTTCTCCACTTAGAGGGAAGGCTTAAGTGGAAAAGTTGTCAGTGAATGATTGTTTTCTACCAAAAACTGTTTGTGGAATGATTGTGGCCTTTTTTTGCTTGATGCATTTCATTGCGCTAACTGACCACAATGCAATTTAACCAGTCTTTAATCTGTTGTCGACTCCATTCCAAACCATGCTGGGATTAGGCAAAAAATTGCTTCTTTTTGAAGTGAGTTTTGAGTTTTACATCACACAGAAATGTGAATTTGAATGGCAGGAAGGGGAATTTGATTTTACCGAATATACTAAATTGAAACTTGTCGATTTGTCTATAGCCGGTGCACACTAGACAAGAAGTCAGCCTCCAAAGGGCTATGTTATTGCGTGTACACTCATGGTAAACAATATTTAGAATTTTAAAGATGTGGCGATGTACGACAGGCTTGTCTGTCTGTCTATCTGTTCTTATAGTGTCTGGCTGCAGACTTGCACACTCACTGTCAAACTCATGCATTCAATAGAGCAGGTGACCTGAGGGGTAGGGTTAATGGTAGGAAAGGTATACCCTAGGGCTGCATAATATTGGAAAAATCAGACATTATTTTGCATTATTTACTTTTCCTGCGATACATTTTGCAACAGCAATATAATTGCACCAGATAAATTGAATAGCTCTATTTGGAAAGATTTGGGATCATCAATTCTTTTTCTATGCAATATGTTTGCATAAACTATAATAAATTATAAGCAATAATAAAACAACAGAGCAGAGATAAAAGAGATCAAATAAACAGTGTTTTATGGTTGTCTGCAGAGTCTAACAGTAGTCAGGTACAGAAATTGAACAATCAAATTTAAAATAACATAGTCCTTATTGTATAAACAATAGACCCTTTTCACATTTCCGGGTTTCTCTGTAACAGAAGTTGTAAAAGTTGGGAAAACTTAGAGTGCAATAAATGGGAGAATACAACAAATAATTTTTTTACAATCTTATTTGCTCAAATAATACAAGAAAAACTCAACGATGATATTATCAGGACTTTTAGAAAAAAAATTCACAAAAAAATTGTGCGAGACTGTAAACGGCAGATAGAAAATAGTCTAATGTCAAATTTACTGTCCTGTCCCATTAGAAACGCCTCACACAAGCAGTTATTTGCATAAGTATATATATATAAATATATAAAGTGTTCATACGTTTTTTAGAAAAACTAAATGTTAAAAACGTTCCAGTATTTAAGATGCTGATGACCATCATAACGGGCTTGTGAAAAGGGTCCATTAAATAATAATATGTAATAGTATCTTTATGTTGTAATACTAAATAAATGATTTAATCTTGTGTTGTGACGATTGCGGATAAATATATTGTGATATCGATGTTCAAATGATAAATTGTGCAGCCCTAGTGTAGATGTTAAAAAAGGCTTTAGTGTCTGAGAGTGCATGTCTGGCACAGGGTGTCTGTGAGGTCTTAAAGTCTTAAATTTTTAAAGCAAAATTTTTGCACATAATTTTTTTAAAGTCACTGAAATATTGTGTTGTAGGTCTTAAATCATTTTGAACAAGTCTTAATAATCCATCTCAATAGAACTGTAAACAAAAGTATTAACTCTATTTATCAATTTAAATTATTTTCATTGAAATAACATTTGCTACATATTCGTCTCTAAGCATTTATTACCTGGAGAGGACATTGACCTGGATTGACACATTCATGCATACATTTGATTTATTATAGTTTTAACTTTTTTATGTTATAATATGAATTATTACATTAAAAAAGTGCACACAACTACAGTTTGTTTGTTTCGACACTTTATTTAAAATATGTGGTTAAAGATTAATAAATGTGATTTATTTTTTTCATGCGGAAAAAGAAAAAACTTCCATTAGTACAACCAGGCCTTCAGAAAAAAAAAATCCTTAGTGCTTAACTCTCTATAAGTCTGAAATTTCAATCATAATGGTCCTAAAAAGGTCTTTAATTTGGCTTGATGAAACCCTGAGACAGTGCACATTCACTCAGTCTGTTCTGCAGTTAGTTTTGTCTGTCTGTTTGTTTGTCTTTCAGTTGTCTGTTTGTTGTTGTTGTTGTTGTTTTTTGTCTGTCTGTAGTTTGTTAAGTCAAACTATTGTTTTATTTGCCATTTCGTGGATTCTCTGTCGATCTTTTTGTTTTGTCTGTCAGTCCATCCGTATGTTGTTTGGTCTCTTAGTCTTTTAGTAAAGTCTGTCTATAGTTCTTTCTGTGTGTTTATTGGGTTGTTTGGTCTGTCTGTTGGTTTGAATTTTGTTTGGATTGTCTATCTTTCTTTTGGCCTGTCTTTTGTTTGTCAGTTTGTCTAATGTTTTAGAAAACGTCTGTTATATTTACCTTTTGATAGTGAGGATTTTAAGTTCAAATAGTAAAAATGTGGGAGGTCACATGGCGTTGGCGAGGATGGCTGGTTGATTGATTTGCTCCGGCAACCAGCACACAAAAACATTATAATACCTGTGTAAACTTACTTAAATTGTTAATTTCGATCAGAATTAGTTATGTCGAGACATCTTGCTCTAAAACAGTGACATTTTTACTAGAGCTCGTTGAACAGGTGTGGAAAAACTTGGCTGTTGTGGCGGATACATCAGACGTGTTAACAGAGTTAAATAATAAAATGTATTTTTTCTGCATAACGAATAGGAGTACAGCCTTGCTACTTCAAATCAATTTCACTTCAGACTGAACAGGACTGCATTCCCAGTCAAGTGCTGAATAACTCATAACTCTTGCAAACACCTCTGCATCGCTAACCTGGTGCTAAAAATAGACACATCAACAGGAGGGAGATTTGGAGCGTGTGCTTGAATGGAGTCATCTGTGATTAATTAAGTGACTTTGGCTACTTTTTCCCCTCTATGATTTGCTAACATCCATTTTAACTTGAGAAATTGTTTCTCTGCTGAAACGTTCCCACTCTCCTCCCTCTCTTTGTTTCTTTTTCTCTCGCTTGCTTTCTCAGCCTGTGGGTTCTGGTACTTCTGTTGCCTTGGCATTGCTTCTGAACAGTCTGCGAGCAATTTTACCAAGCTAGGCTTTTCATATGCAAGTATATGTAAAATAACAACCACAGAAACCCTAGAAGCTGGAAATCTTCAACTCTGCACTCTGGCCCTCAACCAATGATGATAGTTACCACTCCATGGACAATATGACTTTACTCTGTGTTTTTTCTAGCATACCCTTTTCACCAGAATCATAGAAATGGTACTGCTTTGAGAGGAGAGAGCATTCAGTGTGAACGTCACATGCTCTGTGCTTTAATGGATGTGCTATGGGGAGTATAAATCAGTGACTACAAGTATAACTAGTTCCCATAAGCACTTGAGCTTCACCGTGGATGCACTCAGTGTTGAAGGTTCTACTAAAGCAACAAGCTATGAGAGGCTGTGCATTTTAGTGTTTTTATACTACTATTCACAGATAGTCCAAATTCAATGAGGTCAATGTGTGCAGTCACAGGTGAATGTGTAACATTATTTATATGGCTTTGAGTATGTCCAGACCATGTTATATTTTAGAGACCGAACTGGATGTATTTTATATTGATATGGACACACACACACACACACACACACACACACACTCACACTCACTCATGATTGAGACCCATCCTCTGAGTGCAGTGCAGGCATTGTAGCTCTTGGCACTTGCTGTGTTGTTTTACTCCACAAGACCATGAGCTCTGTTCAGGAAGCTATCCTGATTTGATTGGCTCTCATTTTATCTCAATCTTTTCAACATTTCTGATCTCTGAAGTTACAATAGCCTTTTCTGGACCTCAGCAACATTTGATTTCATCTCTCCAAAACCACAAACTTGAGATATGAGGTATATAATCTAGCAATGCACAATATTGATTTTACAGCGTTTATGAATGTTAATTACAACATTTTTATTCAGCTTTACTTAAAGTTTTACTTATTTTATACTATTTGCGACAATGACAGTAACTATTTTATCTTTATGGGCGCCACGGTGGCGTAGTGAGTAGCACGTTCGCCTCACAGCAAGAAGGTTGCTGGTTCGATCCCCGGCTGGGCCAGTTGGCATTTCTGTGTGGAGTTTGCATGTTCTCCCCGTGGTTGCGTGGGTTTCCTCCGGGTGCTCCGGTCTCCCCCACAGTCCAAAGATGTGCGGTACAGGTGAATTGGGTAAGCTAAATTGTCCATAGTGTATGTGTGTGAATGAGAATGTATGGATGTGTTTCCCAGAGATGGGTTGTGGCTGGAAAGGCATCCGCTGCGTAAAACAAATGCTGGATAAGTTGGTGGTTCATTCTGCTGTGGCGACCCCGGATTAATAAAGGGACTAAGCCGAAAAGAAAATGAATGAATGAATGAATTTTATCTTTATAGCACAATTTTTACAACTTTCGTTGGCCAATGTGCTTTCCAACAAATCAACAGAAAGCAGACAGACAACAACAAACAGACTAAGATAATCCCAACAGCTAAACGCCTTTACAAACAAAGTCTTAAGTCTGGTCTCAACATACTGTATATACATACGTCGAAGTCAAAATTGAGAAATAAATTGATTTATGTGTGTATATATATATATACATTCAGTTAACACCAATAACAAATCATTTAGTTTTATAGCTTTAGTGAACTATAACCCTGGTAAAAAATAACCCAGTTTATAAGGCCTAATGGATGAACTCATTCATTCATTCATTTTCTTTTCGGCTTAGTCCCTTTATAAATCTGGGGTCACCACAGCAGAATGAACCACCAACTTATCCAGCACATGTTTTATGCAGCAGATGCCCTTCCAGCTGCAACCCATCACTGGGAAACCATACACACTGATTCACATACATACACTACGGACAATTTAGCTTACCCAATTCACCTATACCACATGTCTTTGGACTGTGGGGGAAACTGGAGCACCTGGAGGAAACCCATGCGAACGCAGGGAGAACATGCAAACTCCACACAGAAATGCCAACTGACCCATCCGAGGCTCAAACGACCTTCTTGCTGTGAGGCGATTGTGCTACTCAATGTGACAATTCAATGTGCATTTACGTTTGTTTGTTGTTGTTGTTTTTTTTTGAGTCGATTACCTTATCTGACTTAGAGAAAACGATAGGATATCGCTAAGCTCTGTATGTTAAGTGGAGTGTGCTTGCTTTTTATTGTACTCGATTGTAAATTTGCTATCATAATGCAGTGTGTCAGAAAAGGGCGATCCAGTGCTTTGTCACACTTCAGTTAGTTACTCCCCAACAGTAATCCTGTTATAATTTGACTACTGACCTTTAGGGCAGAGTGCCATGTGTCATAATGCTGGGTGTGCCAGGCAGGAGTGTGATATGAGGGAAGTAATTGAGCGTGTTCAGGAAGCCCGAGCACAGGAACTTGGGGAAAAAGAGCTAGTCTCTCCATACTTTGACTGTCACGTCATTTGAGATAAGCTTTAAAGTGATTTAAATGGCATTTATTCTCATGGGAATGAGCTGACGTGTGGCCTTTACAGTAGTCCTTCTCCATTGTTTTATAACGGCTCTCCTTAGTAGCTTGTATTTCCGATTGTGCCTTTTTTTCTCTCTCCTAAAGGAATGGTTCCCTGAAAAGCAAAATTCCCTTTAAAATGAAAAACCTGATTCTTTTTAACTGCAATGTTTGCCTACACTAAGAATTTCATGCATGACTCTTAACATTTATTTGTTTTTAAATTTATTTTCAACTTTCTCGTAGTTTGTTTTGGACAACAGGTTTTAGGTTATGTCCTGTTTTGTTAAATTGGTTTTATTCAATACTTTAGTTCATCATTAGTACATTCATGTATTACTTTTTTATTGACCAATATCAATTTACTAATTCAATGTTAGCTGGAAGGGCTTTAGGCATGGGTATAAGGCCCCGTTTACACTAGTGCGTTTTTGTTTTAAAACGCATTAGTTTTGCTATGATTACGCCATCTGTCCACACTATGCCGGAGTTTTTGAGGCGCGAAAACAGAGCGTTTTGGAAACGCTGAAAAGGCCGTTTTCATTCTAAAACGCTGCTGCTTCGTCTCAGTGTGGATGTGGGAAAACGGAGACCTTTGAAAACACAGGCGAGGCTGCTGAGATTGGCTACGTGATTGGGGCTTTTGGGTCATATCCTTCCCTTATCCCTCAAGCGCACAAGACTAAAACATCACCGGAAGACAGCAGACCAGCCTTCACTGTAAACACTGTATTTTCGATAGCCATAGATGTTTTATATTTATTTGTTACTTTAAGTAACAGCTCGACTTTCATCGTTCAACCAGCGTTTGTTGACTAACAATAACCAAATGCCGAGCGAGACGCATGCTTCCTGTTTAATATTGAACGCGCATGCCCAGAGTCCGCGAATGGTCACGTGATATACGTTTCTGGTGGAGTAGTGTGGACGGAGATCTGTTGAGAGACGCTTGGGTGAAACGCTAGTGTGGACGCGGATCGTTTTAATGCTAAAACGCCATTTTAAAACTAAAATGCACTAGTGTAAATGGGGCCTAAGTTTCTAACGGTATGATTACCGTGGATAAAAATATCACAGTTTCACGGTATTGTGATTGCTGCTCTAAAATATATTATTTTTAAATGTCAGGGTAAAAAACAAAAACTTTTTTCGCCTTTAAACACAATATATTTTATTTTGAGAACCATTTAAAATATTTTGGGACAGTAAACATGTCAGGCTAATGAATTCAAGCGAATCATTGATTTCTGCTGTCTTCATTTGTTTCAAAAACACAGATTTCTGTACTATCAACAACAGCATGTTTGGATATCTTTTCTGCTGGAAATACTGTTGTCGGGCGCCACGGTGGCCTAGTGGGTAGCACATTCGCCTCACAGCAAGAAGGTCGCTGGTTCGAGCCTCGGCTGGGTCAGTTGGCATTTCTGTGTGAATTTCTTTGCATGTTCTCCCCGTGGTTGCGTGGGTTTCCTCCGGGTGCTCCGGTTTCCCCCACAAGTCCAAAGACATGCGGTACAGGTGAATTGGGTAGGCTAAATTGTCCGTAGTGTATGAGTGTGAATGAGTGTGTATGGATGTTTCCCAGAGATGGGTTGTGGCTGGAAGGGCATCCGCTGCGTAAAAAATATGCTGGATAAGTTGGCGGATCATTCCACTGTGGCGACCCCGGATTAATAAAGGGACTAAGCCGAAAAGAAAATAAATGAATGAATGAATACTGTTGTCCTAAAAAACAAACAAAAAACTGTAAATCAAAAATCTTACCCATACCTTAGAATCGGTATAACAATACATTTTGGCGGTTTTAAAACCTTGACTTTTCCAAACCGCGGTATACCTTGAAAACAGTCATTGTCCCAATGCCTAAAGGGCATCTGCTGAGTAAAACATATGCTGGATAAGTTGGCGGTACATTCCGCTTTGGCGATCTCTGATGAATAAAGGGACTAACTAATGATTCTTTTCACCAACCAATGAGAGTTCTTTCATTTTACTTGCTCGCATGATGTTACAAATATCTGTGACTTTCTTTCTGTAGTTTAACACAAAATCATGTCTTCTGTGTCCTGCGGAGGAGCTAAGTATACTGTTTAGTTAAATAGGTGTTTATTCAATGCTTTAGTTCATCATTAGTACATTCATGTGTTACTTTTTTATTAAACGATGCCAATTTACTAACTCAATGTGTTACCATGATGGTGTTTTGTAGTGCCACTGTGCTGTATTGTGGAAGAGCTGTTTGTGATGTGCTTTGGTTCATCATGTGACTTGTCAACACCTGTTTTTGGTGGTTGTCAGCAGGGTTGGGTTTCAGTTGGTTTTTCGAAAGCAGTGGTGAAACTGATGCTTTAAGAAATAAGCCATAAAAAGATGACACACACTCTCACGCTTACAGTAAACATCTCAGGCGTGTGTAACTAATTTTCCTGCTTACATTTTCCATAATTCTTTTAAAAATAAGTAAATTAATAGCAACACTATGGTGCAGTGGGTAGCGCTGTCACCTCACAGCAAGAAGGTTGCTGGTTCGTGTCCCGGTTGGGTCAGTTGGCGTTTCTGTGTGGAGTTTGCATGTTCTCCCCGTGTTGGTGTGGGTTTCCTCCGGGTGCTCCAGTTTCCCCCACAGTCCAAACACATGCACTATCGGTGAATTGAATAAACTAAATTGGCCATAGTGTATGTGTCTGGATAAGTGTGTATGGGTGTTGCCCAGTTCTGGGTCGCAGCTGGAAGGGCATTCGCTGTGTAAAACACATGCTGGATAAGTTGGTGGTTCATTCCGCTGTGGTGACCTCTAATGAATAAAGGGACTAAGCCGAAGGAAATTCAATGAATGATTCTTTTCACCAAACAATGAGAGATCTTTCATTTTACTTGCTTGCTTGATGTTACAAGCCTCTGTGACCTTTCTTTCTTTCTTTCTTTCTTTCTTTCTTTCTTTCTTTCTCCTTCAGAAGATTTAAGTGTGTTTAGATTAGACATAAGCTTGAGTTCATGATTTCATCTTAAGGGGTACTGTCCCTTTAAAAGGATTATGACTTGAGCTGCATTCATTGCTTGTTTCTGTGACTGGCTTGCAAATGTTTCCTCCTCCCTAAAGTTCCATTCTTGGTATTTTTGGAATTTGCTTTGGAACAAACATGACACTTTCCGACTGGGTCTCTGGAGAAAGCAGAGTCAGATGGAGAGAGGTGGAGCCAGAACAACATTTTTCATCTTTACGCTTGAGTCCACTCCATGGGAATGTTCATGCTATTCTGTTCTAACAGCTATGGATTACATAACAAGCTCTTTTTATATTTGTCCAGCATTGATCCTGTGGATGTAGCTGTGTGCTTTCAGAGCACGTAGCTTGATAAAGTATACATTAATGATAACGAAAATGACATTATCATGGGATTCTTCAAAGAATTCACTATATTGTTAGACTTCCCTCACACCTTTTCTCATGTATTTTAGTGTGTGCATGTGAAGTAATGCTCTTAATGTTCATGCCAGCTGGTTTTTCACTCTCCGTGGTCACAATTAGACAGGAAGTCTCCAAAGGAAGGAGATCGAGCATAAATGGGCAGACAAGACGAGCAGTGCAACCCCAACTCTGGGCTCATTAGAGCTGTGATGCTTCCTGTCAGGATGGACCTTTCATCAATGTCATGAGAAAGTGGTCTCACAGTGGTCTGCTGCAGTCAGACCCCTCCCATACTGTCAGCCCTCTTTCCACACTGTAAAACAGGAAGTCAGCAATGCAACATGAAGCACTGAGATTTGTTTGCAAAACATGAATTATGCGCTTGAAGATATAGTGTGGTTATGGATTTGACAACATAGGTTTTCACTTCTTGTCGGCCTGTAATGTCCTGCCTCTTCAATAAAGGAAAATAATTACATCTAAAATTTAAAGTATTAACTTTTTATTTTTTTCACTTTTAGAAATAGGTTTTAGACTTTTAAATGTAATTAATTCATTAGGAAGTTGCTTGTGTAAAAAAATAAAATATTCATTAATAAAGTGAACAAACATTTTTTATTTCAGTAGGTTGATGTTCTTCAACTGGAATATTGAGTAGGGGCGGGGATTTATTTTTTAGCATCCTTTCTTCATAGGGAACGAACACTAAAAAAGGTGTGGCTACTAATATTGTAGCTAAAGCCATCAAACTTATGTCATTGTAGAAGGTCCGTCTCTATAAAAGCAGAAGCAAATGGTCATATTTTGATTAAAGCTTTGATTACCAAAACTATTTTTTGTGGATTAGCTTGCACAGATAAATCGTTCACCTAAAGAATAACAATCTGAGCAAGCCAAAAAAACATTGTAATTTTTGATTTCACACAGAACTTAAAAAACCTTATTGGCCACAAACATCGGACGGTATATGGATTTTTTTTTAATTAAAAAAAATCCCCTAAAGCCGCAGTTCTATTTTTATTTTGGTCTGTCTGCTCATAATGCCCAGGATGAAAAAGCAACAGAGAGCTCCATTGAAAGCCCACTTTATATCACATTAACATTTTGCATGTGCTGCATGGTCAGACCCACTGAGCACAGGGTCTTGGTGTAAGCGCTGTGATTGGCTGTGACCCCAGCCTGGAGAAAGGCCTCTCTGTACGCCTTGACAAGGAGAATTCCCCTCTTTTTCCTTCCACATCCCACAGCCTCTCATGTATCAGCTCAGCTGTTTTCACTGCAGCCTGGATTTACTTGAGGCTGCTGGATCGTACCGTTCTCAACATCTAGAGCTGCGGTTTCTCTCAGCAATATATATCTTTAAAGGCTCACCGAGGGTTTATCCAGCAGCACGCCATACATGCATTTTCATTTGGCCACGAATAGAGCTTTAACCCATTTAATCCCACTGTCACAGTTTTGATTGTGTCTTTTTTTTTTCTTATTTCTGCAAGCTCTAACAGAAGTCCTGTTGGTTTTGTGCAAGAAACTCTAAATGATAACTAGATAACAATTTTGGTTAAAGTCTGTCAATGGCACATGACTAGGGCCCATATTAACGAAACATTTTATTTTATCATTCAGCGTTCTTCTAAATTTCAGCAAAAGTTTTTAGATGGAAGATTTCTCTTAAAACATTTTTATAAAGCTGCTGAGACAATTTTATTAAGCAATAAAGAGAAGTCTTGAGCTAATAGTGAGGGCAGAGTTGACCTTGTTGCTATGGATGATATCAGCATAATATTATTATTCACACAGTGATTGGATGCTGTGAAGGTCAGAGGTCTTTGTCATACACTTATTGTTGGAAACTTTGTAGAGATGCTGCCATTTTCAAATAAACATTTTAAAATAAAAATGTTGCCATATTAAAAAAAAATATAAAAATGCCTTTTTGGCATATTTGTGGTCTTAGTGACCTAGCAGTCTTCTTCACGCTTCCTAAAATTTTACTAATTTAGGAGCAAGTTAAAAAATGCTCCATGAAATATAGCAATTTTAGCAAAATGTTTAAATTAGGACTGACATGCCCATTACTTTCAAGGTGTTCTGTAGCACGTTGTCTGTAGCACGTTGATGTACTTGATCAGGTCCAATATGTAGTGGACAATGTACAGTATGCCCACTATGGTAACGCCCATGCTACTGTGACGGTTGGATTTAGGGTTGGGGTAGATGAAGGCGTTAATGGCTGTGAGCTTTAGTTTAGATGTAGATGTTAATAACAAACAATGTAATGGGTAATTTAATAATATAAATAATTCTCGTTTCTTGCAAAAACTGCTCACACATGAGCTTCCCCTACATATTGGACTTGATCAAGTACTTGATCTTGCTGCAGTATGCAGTGAGGACACTTTTTCATATTTTCTCCAAAATCTGCAACAAGTTGAATTACAACACAGTTCTGACTATTCTGTTTTAGAGACCAAGTATAAAATCTACGTCCATTCTAATATATCAGAGAGGGCATGTCGTGTTTGTGTGTCCCGGGTAGGCATGGGACGATAACCGTTTTGGAAGCGGTTTGGAAAAGTAAAGTTTTTCATACCGCCAAAATTTTCTGCTATACCGTTTCTGCTTACATAGGTATATGTAAGATTTTTTTTATTTACATTTTTTTGTTTGTTTTTTAGGTGTAAATTGTAAAGAAATCTGTGTTTTTGAAACAAATAAGAACAGCAGAAGTCAATGATTCACTTTAATTATTTAACCTGACATGTTTACTACCCCAAAATATTTTAAATGTTTCTCAAAATAAAATGTGTTCATGGGGGGAAAAAGGTTTCGTTTTTTTAGCCAGACATTTAAAAACAATATATTTTAGAGCAGTAAACACAATACTGTCATATCGTGAAACCCTGATATTTTTATCCAAGGTTATCATACCGTCAGAATCTTATACCGGCCCATGCCTAGTCCTGGGCTTTAGACCTCTCAAACACAAAGACCATTTTGTTGTCTGCTCGTGTTGGTTGTGTCTGGTCCTGTCTGGACCAAAAAGCTGTGCATGAACACACCAAAGAGATGACAGCAGACTGAAGCTAGAATGTGCATTCTGCTCCTGCATGACAGGTGTCCTTTGTCTGTATTGTCGTTCCACAAAGGGAATCCGGAACTAATGGTACATGCGTACAAACTGCAAACAAAGAAGAATTTGCCTATCTTTTTTTCATGGCATTCTTGTTCACCACAGAGGGATTCGCTCATGCAAATGTCTGATAATCTGATAATCCATATAATTGATAAATATTTAGGAAGTCTAATCAAATGACAGCTGGATGTTTTTGTGTTCTCCTTTTGACTTGCATCGTTTGCTAACTTTCGTCATGATTGTTTATTTGCATTCTCATTCATAAGTGAACAGCCGATCAGATCACTCTCTTTCACAGACGGCCGACACTGATTCTTCTGGGCAAGAACTGGGCAAACTCCCTCTAACATGAGCTTGATCAGAGGTGATGTTTAGCCTGCACAGATCCTCACTGTTGGCTTGATTGTTCCAATCTATACTAATCGCAATAATATTTTTGGATTCTTATTAAACACATTAATGACAAAAAATGTCTTTTTAGCAATCTAATACACAGGATCCAAATCAAACCCCATGCAGTCATCACTTAATATGTTGTGAAAAGCCTCACATGGACGCTCTGTCCTATAAATTGCAATTTATAACCCCCTGGAAATAGAAGCAATTTGCAGGGAGCGCAGGGAAAGGAATGCTCATCGCCCCGAGCTTATTCTTTTCCATGCAGTCCAGCGTGGTGGTTGCGGTCTAGGCTCAAATACCAGCGATTCCTGATGGCTCATGGTTTATTGTTTCTCTCTGGATGTTGTTCCAAGACTCATAGGCTTGGCTTTGTTGGTTAAAATTAAACGCAGTGCGTGTCAGTGATATCCTGTGCTGACTCTAGTGGCTTATTATGGATGCTGCTCACTACATCACTCCCTTACCATTGATCATGAGACTGGAGAGGCCTGAAAAAAGGCCTTTTATCAGAGCTTCGTCCAAGGGAGGGAGCAGTGTGAGTCTTGGCATGTCTCTAAGGCTATTCTCCACCAGTGTACCACAGTAACGGAGGTCTTTATCATCCCAGTTGGTAAACGGCACAATCTGTAATCGAGGAAGGGCCTCCCCTGGAGATAAGCCACAGTAAAGCAGTGTAATACGGAAACAAGCTTTATTTGGATTATCTTCCAGATGTTCCAGTAAATGTGAGAGTGATTTGCGAGTCGGGAAATCCTCATTTCAGCATTTATAGACCACTAGTACTGCTGACTGAGCATTTATTGTGACAGTACAGGGCCAACACATGTAATCAAGAGGCCTGCTTATGTCTGACCCAGAAACTATATTTTACTTTATAGAAATAATAATTTTAAGAATGTTTTTATAATTATTTAAAAAATTATATATCATTTTTATTTTTATATATATTTTAAAAATATTGTTATTGCATTTAATCATTTAGCAGATGCATTTGTCCAAAGCAACTTGCGAATGAGGAAGGGCTCATTATTATTTAAATTTTGGGGCTTTTTTTATTTCACGTCAAATCATTTCATTTAAATATTACTTTACATATAATGCTTAATGATTTATTCATTATGCAACATTACATTTTTATCTAATAATGTTTAGTTTATTTTGTATATTGAGCACATCAAATATTTGAGTGATTTAAATAGTACTGTTGATTAATGTTGCTTTGCCATATGAAACAGCTAAAATACCATGATCAAGTAATGTTCTCACATTGTGGAAGCTTTGACCAAAGCATTTTTTAAAGAACAAAATCAATGACTGAAACGGGGATGTTTTAATTTAGTGTGAAAACATCATGCAATGAGTTTGCAATAGATTGATTATCAACTAAAAAATCAAAACAGAAAGGGAAGCGTTTTGATAAACACACTATAATAAATATTTTCTTAATTACTTAACTGTTGTAATAATATTTAAGTGTGTGTGTGTTTTAATAAATGTGTTATGAATACTAGATATTACAGCCACCATTTAAGTTTTTTTAATTCAACAAAAAACATTTTAAAAGTTTAGTTTAGTTGGAATCCAAACCTGAGGTCTTTACAGGAGGTGAATGAGTGCACTCTGGGTACAGTAAAAAACACCCTCACACACACGCACTCCAGTACCCACACTGTGAGTCTCCAGCATCCACAAGACAGACTGGGTTACCAGCTCAAACCATCTGTCCCGCTGGCTGCCCCGTGTCAGATCCGCTCCATCAGCCTGTATTGTGTCATTATGGGACATGCATGTCTCACTCAGGGTGTCTGGCAGTGCATCTGAAGCCCCTGTGGCCTGGACGCATTTTTTCGGTCAGGGCGAGGCTTGGTGGTCTGGCCTAACTGAAGTGGGTTATTGGGTTTCAGGGTGCACTTCAGGATCTCTGACGTACCACTTTTTTGTCAATTATTTAAAGAGACCTGCTACAGGCAAACTGAATAATGAAAGAGCGAGTCTGGGCATGCATGCTGCGCTATGAGGAAAAGAGAGGAAATTAGGAACATGAGTAATCCACCGTTTTCTAAGCCCTATGAGGCTGTACATAAATTATGGGAGTAACTTCGGTGACACTTAACAATATTTTAACTGTATACATTTGTAAACTAACTATGTATATTCATCTTTGTTAACATTAGTTAAAGGGGACCTATTATGCAAAAATCACTTTATAAGGGGTCTACAGACATTTGTGTGGCAACAGTCTGTGAATATAACCCACTTCTAATAATAAAAATTAATTAATTCGCTTTCCTTCAGCTTAGTCCATGATTTATCAGGGGTCGCCACAGCGTAATGAACCGCCAGCTATTCTGGCATGTGTTTTACACAGCAAATGCCCTTCCAGCGGCAACCCATCGCTGGGAAACAACAATACACTCTTGCATTCACACACGCACCCATACACTAGGGGTCAATTTTGTTTACCCTGGAGGAAACCCACGCGAACATGCTGAGAACATGCAAACTCAGCCTAGCTGGGACTCGAACCAGTGACCTTGCTGTGAGGCGAGATAGGACATTAGTCTTGTTTTTAAATATGCCACTATGCTGACAAACAGGCATTTGTAGCTCCGCACTCTTTTGAAAAGAGTCCAATCTAATTTTAATTTAAAGTGACAGTCACCAAAATGGCACAATTTAGATCATAGCCTAAAGGGGGCAGTTTCAAAGAGTTATAAAAGATTATTTGTCTGGTATTTTGAGCTGAAACTACACATATACACTCTATGGACATAAGAGACATGTTTTACATATTGTAAAATAAGCATATTAGGTCCTTTTTAATGAAAGCAAAGCCGTTCGTTCGCTTAACTCATTATCTAATGTTAACAAGTTTTCGACTGGTAGAGAGGTTGATTTTAGCTGTGAGTGAGTGAGCTATTGTTATGCCACCAGAGTGTTTTAGTTTGTTCTCGAGTTGTGTTGTGAATGATATAAAGGCTACATTATAATTATACTGGACACAAGGGGACAACAGATATGTGTTTAGTGTTGTATTTTGTGGTTTTTAACGGATATGAAGACACAGGCAGGAATTGATATCATCGAGTTTTGTAAAGTTTATTGACATCCTTTCACTCAATAAAAATCAGAGCGATATCACACGATGCATTAAATATGCGTTTGTTTATATGTGTTTGTTGCCTCATCACAAACATTTTTGGCAAATTTCACAATATGCACAATAATCTAACACAGTGGTTCTCAAACTGTGGTTGGTACGCGGGCTTTCATCTAGTGGTACGCGTAAGAATCTCTGAATAATAAAAGAATAAAATGAACACACTTTTTAAACCCTTTGACGCATACGATAACACCATTATCAGACAGCATTGGCTGTTCCCTGAAGCGTACAAGTACACCGGAGTGCTTAGAATGTTTACTTCAGTGCATCGCGTCATCAGATGTTAAAAAAAAAAATCGGTCTGCTTGGCGCGGAGGAAGAGAAAGATACGCATGGCGCTGGCGGAGGGTTGTGCGGAGGAGATACACGCGCTAGAGAAGCCCTTCAGCAGACCAGTCTCGTTGTGTAGGGATTTCAGTTACTGCAAAATTTGGAATACTGCACTATGAATTGATCAAGCTCTACATAAATGTATGTAAGGGATAATCAACGGCTTGTCGTGCGTTTATACTGTTTTTACATGCTATTATTATTATGCTATTTAATCAGTCCGATCATAGGTGGACAAATAATACATTCTCAGTCAGATCAGTATTTTTCTAATTTTGCGGATTTCCCTTCCGCCATTAACATTCCTCATCGGTTTCACATGCGAGTTGCTGTGGTAACTGTAAACCTTTGGGAGAAGTGCATTCATTTCGAACTGTGATCAAAACTGTTGATATTCTTGATTCAATCAGAATCAAGAATATCAACAGACTGGAATTTATGCATTAATCATTCACTTTTCTGACACACACAGGCCTACTGTAAATGACGAGCAGTAAGCAGATCTAATTTCCAATTTAAATATGTAATTCCGAATCATATCAAAATACAAGTTAACGTTTAGATTTCAAAGATATACAAATGTCATATGTACATACAATATATTTCTTAAAATGTATAAAATAATAATAAATAAATAAATAAATAAAGATATATATATATATACGAATATGACATATAGCCTATATTCATCAGGTCCAAGCAATATTTCCAGGTTTTGATTAATAGGCTACTATACATTAATACTTTACATGTACAGCAGTTTTCTTTTTACTTTTTAAGAACACTGCCATTTTTAAATCACTTGTAAAAGCACATTTTAATGTAAACGGTGAAGTTTTTTTTGTCTGCAAGCACAGTTAATGTTTAACTATTTCTAATGTTTAAAGTGGCTGACAATAATATATTCTTAATAATAGGAATTAATCTGCTTCGTTTTTTGATTGTTCAGAGCTGTAGCTGCTCAATTAGGCCTACTACGCTGCTGTATTTCAATACCGGTCATTATGGTGGTACTTGGAGAGACAATTTTTTTCTCAGGTGGTACTTGGTGAAAAAAGTTTGAGAACCGCTGATCTAACAAAAGATGCATTTAAACAGAACCTATAATTTTTTTTGTGATTTAAATTTTTATTGATTTTACATATGAGTGGCCACAGCATCTTCACAATTTTCTTTCAATAAACCAAACAAGGTCCACTTCTCAACCCTCCCAGCCCACCCAAAATCCCCCACCCCCCAGCGGTGCCAAAGTCCATGCCATCCTACAAATAGTGTTGCAATCAAGACAAGTCACTGACAGAAGATATAAACCTACATATAGACATAGGATAAACATATCTTAAACACAAACATAATAAATACAGAGAATATGTACAGTCTACAATATTATAAAAAATAATACACCTATACATACATGGATATTTATACCTGCCCATCCATGTACATATCTGTACACACATATAAACCTGTGCCTATAATTGTGTAATATGTTTGTCCTGCATTTTGTGTTCTGACGAGGTGTAAACACTCCATGGTCATGCATGCTTAAAGAAAATTGTGTACATTTAGCTGGTATTATTTATATTGATGAACACACTTTGCAGTGTATATTCAATATTATAAGGAAACGTATTAGAATTATTCAATTAATTTCAGCAGACCATGAATAACTCCAAAAACCTGACACAAAGTCTTTTTTACAGCAATACTACTAAAGTGTTGATCATTACCATACTGTAGGTAGAAACAGAGAGAAATAATCTGGAAGAACAAAATGCAGTGAACTGCAAAAACAAACAAACCTTCGTATGTGCTTGTAATACTAATATCATGTTAAAATACTAAACGTAATGTTTTGTTTCCATGACAAATAAAACTAAAGCACAACACCAAATGTTCCTCTCACTCTGTTGTCACTACACACAGTATGGATCATTGTAGCTCAGCCCTGTTCAAAATGATTTGTTTCAGTTGTTTTAAATGGAAGTATCCCATGTAAGAAGTATATAAACTCATTGTTTAAAAAGCAGTCTTGTGTGGAAAAATCATTATGGATAGGATTGTATGGGTTGTTGGTCAGTTTATAAATGGACCACTTCAGGGTTTGTTGACACTCGACATGTTGAGTAAGAGACGGTCGTCATGTTTAATGAAGGGCTTTTGTGCACTAGCTGATACCTGAAACTGCGCAGTCATGACAGAGAAACTGCTCAAACACAAACATCTCATGTCCTTGTGCTGCTGTTTGTTAGCAACTCAGGCTAATGCTTTTACTTTGCTCATCGGGTTTTTTCTGCTTTCAGCATTCAAACTGTTGTTTGTGCCTTTCTTGATGTAATCATGAAATTGAATTATCATTCAGAGCAGGAGTTTTTAGCCTTCTGTAGACCTCAAACTGTGCAGGTAGTTTTAACTGTTTGATGTTCCATTGTATTTACACATATAATTATATATAATTATTATTAATATATATTTAATAAATGTATTCAAATATTAGCTTTTACAAATATTAAAATATTTTTTAAACAGTGATTGGTGGACCCTCTTTGTGGTATGACCTAAGAGATATTATCTAAAATATATGTACATAAATTTGCATTATGTACAAATATTATTTGGATTTTGAATTTTTTGGTTTACATTTTCGCTTTTAGGCTTAAGCTTTTGGATTCAAAGTGTTAATTTTTGGTTTTCTTTTTGTTTCAAACCGTGATTAGTGTAAACTTTGTGATCTGTTGATGGTCACTGATTAAATTATTGTTAGCACTTAGGTTTATTTAATATAGCAAATCACAATTACAAAAAAATTACCTGTATTTTTACATTTATTCACAGCTTAAAAAACAAATAAATATTTAGAAACCATATTTATTTAATAAAAAAAGGTATATATTTTTAGCGACCCGTTTAATTTTTAAATGGATTTGATTTACTAAAAGAAATTATTACTACATAATTGTTGCAAATCATAAAAAAAAAATATCGATGCATTCTGATGTCAGCAGTGGTTGATGTATTTAGCGCTTTCTAGATTCAAAACTAAATTCAAATTTTAATAAAACTTATTAGAATTATTAATTTCAGCAGACCATGAATAATTTAAACCCATAAACCTGACATAAGTCATTTTGCAGCAATATTACTGAAGTATGGCATATGATTGTACTGTAGGACAATAACTGACAAATAATCTGGGGGAACAAAATGTAGTATCTTAAAACGAAACAAATATTTAGAAATCATATTTAGTTAATCAAAATATTTGTATATTTATTTATATACTTTAGATATTTGTTTCATATTTAAAAGTTTCGATTTAATAAAATACGTTATTATATGATAAAATTATATAATTATATAATAAACTACACTACTACTACTGTTTTTTTCATTGTTATATCCTTCAGATGTCAGCAATGGTTGATGTATTTAGCTCTCTCTAGATTCAGAGCTATAGTGCAATCTATATGACCCGTTTAGTGAGGTCAATGAACGCACCGACACAAAAGAACATTCATACAGTAATTTGGTCACAGATATAAGACTAAAGCAGGGGTGTCCAAACTTTTTGCAAAGAGGGCCAAATTTGATAAAGTGAAGCTGCCCTGGGGCCAATAGTTCCTTCTGACATTTTTTTCACCACAAAAGTTACATGAAAATACACACTGTTATAAAAGTATTTTCATTGTCACAATTACCTTTATTTTTCAAATGGCAATATAACCAAATATAAGCCACTCAGGCATGAACAACTCTAAACACACAATTATGCCTTTCTTTCATATCTGGAGAGTCAGATAAAATTGAACAAACTGTATAGAATACCTTACATATCTGTGAGTTTGATATCTATCTTTGCCTCGTAAACATTTTAAACAGGGGTTATAAGTAATGCAAAGTTGTCTGTTATCATTAAAGTTTAAAACAAGTAAATTTTCCTCTTGTCTTCTACAAGATCTTTCAGGAAGGCAAAGTTTGCATAACAACTATAGGAAGATTATACCTTATAATTCCCACAACTGGGAAAATTACTTGCCACCACAAGAAATAATAACCTATGTAAACATAATAAACTATGAGTTATATCTACAGTTATTTAAGAGTTTAATGAATTGTGTTTGCTTTAGTGCATTGCATTAGTTTGCTTTAGGCTTTACTGTTACATAACTCTTCATTTGCACACCAATATTGTCCTGTGGGAAACTGTCCATGACCTCTTTCAAAGCTGGGAAGTGCGCGGTGCAGGGCTCTGTTAGGGACAAGTGTATGGCGGCAAATCAATGCCAAAATTAATCGAGCGCATCGGTGATGTTTACGCGCGAGGAGAAAATGAATCGTGCTAAGCGCAAGGAACTAAGATTACAGGCCTAAGCGCGAGGATACAGCTCGCGCGCGCACTGAACTGACCCACCGCGAGGAAACGGGCCTCGCGCGCACACATCATCATCTGTGCGCGCGCGTGATCAGTTCTCTCCGCTCGCGCGAATTTTTTTTCGATTTTTGTCAGTCTTGGGGCGGGCCTTGGTTTACTTGTTATCTCTAACGCGGTTACTCTCCCTTGGTTTATTTATTCTAACAGAGCTAGCGAGCCATAAATAACACATTATGAGATGGAATCTGCGGGCCGTATGAAATCTGACTGCGGGCCGTGATTGGCCCGCGGGCCGGACTTTGGACATGCCTGGACTAAAGCGTGTCGAGCAGCGAGCAGAAATAACATACAGTATAGAATACAAAGTCATGTTGCAATGGAAAAAGAATTATTATTGTGTTTGACTTCCATAAGCTTGGACGACTGTGATTTGCATCCATACATCTCTGCAATGACTCAAATAACTCTCATCTGCAAAATAAAAGTCATCTGCAATGGCACAGAAAGCGTTCTTACACGACTCCCAGAGTTCAGACATGCTCAATAATGTTTATGTCTGGTGACTGGGCTGGCCAATCCTGGAGCACCTTGACCTCCTTTGCTTTCATGAACTTTGATGTAGAGGCTGAAGAATGAGAAGGAGCGCTATCCTGCTGAAGAATTTGCCCTCTCCTGTGGTTTTTAATGTAATGGACAGCACAAATGTCTTGACACCTCAGGCTGTTAATGTTGCCATCCAATCTGCAGATCTCTTGCATGCCCCCATATTGAATGTGACCCCAAACCATGATTTTTCCTTCACCAAACTTGACTGATTTCTGTGAGAATCTTAGCTCCATGCGGTTTCCAATAGGTCTTCTGCAGTATTTGTGATGATTGGGATGCAGTTCAACAGATGATTCGTTGATTTCCAACAGATGATTTCCAAATCATGAACTAGAAGTTATTTTTCAAGTTATTATTAGCTGCTCTTACAACTGGGATTGATGACAAGACTTTTGTCAGGTAGTGATTTTAGAAAGAATTTAGAATTTTAGATTGATTGGGATGATTCTGTAGGGGAGTTCATCTGCATAAAACCTAATAAACAAAAATGAAAAGCATAGATAAAGAAGGTAATTCCCATTGCGACATAGATGCTGAAATGCTATGTTGTGGTGCCCTAGTAAATAGAGAGTTTATCATGCTGTGACTGTCTCTGCTGTGTATCTCAGTCTGGACAGGAAGCTCCTCTTATTTTCTGCCAGGGATGCTCTTCATGTAGGATTGAGGAACCGGTAGGTGTTCTTCCTGTTTATGCCACTGTATCGTGACCTGGAATGATTACAAAGCAAAAACCTAATAGAGGTCAACTGAGGTCAACTTCAAATGAAGAAATACAGAGCACATGGAATCACTTTCTCTCTCTTTCATGGAAAGCAAATAACGTGGTTGTTTGTTTGGGAACAGTAGCTTGCACTGAGGGTTCAGGGATTGTGCTGGTATTTGATATTTAGTCAATAGCTGGATATTGCGCTCACCACAGTGGTTGGCATCGTGAGCAGGGCTGATCAATTGATGCCTGATAGAACTGTAGCAGCAGCACGCTTTTCATCCACCAGTGCGATCGACTGAGAGCTAAAATAGCTTGTTGTTTCAAAGTTCGATTTCATTGATCTTCTATTCACTTGTTCAGTCATAATAATTCAACATACATGATTTTGTTCGTGTTTTGATTTAATGTAGTTTTGCTCTAGTTTAGCTGATTTATTTAAAAAGAAATCCTATTTCAAATGTTTTTCATCTTCAGATTTTTGGTTCTTTATTTAAACAGTATGCGTTTCTCTGCTGTTTAGTTTTAATAATTATTTGTTTATGTTTTGTATTTAGTTTTTAATAGTTTTATTCAATTGAATATGTTTTAATATTTATTTTCCTATTACAATATTTAATTTATTGAATTCAAATACATTTGTTATTTGACTAAATATATTTCTTTATTTATTTATAATTAAATAAATTATTTTAATTATTTATTAAATTAATTTAATCTAATAAATTTTCAAATTTTTTTGTTTCGTTTGTTTGTAATATGCATCTACTCTGGGGCTACATTTTTGTATGATTGGTTTAACAATTGTTTGTTTGATTTAGCGTGCATTCCTAAAAAACCCAAAGAGTCTTACTTGTTTCTTTGTTTATTCTTCACTTGGAATTATAAATCTAATTATTTATTATTTATTATCATTTCTTGAATAGGTTTTTATAAATTGTATTATTATTATTATTATTATTATTATTATTATCATTATTATTATTATTATTATTAACAACAACAATAATAATAATAATACAGTTATTATTATTATTATTATTATTATTATTATTATAGTTATTATTATTATAGTAAAAATGATGTATACAATTGTAGTAATAATAATAATATTATTAATAATAATATGTTTATGATAATAAATATTTTGTATGATTGGTTTAACTATTGTTTGTCTGTTTAAATAAACATAAAATGTTTATACAACATACATTTTTTTCTTGTGCTTTAAAAACACTCTTTTTCTATTCTCTCTTCCAGTTTCTACCAGTTAAAACACACTTATGAGAAATGCTTTTGTGGTAAATTTTGGCTTTTGACAGAGTGAATCTGAGGCCTGAAGCAGTTGGTTTTGCCTCGATTAAATGCCAGTGTCTTAGCCTAAACAGACGCTGGCATGAAACCACACTGAATGCCAGATGGAGGCTTTTAGAGTCCGTTACATGTGGACAAAAGGCTGTCATTGAGCAGGAAAGGAGTCCGTGTGTCATCTTACTGATGGATTAAAGTGACGCAAGGTTTTTTTTCTTTAACAGAGTCTTGTGTTCGCTGTATGGTAATGTGACATACGTCTGATAAAGGCATCCTTTTCATCAGAGCCGGTTGAAGAAATGAGCAGACGGTCGGTGGCCGTGTGGTGACAAAATGCAATTATGATGGTAATTGTGCCTTTGTTCAGTGTGAACGAGGCTGGATGGGTGTGTTCAGAAGGCCCATGTGATCAGTGGCGTTGTTTCTAGGTCGAGGGAAATGGAGATGTGCCTTGCATTTTGGTTGTTTGTGTGCTGTCATTCTGTCATTTCCACTCCAGCTTCCAGCACAGGGCATCCAAATATTCAGCTGAAAGTGATCAATATCTTGATTAGAAAACAACGCAGGCAATGAAAACAGAACAGTGACTTACCAGATGCTATGACAACATGATTATGTACACACATATCATATCAATATACTGATATCATGTGTATTTAATAACTTACATGCACTTACATACATTTTATTTAGGTATTTATCTTAATATTTTATTATTATTATTATTAGTAGTAGTAGTAGTAATAGTAGTAGTTGTAATAATAGTAATAGTAATAATAATATAAATGTTTAATTTTAAATTAAGATTGTTTTAATCGTGTCTTACGTTTCTTTCTTTTATTCTTCACTTGTATTTATAAATCTAAATATTTATTATTTAATAATTTCTTGAATAGGATTTTATATTTAAAAAGGTGATGATGATTTTATAATTAAAAAATATTTGTATTATTTTAAAAATAAATAATAATATATTTAAGATGATAAAGTATTTATAAATGGGTATATATTAATACAATATTTTTGTGCCATACTTGACTCAATGAAATGTATGAATCTATTAGATATCGTTAAAATATTGTTATAATAAATGTATCAGTTTTTATTCATATCAGTGTTTGTTTATTCAATGGTAATATTCTTTGGTTGTATTTTTATATAGGTCTTTTTATATAACTTATAATAATATATTTTATTAGTTGTATATCATTCTTATCACTCTTTTTAATGTTAAAATAAATGTACGTTTCTACATGGTAGATCTCAGATGTAGCGCTAAAATAACATTAAATATTTATGAATAAGGTACATAAATATATATGTATATGCTGTTTTCTATTTCGAATGCTATTAGTAATATTCATAGATATTGCATTTATTAACTGTGTTCATTTATAATAGTATCTGCGTGTTTCTGGTTTCTGCTCTGCTAAATCTCACTCTATTACCATAACCACAGCTATGTGTCCCAGAATGCACTGGCCTCCAGAGTCCAGACACAGTGCAGTATGGTGTGGTTTATCCTCAAAGCGGAACTGACCCTGGCTTCAAAAAACCCAATGTTGTCATCCCGGACCCAGCGCCAGTTCAGCAGCCTGACATTTCAAGTGCCGCCAAAACAGCTGAAACGCTCATTCCTCATCTGAGGGCACATTCAGAGCAAACGCTGCTCCGCAAACAATCCACTTTTGACTGAACGCGCTCTTTCCACAGCGATACTCATAAACATTGTGATTACAATTATTCTTTGTTATTCCAAACATAGGGAAGATTCTTTCCTAGAACAGAAGAAGTGTTTCCAAGCGGACGGTTTTGAGAGCTCTTGAGCTGGAATTCACATGTGCTAGCTTGCTTCACGGGGGAACCGCCACCGCTTTACAGCCGTTTATGTAATACCACAAGTTCAATATGTTTCCAGCCGATGAGCTGTCAGATTGATACAGAGTTTGCTACTGGAGTGGACCCTTCACACACACAGAGTCCAGCACACTTTTGATTGGTCCCTGATGCGCTCATGCCCATTAAACTCACTTCTGACCTTTGACCCGGCGCTGGGGTGAAGGGCCAGCTAAATTCCTTAAGTTGTGTAAATGCGGCCGTATTTCCCCCTGCATTCCTCAAAGATTAGGACAGACAGACAGAATTAGCCTGGCCGCTAAACAAATGCTGATTGTGGCTCTAAAGATGCTGAATCTCACCACATTTGGGGTCTACGTTTAACACCAGAAAAATCCAAACTAGTCTTGGGTTAGCTTGAATTTGGTGTCAAATCTGAATTATAAAGTTGGAGCGATGAGAGTCCTTAAGTTTTCTTGACTTCATGGCAGTTTCCCATCAAGTCCCATCATGAAATGAAAAGAAAGTGTTTAGATGTTAGTTTTAAGTAGGGCTGGGTGATTTGACCTAAAATCTAAATCTCGATTAATTGAACATTTTAACTCGTTTACGATTAATGAACGATTATTTGATTTATTTATTTTGCAGGGTGCATTGCTTGATTTTAAAATAATTTATAATAATCTACTATTGATGATTATTGAACATCAATAACTGAAATCAAAACCCACATCGCCTAAAACAAACTTCACTTTCTTATAAAAAGTGTAAATAAATAATTTGTACTTTTGTAAACAAAATAAATTATTTTCAATTTTTTTCATATCAAAAGTAGAAATAAGCTGTCTCTCTTCTAAATAAAATAACTCTTGTATATCCAACGCTATCTCACGACAATTCGTAACTTTCGATTTAGTGGCTAATTCGTATGAATTCGTACGATCTAATTCGTACAATTTAGTACGAATTGTTTATCAACCAATGACGGTTGGGTTTAGGGGTGGGGTTGGGTGCCATGCCTCCTTTTTTAAATCGTACATTTTCGTACGACAGAACTCGTACGAATTCTTACGAATTAGCCACTAAACTGGCGAAACATAAAATGCTTACGTTTTCTCGTGAGATCAGGCTGTTATCCTGTAAACAATATTTTAAACGGTGCATTTCTTGCATCTTCTGTAAACAAATGATTTAATTTAGATAAAAATTTTATGGAAAATATGCCATCTCAAGGCATCTCTGTTGCAGCTTTGAATCATCGAGTAGTGGTGTTATGTAACTCCACAAGCGGTAAGGTAAGTACTTAAAGAAATTTACCAGGAAAAATTAGATTGATCATTGGTTCTGAATGCCGATTTCGATAACTTTTTGATCAGTTGGCCAGCCCTAGTTTTAAGAACATCTATAAGCTGCTACAAAACAATGGTAATATTAGCGTTTAGAAGTTATAAACCTAATGTATATTTCCAAAGTTTGTCACTTATGGCTATGTTTCATCATTTTTTTTTCATGTCACATGAAATTACATACTTCAGTTTCTCATCAAATCTTGACCAATCAAATGCTCTCTAGTGTATGACATACCCCGCCCCCTTCGAGATGTTTCTCGTTTGCTTTTAATTTGATGCTCTTGATCTCAACCATTCTCACTGGTAGAGCTGTGATTAAAACCAAACGCTATTGGCTGTCGGAGGGGCTACTTTATGTCCCGCCCTCTCTTTGTGTACCAGTTAAGGTTACATCAAACATCGACGTAGGACGTATAAAAAATACACACTTCACAGGACCTTTAAATGGCTTGCTTATCAGGCCTAATGGCTACTGTCAAGCAGTTCTACACAGGTCTGCTCTTCATCAACTAATCCACACTTTACGCAGCCTGTGTTTAATGTAGCGCACAGGAAAAGAGTCTGGCACACATAGGCATAGACGCACAATAAATACACCGCTGTTCTTGATCTGAGGATAGGGCTGCAATATGATGATCTATATCGTATGGAAAAAGTAACAAGTATATTGTTTCATATTACGCTCTGTCCATTATTTAGTGGTGACAAATTATATATAAATATATTTACAAATGTAAATTCATATTTTGTGTATTTCATGTACAGTATGTGTGTGTATTTATAAATATATAGCCTACATAAATATACACAGTTCACAGATATTTTATAAACAAACTTTTATCTTGGATGCAATTAATGGCAATCATCATTTGACAGCACTAAGAGCGTTTTTGTATTATAACATTTTTGTGTTTTAAGTTGTATTTTAACCTGAAATCCTTCATTTTTTTGGGTTCAAAAAATGTGCGTTGAAGTTCTAAAACGTTAGAAATGTATTCGTTCATATGTGATCACTTTTCTGAGTAATGTGTAAATAAGAAATAGTCCTTTACTTGTGGTCAGTATATATGAATGGTATATCGTGATATATATATATCGTTATTGGGATATAAGATGACTTGTATCGTGATATGAATCTGCCTCAGATCTGGCCTGAGAGCTAAGAGGTTACTCTTTATTATGTACAAATTATACATCGACTACTGTGCACAACATCTGCATACTTCAGTGAACCAAATTAATATATTTAATTTAATTGCATGTCATTTGTCAATCAAATTCACTATTTTCAGTGTTTTGAGGGACAAAAGCAGATTCTGACCTACAGTAACCTGTGATTTCTATTGAAACAAACATATAATTTTCAAAGACTAAATATTTTTGGGTATAAAATTGTACATTTTGCTGAACAAATGTTTGCATTCCTGTAGCAATAAATGGATGAATATGCTGCTGTGCTGACCCATGCCTCAGAAAAATTTCTTATTACTAATAGTGAAGCCTGTGCTGTTTAAAATAGCTGTGGGACAAAGTTGGTTTCAGCATTTTACACTAAATAGAAAGTGTAGAAGTCTTTGAAGTTATTTTCGGTCGGTCTAATGTGTTCTTGCTTAAAACTACGTTTGACCCCAACCTTTTAAATTGCAGTGTGCTAAATGGTAATCTTACACATTTCCAGAACATTTCAACATCTAAAATTTGTTCCATAAACAGCAATTTCCTCTCATCTGTCTTTTTATATTTCTAGCTGCCAAGCAGACGGCAGCATCAGATGAATGGGAATGATTAAATGATTTACTTAGCAGCTAGTGACAGGTTTTTAATAAGTGCTTGGCAATGCATCTGCTTTTGTGTGTACGTGTATATCTTAAGGAATCCAACATCTTGAGTCACATCCTGTGATGCAGGAGGAGGAGGAGGATGGTCTGTCTGTAACAGTGACCCAGATGTGCCAGTCGGTACCCTTGAGCTGTGCCAAAACATGACTGGCTCGGTGAGGTGTGCTTAACTCGCTTCTGCTGGCACATCACTAACCGTATAACCGTTTTCTTATAAATTACCCAGTAATGCACAGAAATGTTCATTGTTTGAAAAGGGTTTTGCAGGAGGCATCTGAGGAGGAGCTGAACAATCCTGTTTCTAGGTTAGGCATAATGTGATGTTTTTGGTTATAGTCATAAGTGCTGTGTTAATGTGTATAGTAAGGAGTGCTGGTCTGGGCTTGTTTCATCATTTAGTCATATAATTTAATGGTTTTTTTTTTGTTATGGGTTAGGTTTAGGGTTTAAAAAAAGATTGAAAAAATTTAGATACTAGAATGTTGGATTACTTGAAATTTTTCTTTTATTCCTCATATATAAAATCAGCTTTGTTTCTTTGATTTCCTTTCACTTCTGGCTTTTACTGTTTTTATTTTATTTTATTTTATTTTATTTTATTTTATTTTATTTTATT
>CAIGQQ010004837.1:20746615-20761456 GCA_903798035.1 Danio albolineatus | reverse complement strand
ACACACACACACACACACACACACACACACACACACACACACACACAGCGCGCGTTGAGCTTCGCACTGATTTGCAAGCAAATGTGAAAGGATACGGGTTTAATCTCCACTGCTGTATGGATATCTGTATGTTAATGTACTAAATAAACCTGATTTAATGTCAACAAACCGAGATTGAAGCGTCTTTTTTGCTGACACGCGGCTGTGGTGATGAAGTAAAGCTGAAGTGAATCGCTGTAGTTCATTACAAACATGCACTGTTTTAAACACGTGTTAAACTTGTGAAACTCACTCTAGATCACATTCGATGATGATTAATGACCTTCCCGAACTGAACAGACCTTTTATTCCCGGTTGTTTTGCGCACGTCCTGTCTTGTTGATATGATTATACACGTTACTACGGAGACATGTTAATACGCAGCTGTCAATCAATTCGGTGGGCGGGGGGACCGCACTCCTACGTCAATTTGCGGTCGGTCTCAAAACCGCTCCAATTGGTCCACCGTTTTTATGCTGTTAAATTGAAAAAAAAGGACTGGGTGTGTTTATATCACCCCAAAATGACCGTCTATACACTATAACTACACATATGACTGTCCAAACAGCTTAAAAAGTAGATTTTTCATCAAAGGTGCCCTTTAAATCATTTCTCAGCCATGTGGACTTCAATCATCTCTTTATTGAGGAACATTATTCCTGAAAATATTTGTGTATGTTTTTACTGATTTACCATAAATCTCAAGATTACCTAAATTTTGACATCATTCATTCATTCATTCATTTTCTTGTCGGCTTAGTCCCTTTATTAATCCGGGGTCGCCACAGCAGAATGAACCGCCAACTTATCCAGTACATGTTTAAGCCAGTGGATGCCCTTCCAGCCGCAACCCATCTCTGGGAAAATTTTGACATGATACTATTCAAAAAATAATTGTGAGTTCACTCAGAAAGAAAATCCTGCTTGTTTAAACTACTTATTTGAAAGGAGCTGAATCATCACAAATCTTGAGTGTTTTTTTTTTTTTTTGTGACAACTTAATTGTTCATTTATTCATTCTTTTTTTTTTTTGGCTTAGTCCCTTTAATAATCTGGGGTCGCCACAGCAAAATGAACTGCCAACTTATTCAGCATATGTTTTATAGACCGGATGCCCTTCCAGCTGCAACCCTTATCTGGGAAACATCCATACACACTCATTCACACACATACGGACAATTTAGCTTACCCAATTCACCTATAGCACATCTTTAGACTTGTGGGGGAAACTGGAGCACCCGGACGAAACCCACGTGACCACAACTTAATTGTTTTGTGTTCAATTCACTTAAATTGTAAAAACAATTAAGTTAACTTCATTGATTTGTGTTGGGAGAGCATGAAGGAACTGTGTGGAACTCAGTATTTTTTTACAGTTGGGATGGGACTATATCTGGTTGCAAGGTTTATTGCAGTTTGGAAAGGTTTTAAAATGGTTAATTTTCTGTTCTACCGTTCCTGATGTATATGTAAGTTTTTTTTTTTTTTTTTTCATTGTGATGTAAAGAAATCTGTGGTATTGAAACTGATGAAGACAGCAGAAGTCAATGATTTATTTGAATTATTTAGCCTGACATGTTTACTGTTCCAAAATATTATAAATGTTTAATAAAATAAAGTGTATTTTGTTCAATAGGAATTTTTTTAATTTTTTATCATTTACTAGTGTTTTTATTATTTACTCGGATATTTAAAAAGAATGCCGTGATATTTTTATGCTAGGTTGTCATATCATCAGAAACTTATACCAGTGTTGGTAATTTTCTTTCAGCTATTTTTGATCATATATGGTGTTTATGCCTCTTCTGTTTTTTCTCTTTTCATCTTCATTAGTTTTAAATTTCGCAATTATTGCTAGCATCAAAGTTTATCAGAAGCAAAACATTTTTTTTCTGAAATATCAGAAATTCCAATTGAGCTGGATGCCTGTTTTTGCTTAAATGCAGCAGCTGTTCACATTTTTTGCATCGTTCAAATCATACGAGATTTCCTGTTTCATTCTAAATCCATTTGAGCGTTATAAAAACATTTGCTTAATTTTATGCATCTTTAGTACTTAAGTACTATAGCTTTTTTTCCAGCAATAAGCCCAAGATTTTAAACGGCTCTTATTTTCATTCAGTGTATAACAATGTCAGCAATTCATATACAGTATTACACGATATCTGAGGTACATTACGCAGATAATGGTGTACTATGAGTCCTCTTGTTGAGACAAAATTGTGGGATAGATCTGTCCAGGGATCAGAGTGCACAATTGTCCTGCTGGTGCTGACAGCATTGGGCAGAGGTGAGAGTGTTCTCGTTTGTTCCTGTCTGTTCAGTGTTGCATACTCTTCTCATTATCCCCGACTGACAGCCTCATAGCTCGCATTTCTCACCCAATCCGAAAGCAGTTTCTCTGTCTCTTTCTCAGATCATCCCGCAGTGTCAGCTCTGCTTCAGTCTGTCTCTCCCTCCCCCGTCGTAGTGGTCTTTTGATTCAAACACAGACACGGGTGGGTGTGTCGTGTCCTCCTTAGGACGTGCCGTAGCACAGACGCCACACCCCGATCCGCCACAGGCCTGTACCAGCACCATCTGCAGAGCCTGTGCCATCACCTCCTCTGTGTCCCGCAGAGCCTTTTCTGAATGCGAGACACGACACTGAATCCCCAGGCTATTGTTATTATTGCAATACCTTGGAAAATGATACTGGGAGTGAAAAATACACACGTGAAAGAGGTGAAAACAATCAGCAGCTTTTGAAAGGGTGTCCAATGCTGGGCTTTTCAGAAGGATCTTGGTGCCCTCTTGTGCTTGTTAGATCAAATGACAATTTAGTGAGAATTGAAACAGGAAGTTTTGCCTCCTAGTGGTGGATAGTGGTGTTACTTCAGTGATCCAACGGACTCTGCCTCTTCTTACCACAGAGGAAAAGATTGATTTTTGGCAGTGATTCCTGGCTAAAAGCATGGATTGTGCAGAATGGTCTAAGCTCAGTAGAGCTCTGCAGTTTCCTGTTGATTTAGGAAGAAACGCTTTGAGCAGATTCTTAATTAATTGTCTGGGCTTTTTATACTTTACAAAATGCGTATGTAGGCCTGTCACGATATCTATTTTTTGTTTTACGATATATTGCACCAAAATATATTGCGATAAACACTATTATTGTCATTTTAAGACCATTTTAAATCGCTCATTATGCCAGAATGACAATATAATATCATCACATGCAAGAACACTCTTCCAAAGAACACATCATATTTTATTCTAAGGAATACTTAATTTAATTATAGTCATTTTAACAATTTAATAATCAGGCATTGGAATCAGAATGTGAAAACGCATATCCTAAACAAATAAATAATGGTAAACATTAACAAAAAAATGCAAGGTAAAAAGTAACAGAGTCTGCAATATCTGCTTAGGTTTAGTTGTCAGGCACCCACATCAAAATATACTTTAGTCATTTATGGTAAATACTATAGTGTTTTTTTTAAGCATACTGACACTGACACCTCCAGTAGACATAGAGAGGTTGTGCAAACAGCTAAAATGGTGCAAGAATTGTTTTTTTACGTATGAGCGATATATATTGCATCAGCAAAAATCATTGAGGTCATGTCCATGTATTTTGCGATAAGTCGATATATTGATTATTGTGACAGGCCTATGCGTATGATAATAAGTAATAACGGTAGCAATTACTAACGTATGAAATAAAACGTATGTGAAAATTCACACTTGTTCTAGTTTGACAGGTTTGGTTCAGGTTTGAGGATAGTAATATATTTAGTTTTAAAAGTCACATTTATTTGTACCAAAATAGAGTAGTAACTGTCAAATCTTCTGATAATTTTCTAATATTATTTTAATTCATCAAAATAAAGTGCAAAAGAACAGGGTTTATTTAAAATAGTTTTTATGAATGGGTTTAATGACTTCAATTTTGTTTAATATAAGGGGAAAGTTGACCTAAAAAATCAAGAATGTTTAAAAAAAACTGCCTGTATCTGTTAATATTCATTTCATAAATCGTCAAATCCAAAGTTTCAGCTAAAATTTTGTCCTGCTGATAAAGAAAAGTCACATACATCTAGGTTTGCATTAGGGCTGCACGATATTGAAAAAATCTGACATTGCAATATATTGTTATTCTGTGATTAAATGTTGCAATATGGAAACAATTTCCCCAGATGGTTGGAGCAGCTCTATTTGGGGGAAAAAGTTATAAACCAATTGCAAGGAAGAAAAATCACAATAGAGCAAAGTAAAATAATTGAAACAGTATCAGGTCAAAGAGTCAAACTGTATTCAGGTACAGAAATTGAACGATGAAATGTAAAACAACACTATATAATCTTCGTTGCATGAATCATTTAGTCATTTATTTTTTTTCGGCTTAGTCCCTTATTACTCTGGGGTTGCCACAGCAGAATGAACCGCCAACCTATCGAGCATATGTTTTATGCAGCGGATGCCCTTCCAGCTGCAACCCATCTCTGGGAAATATCCATACACTCATTCACACTCATACACTACGGACAATTTAGCCTACCCAATTCACCTATCCTACATGTCTTTGGACTTGTAGGGAAACCGGAGCACCCGGAGGAAACCCACGCAACCACAGGGAGAACATGCAAACTCCACACAGAAATGCCAACTTACCCAGCCGAGGCTCGGACCAGCGACCTTCGTGCTGTGAGGCGAACGTGCTACTCACTACACCACCGTGGCGCCATGAATAATTCAGTAAAATTATTCTTCATGAAAGTTACAAATTGTGCCAAAATGCTTTAAACTTTCTTGAAATGTCTTTAAAACTCATGCAAATGATGAAGTTTCACTCTGTTATGGTTATACTTGCAATGACTCTACATTCTCAATTGTGGATCAACTATAATCCCTCAACATTGCATATTTTGCAGTGTGACTGTTGTGTACACACATATTGCGATATCAATGCTGAAATGATATATTGTGCACTGAAGCCCTAGTTTGTATTTTACCCAAACTGACATCTTTGGACTCAACTTTTTGGAATTTGAATGCCGACTCTCCACACAAAAGAGTAGGAAATACACTTTATTTCCACATAAATATACAGTAAAGGTGTGGAGTGGCACAGTGGTGAGTCTTTGACTCTCGTTTCAGTGTTTGAACTCTGACTGTATATAGGAAGTGCCAAGGCCTTGCGTCATTTCCTCAAGCTTCTCTCGCAGCGCTTCTGTTTCCCCTCTTCCACCTCTGTATCTGACAAAGAAGAGCAAACGCCTTGATGCTCGCTTAAAATCCTCCTGCAGCCAAATTTGCATCGTCATTCAAAGTTTAAGAGCTTCATCAGCACGGCCTCCACAACATTCTCTGACAGCCTCACATGTGCACGTCTGCATCGCACCAACGTTTGCTCTGGAGCAGCTGAGCAGGACAAGCAACTGTGGAGCTGTCCATCTCCCGGCCAGCATTCTTGGGGGTGGGGAGAAAGTACCAGCGGTGGTACTTGGGGCTTTATTTTTAGACCCTCTTCCACGACAGCTGTCTCGCTCCTGCTCCTCCTCTGACAGAGCAGCGTCAGGAATAGCCTATCGCTTTGCACTGAAGGCTGCCGGTTAGTGTGACGTGGGCCTTCTGGTTCTCAGGACCGTCTCGTACATGCGTCTCGCCACTTCAGGCTGGCGTTTGGCTCTACTCTGACCTTGGTAAGGAAGGGACGCTGACTGTTTGGAGCTGCCGTAGAGGATCTCAGGTAAGGCGGCGGGTGCTGCTCATGGCCCTGAATGAGGGATCTGTAGATCTAGAACTGTGGAAGAGTTTTGGGCTCAGTGCACTGCTGCAATCTGGACTCAGGCCTATTTTTAGGCTTGTGTGTGTGATGGCACGCTGGGACCATTGACCGGTAAGCCAATGCTAATGCTAAATCCTGTGAGTTTGACTTGTTTTTGTTTAAAATGTAAATTAAACAAAGGGTTTTCTCCTACTGTAGAGTGACTGTGTTTTTCCGAAAGTGGAATGAAGCGCTGGATTGGCATTTCTGTTGTTATGTGCTGAAGTCTGTCATGCTCAATAGAGGCTTTTGTTTGAGTTTGCTTGCTCATGTGGAAAAAGGTAGTGGCATTTCAGCTATTAAGTTGTGGTGGTTATTGTGCTCTTGAGACGAATGTTTCAAATGGGCCTTATTTTTCGAACTTTTGTGGCTATTTTCTAATGCTTCAGTTCTAAACAGCAACTGTCAAGTGTTTGATAGATGAAGTCAGTGGGTTATTTTGTGTAATACAGGCATTGGATCATATGCTTCACAGTCTGTCTGCTGAAGCTTTTATTGATGTGGCCATAAATTTTCAGCTGTTCATTTATATCATTTTATGTCTGCATTGTTGAGCCAAATTGCTGATAGCTGATAGGTTACTCATCAGGTCAACTTTATTTTGGTATATGATATTAATTTAGTTTTGTTGGTTAAATTTGATTTAATCTCCATGGCATACATTTCTTTTGTTAGTGTGACCTTGCGTCCTTAAAATCTAAGTTGTTGAATTATATGAGTTCCCTGTTAACAAATAAGGCCACTTTAATCTATACATGCTATATGTAACCTTGTTGTGAATGGATAAATGATCTTTAATTATATTTTGTCCTTTTAAAACTGTTATAACAATGTAATACTACAAATTATAATACTAGAAACCAACTCTGTACAAACTAAAAAAGTTTTATTTTGGGGTTTTCAGCAGTTCTCTAGCCAACTGATTTACAGTGTTCACACAGGTTTAGTTTTATGAAGAGCATTTGGTTATGGTTCGATTGGGAGCAATTGATGTTATTGTAGATCATTTGAAAAAGTGTGAACTACTATATGATAATCAATGTGCACCAAACAAACAGCATGAAGAAATTGATCCTGGTGCACTTCCAAACAAACTCTGGTGCAGTTCGATTGAAATTAGAACGCAATATTGACCAAAAGACTAAACAAACCAGAAAGCCAGTAATGTCCTCTATTTTGACTCAGATTCGTGAGTGAATTATTAACAATACTAGAATCACACATACACACACGGCATTGTTTTGAATGTTTGCTAAGTTCCAATGCATGATATGTCATCCAAGCCTTTTTTTGTCTCTGGGCATGGACTTGATGACAGTTTGAATGCTATCAGCTAACCAGGAATAAATACATTTCATTAATAGAAATCAACTACACACTACTAATAATGTTTCGTTTTCAGTGTTATTGTTGTGTTTGTAATAACAATACAGTTAAAGTGTTGTTTGTGCAGCTGGCCTATAGTGTGTTGTATAATGTTAGCTGCTTTATGCCCATGTGGCTGCTCTTAAAAAAAAGTCTGCTGTCAGTATCACAGTGCTCTGTCAACAGATAAGCATGCCACCGGTTACTTTTTATAGCTGCAGTGTGTCTGATGGCTGGAAAGGCTGGGGAAGGGTCAGTGGTGGCGTGAGGGGCTTTAGTGGAGACCAGGGTCCGGATCTGGAAATGGGGTTAGAGGAGAGAATGGCTACCACAGCATACTGGCCTAGTGAGGGATCCCAGAGTAATCCATGCAGCTGATACTGTACTGTGGTAGTTTGGCAATGACTGAAATCTGTGTTGTGTTTACAAACAAAAGCTTTCTAGATGATTTTGCCTAAAAGTAAGTTTAGTTGTTAAATCACCTCTCTCATTTCATAACAGTGTAACTTAATAAAAAATACGTTTTGGATTATTGGATTACAAGCAGTTTTTGTTTACTGCTGGAGTTTTTTTTGTTCACTTGCAAGCACTTTTTTTGAGGTATATGTGTGTATAGATGAGCCTTTTCTGATTTTTGAATTTGCTATTGTTAAATAACCTTTGCAAAACTTTGATATGAAAATTAGGCAATGAAAAATTATTCGGAAAAACAGTTTTTTGCTTCTGCTAAAACCTTTGCAAAACTATGCCAATCACATTTAGTTTGTTGTACTCAAGGTGTTTTTTAACTTTCAGACCACACTTGCGTGTCGTTTACACCAGTAAATGGTAGACTAGGGCTGCTTGATATTGGAAAAATCGGACAAAAATCTCTGTGATATTTTGTTTAGCTGCGATATATATTGCGATATGAAAACAATTTCACCAGATGGCTTGACTAGGTCTATTTGTAAAAAATCATTCGTTTAGATTGTTTGGGTTGATTTAATAAGGGTGTGAAACATGTATAAAAAAATTAATTGCAAGAATAATTACAATAGATCAAAGAAAAAAGTAAAATAAACAGTGCTTTATGGTTTTCCGGAGAGTCAAACAGTATTTAGATACAGAAATTAAACAATTTAATGTAAAATAACGCTGTATAGTCTTCATTGTGTTCATAAATCAGTAAATTTTTTCTTTCTGTATTAAAGTTATAAATGCTTCATGTTATTTTGCCTGAATGCTTTACACTTTCTTGAAATGCCTTTAAGACACATGAAAATAATAAAGATTCACACTGTTGTGGTTATACGTTGCAATGACTCAACAAATCTCATATATTCTCAATTGGGGATCGACCAACCCTATGGTAGACTGCAGGTATACTGTAGATTCCAATGAGCATGAATGTTCACTTATCTTGAATTTTCCTCTGTACAGACCTTATTCTGCTCTGCAGAAACTCTTTTCGGTGATTCTTTTAGAACTTCCGATGTACTTGTCGATACAATAAACAGCAGTAAATGGTCAAACTACTTGCTCTACAAACAGTTGTGTTAAAAAAAATTAAGTAATATAATTATATTATTATTTATGTAATAAAAAATACAGGTTTTATCTGAAAGCAGCATAATGAACTGTTTTTAAATGGTTAAAATCAATCTAAGTGAGATGAGAACAGAACTCTTGAGCCAATAAGGTTTCATTAGCTGCTCCTGCTCATTAAAAAATAAAGTCAATAGTTTTGAATTTTAACATGTCATTTTGGTGACACGGTGGCGCAGTAGGTAGTGCTGTCGCCTCACAGCAAGAAGGTCGCTGGTTCAAGCCTCGCCTGGGTCAGTTGGCGTTTCTGTGTGGAGTTTGCATGTTCTCCCCGTGTTTGTGTGGGTTTCCTCTGGGTGCTCTGGTTTCCCCCACAGTCCAAAGACATGTGGTACAGGTGAATTGGGTAGGCTAAATTGTCTGTAGTGTATGTGTGTGATTGAGTATGTATGGATGTTTTCCAGAGATGGGTTGCAGCTGGAAGGGCATCTGCTGCGTAAAACAGATGCTGGATAAGTTGGCGGTTCATTCCGCTGTGGCGACCCCAGATTAATAAAGGGACAAAGCCGAAAAGAAAATGAATGAATAAATGAACATGTCATTTTAAAATGAAATGCACATGATGTCTTAGAGTCCTGTCTGGCTAGTACACTTTAAAAGCATGTGCCACAAAGCTCTCTTAAGAATGAGATCACTAAGCAGAGAGTAGGTTGTCTTTTGTTGTTTCTGTTCAAATGCATTCAGCCACATGAGTGTCTGCTCTTTGAAAGCTGTCTGGTTGAATATATATTCAACTGCCACTAGAAGTGCTTGAAATTGGCACAAACTCAACTTTTAGCACCCTTTTGCACACGTGTTTAGCATTGTCCACTCATTGTCCACTTTGAGGAACTTGTCTAATAGCTGTAACAAGGCCAAAGTGTTCAGGGACTTTTATACTTCCAAAAGAATTATGATATATGGTTCCCATGATTGTGAATCATATTTTTTTAACGTTTACACTATAGGCCTTGAACTCATGCTTGGCAAGTTTAAATATGTGAATTATAAGTGTAATCATCCTTTGTGGGTGTACTGTTCCTTTAGAGAGCACTTTGTATCATTATCGACCAGTGATCACATCACTGAATTCAGACTGCAGCTGTGCAATGAACCCTCATGTCTTTAAATTGCAATATTGAATCCTTCCTTAATGTCAAAAGTAAATTATTATGCAACTTAAAGCAGATCCCAGTGTGTTTAACCACTTGTTTCTACCCAACAGAGCCAAGAACTGCCTCCTCTTTCCAGCATTGTGGGTCTTGTTTAGCTGAAGTTTGTGACCTCATATAACATTACTGTGAAGACCAGCATCCATTTTGGCAGCCTCTTGTCTGCTGGTCGCTCCATCTGTCACTCATCTTTTCACCCCGTCTTCCCTCCCTCATCAAACCCTTACCCGGCCCAGCCCATGACAGCAGCGTTTCCAGCATGGCATTCTCATCACGCTTTTCCTTCTGGGAGCAAAAGGAAAGTGATGTTCCATTCTCCATTTTCATCTCTCTGCACTGTGTGACATCAGCTAGGTGGTGTGAATAAAATGTGTAGCAATGCACAGTGGTGCCATGTGCACGGTTCATGACCGCACAGCTTCTAACAGCCTCTGTTCAGGGCATGCATGTGTATCTATGTGTTCAGGGCAGATGGAAAACTCGAATCGCTGTGTGAAAATGCTTCAATGTCATGGGAGACTGCAACTCTCTGCCACTGCTCTTTTGATTACATTTTGAAAAGTTGCCACTGGCTTATACATGGCAGTAAACTGATGCTTCTGCTTAGAATGTATAATTAGAAATGGCAGGCACTGTAAATCGGTCCCTTATTAAGCATCAAATTTGTCATATTTTCTTTAAAAATAATATCCTGCATAAAATATGTTGGATTCGTCTGCATAATAACCACAGCATACACGTATTGTTCTCAATCAAATGCTAATGACCTTTTCACATGGGCCTTTATAGATCAAAGAAGAAAACAAGCCAATCCCCAAGGGTTCAAAAGACAATGTAAGTGCCCAGATATTCTGCATACTAACAAATGAAGTATTGCAGCACTTTTAGAGAGTACTGATGCACTTATGAATAGAGAAGAAATGCAAATTGAAAAGCACTCTGTCTATTCATCCTTAGTTGTTCATATCTAATTTGTAATTTTTAGTTATAATATTCATTGTGATATACTGCCAAGTCCAAGTTTTCACTCAGGATACTAAATTGTTGTCGCAGGAAGCTTGTTTAGGTGGCTGCTTCAGTGGTATACCACTTTAAGAAAGATAGCCAATTATTTCCCAGTATAATTATATAAACATCATTTGTTTAATGCGTATGGTCCATTGATTTCTCAAAATCACACCTGCTGCATAGTAATTTGTCTCTAAATAGTTTTGAAGATGGAGACGTTTTGTTTGATTCGTTGTTGTTTTGTCGATTGATGTGCAGCTGCTATGCATCACCAGCTGTGCTTTTGTGGTTAAATTAAGACCCTGGAAAAACAAACTTACTATCGGTAAACCACCTTAATCATTTCTGAGTCAGTATCTCAGTGTGATTTGAAGTGTGAGTGGGTTTTCAACAAAAACATCAATCTGTAATTCGTGTTCTCTTTTAATAATAGGAATTTGTTACATTTTAAAAGGCTTTGTTAGAAGCAGATTGTTTATAGCAGTGTTAAAATAGTCAGCAGCAAGGAGCAAATCTTTGTCCTTGTCTATATGTATTCAGTATATATCATAAATCCGTTGACAGAGTCTACTGGATAAGTGTGTAGGAGTTAAGAAACAGCAGGGTAGGGTGAAAGGGTGTACTTTCAGTCTGAGTGTACAAATGCAAGCTTGGAAATATGCTCTGTGCATGAAGTGAATTATGCTACAGTTCACCTCCTCTGCTATGTCTGCTTATCTGCTGAGTACAGAGCTGTTGTGTAATGCCAATAGAAATCAGCATTCTTCTTCCCTTTCACCTAGTTTATTGTAATGGGCAGCATATTAGTTTAAATTTGCTTTGTCTTTTGGGTAGAATATACAATTTTTACTGCATTAACCTTTGTTTGGAAGGCATCCATCAGTAAAAAAAACATTATTGCTCCAGTCACAGAACAGGACATAACTGAAACAAAACATTGAGTGTGTTGAGATCACACGCTGTATATTGATGTAATATATTGATTTCAAAATCTGTTTGTCTTCTTGACTTTCTGCATCTACTGTGTCTGGTTGTGGGTGTGCAGTCTGACAGTGATGGAAGCCTGAGTAGCCGCTCCCAGTCAGTGCCCAGCCTAGAGCCTGGCAAAGGCCTACTGCGTACCAAGAGTCCTCAGCCTGTTCAGGACAAGCCAGCAGAGGTCCAGTCCCAGCCTCAGTTCAGGCGTGTCAAAAGCCCCTCCCCTAACAGAGACAAGATGGTGACCAGAAGGTTTTCTGAAGTGCCTAAGATGCCAGAGCGCTTCAAAAGCCCAGAGCCTCCTCGATACTCTTTAAGTCCTGAACCTTTTCTAAATGGTGAAAGCAAAGTCAATGGTGCTGTCAATGGTAGTGTCAAGACTACACCTTGTGCCAGCCAGCCTGACCTCGCAGAGGACTTGCAGGATGGGACACGTAAGAAAGTGGTGAAGGTGATGCGCAGAGTTGTTAGGAGAGTAGTTTCTTTTGAAGAAGACTCAGCAACACCACCTGCAGCCTTGTCCCCGGAACCACCTAAACCAAGTTTAGCACCGCCAAAACCTGAACCAGCATCTGTACCAAAAGTTGTGAAGGTGCCCATGTTCTCCTTCAAACATGATACCATAAAGAAGGAGGAAAGAGATGATATTGCTGCTGGACTAACCAGTCTGATGACACGAGGCAGAACTAGGGAACCTCGTCCACGGATCCGCAAGGACGATCCTGTTGAAAAGGATATAAAACCTGTAGAAAAATCTCAAGAGAAGGAAATTTCTGGACCAGCACTACATAAAACTGTGCCACAGATGGAGGCCTCCCAGCCTCCAAAACAAGAGCAACAGACATCACCATCCGCTACTACCTCAACAACTACAAAGACTCCTGTTTCTCCATCAGCAGGATTCATCCCACCCCCCAAACCCAATCCACTTTCTCCACCATTGGGATTTATTCCTGCACCAAAACCATTAGGATTTGTCTCCAACTCAAAACCACCTACCCTCTCCCCCCCTGCGGGCTTTGTTGCTACTCCGAAACCAGCTTCTTTGAATCCTGCTCCTACCATTTCAACTCCAATTCCAAATCCCAAAACATTGCCTGTTATCGCTAGTTCTGCACCTGCTGTCCCTAAACCAGCTGCTACCTCTGCTCCGATCGTTCCTGGTAAATCCAACACTCCTAACCCCCCAGTCCCCAAAAAAGATCCATTTGCCCCTCCAACAGGGTTCATTCCCACCCAAAAGCAGATGCCTGTAAAGAAACCAGAGGTATTGGTCACACTAATAACTTGCCTGCATGGATTGCTTTACTTAATTTAACCGTGTGACGAGTGCACTAATGTTTATTCCCAGTACCACTAAGATGCACCACCTGGTTTGTTTGCAAATGGGCATGTTACTCTAATTTTAGCTGATTACATTTTTTTGGTCCACAGAACACCATCTGTCTATATTCTGTTGGTTTGTAGCTCTTGGAGGTTTTGATAAATAAGACTTTTATGTCTTGACTGGTTTCTTTTAATTTTTTTCTGAGTTGCGTTTCTTGTCTCTGTAGCTTTAGCAGATGTTTCAAATCATTAATGGAATATGTTAATAGATCAGTCCACCTCAGAGACTCATTAAGTACATACCTCTAAGAAACCTACCTCTGTGTGGAAACTAGCAAGATTATAGACAGCAGGCTACATCTTAAGGATTAGGTGGTTTTATTTGTATTGCAAAAAACACTAAAGAATAGTGTAACGGAAGCTTGGTTGTTGCTTTGTAGTGGTTTGGTTCTCTGCATGAAATTTCAGGCCAGGAAAAATGGTTGACTAATGTGTGATTGGTTACTGACATCAATCTCTTGAAGGATTTGACTTCTATTACTTTGTGTGTGGTTTGGACATGATATTTGAAGGTGAAGACAGCTGCACATAAACCCCCGATTTCAGCAGGGAGATCTTTTCCTGGAAACATTTCTAAACCCACTCTACCAACCTTGTCAAAAAAGGTGTGTTTGCGTGCACATGTGTTTTGCTGAGCGGAGCATGGCTAACATAAACACTCTACACTTGGCTTGCTTTCATCCAGATTCTGTTGTAGAGCTTTTACAATTTATCCTATTGAATAAATTGTTGTCAGCCACATAACATTTCTCAATAACACAGCCATGTGCATAGTCTGAGTTAGACTCACCCCTTCTTGGTGGTCTGACCTATAGGAGAGTCCACCACTGAGTCCCACAGAAGAAGCACAGAGACGGCTGGAGAGGATCTTCGCTGCATCTGTAATGCCTGTCCATTCTTTCTCCTCTTCCTCTGTCTTCATTTCTGCTGATCTGTGTTTTTCATCTCTGTCTTTCTCTCTCTCTGCTAAAATGTGCTATATCCAGACTGTTTTAACGTGGCTGTGTGTAGGCTTATAAATAAGGCACTTTAAAGCTTGACAGCTTTTATGCTGACTGAATACTAGTTGCGAAATGGTTTAATACACTACATTGTTAATGAGGAAAAGGTGTTTTAAGGACATTAATGTGAGAAGAGCAGCTACATCATGCCTTCATATGTAATGGTTATAAACTTCTCACTATTTAGATCTAATTTTTATCTGTATTCCAAAACTCTAGTCAATTGTCTAGTTTTAAACAACTGGACAAGGTTTTACCCACATTTCTTATTTATTTATACTATACATTTTTTTCTCTGTATATTAGGGATGCACGATATTCATGATATTGCATGATTTTATTTTTCTGAGATAAATATTGTAATATAAATAGTTTCGCAAGATAGTTAAATAGCACTATTTGATGGTTTTCTGGGGAGTCTAACAGTATTCAGGTACAGAAATTGAATCAATGACAATGCACAAAATGCTTTTACTACATTGCATTGTCTCATTTAGTTCAAATATATATATATACA
>CAIGQQ010004837.1:20691405-20733856 GCA_903798035.1 Danio albolineatus | reverse complement strand
TCCATCCATCCATCAATGCATCGTTCTGTTTATCCATCTGTCCATCCAGTCATCCTTTCATCTATCCATCCATCTGTTTTTTCTATCTATTCTTCCATCTGTTCTTTCTCTCTGTTCATCATCGTTCTTATTCCCATCTATCTTTCTGTTCTATCGATCGATCAATCTATCTTTCTGTCTGTTATTGTGTCTGTCACTCTGTCTTCCCGTCTTTCTGCAATTCTGTCTACCTCTCTACTATCTGTTTGTTATTGTGTCTACCATTCTATTAAGTCAGATAGACAGAACAACATTACCCTGTTTATCAAAAGGTTAAATTCCATAAACATTCAAATAAATAATCATTACAATTTTAATAAATAAAGTCAGTTTATTAACATGGATTCTTAAAAATCTATAGCTTCACTTTTTATGTAGAATGGCAGAAAAATAATGGGTCATTTATTGACACTTAGAGATTAGTTAGCTCTTTTATGAAAGGTTTTAAAAATGAATAGCACAATAAGGGTTTACATAATGATTAATATTAAATCAATAATTCATTAATATTAAAATGTAATAATTTTATAGTATGAAACCTTTAAAATTACTTTAAAAAATGGGCTGAAACGGAGAAGCATTAGTTTTTTGCGTTTGTCGTTCTGTAATTATATAAACTTTTGTAATGTTTTGTTAACTTCTCTACAAATTCTACTGTCCACCAGTCTCTAGACAGCACTCATTAATCTCCTTCTTTTAATGTAGACTATGCTGCTGGAGAAGCTGAGGGTGGTGAAACGGCCGGAGACAGAGTCCACTTTTAATGTCTTTTACTACATGATGGCTGGAGCAGACAGCACACTCAGGTGAACTCACTCAGTCCTTTAGCGGTTTCATTTTGCTCATTTATTTTGTCTGGAACTCGATGTATCTAATAGTGCATGCGCTGCTGAATACGTCTGTATAATAATAACTCTGTGATTTAATTGCTTTATTGCATTTCAATTTCCTGCAGAACGGAGTTGCATTTTAACCACTTTGCAGAGAACAGTGCCTTTGGGATTGTACCTCAATCCAAGGTTAGTTTTGATAAAAAAAAAATTGGCAGCGGTATAGAGTTAAAAGACAAATGATTCAGTGAATGATTTATTTTATTTCATTAAGCTTTTTTTAAGCCCCAAATTGTTTCATGGTTTGTTTTTAATTCCTTGGCATTTTATTTACAATCATTTATTCATTTATTGATTTGCATTCTTATTTACTTTCTAAATTTTTGCTCCAGTCTGTTTTAGTTATTTTTTTGTTTGTTGTTTTATTTGTTTATTGTTTATATTTGAGCTCCAATCTTCAGTTGTCATTTTATGTAAGCTCCCATCTTAAAAATATTTTATTTTATTTTATTTTATTTTTTATTTTATTTTATTTTATTTTATTTTATTTTATTTTATTTTTTTCAAGTATTTGATTTGATTTATTTGTTTTTATTTGTGCTCCAGCCTCAGTATAATTTTGCTTTTGAGCTCCAATCGTTACTTTATCCCTTTTCAAAAAAATAAATAGTTACAAAATAAAATATTTATACTTTTTTTTTTTTTTTTAAAGCTCCAATCTCAAAAACGTTTATTTTATTTAAAAAATATTCGAATTGCAATCTAACTATCTTTTTGTGTGTGTGCATGCACAGCCTGAAGACAAGCAAAAGGCGTCTCAGCAGTTCACTAAACTGCAGGCAGCTATGAAGGTGCTGGGCATCTCCTCTGATGAACAGAAAGCTCTGTGGCTCATTCTTGGTGCCATTTATCACCTTGGAGCTGCAGGGGCCACAAAAGGTAATGGAACGCTCACCAAATCAGACAGTGTTTTGCTTTGTAGATTTACTTTGACTGATGAGCATAAACCCGAACAATCTTTAAACTTTTTTAATATCTTGCTTTGATTCTATGTCTCCCCATTTAAGCCTTGCACTGCTGTCTCTGTGCTAATTTAGCTCACAGAAGCATTCGACAGCTTTCTCTTTGCACATCAGTACTGGAGAGCTTCAAAAAAATAAAGCCCTAATGAGATAAAGCGCTGAAAACGCCTAACAAGCACAGAAACAGACTTTATTAATTAAGGCCGACTTACTGTCTGCTTACTGAGCTCAAACAGAGGAGAGACGAGTGGCTCAGGAAACAGTTTGATGTTGAGGAGTTTCGAGATGTGTGTGTTACTTTAGCTCTAATGAGAATGGATGGCTCAGTATTCACAGTCTGTGATATCACTTCCCCCTCATGCAGTCAGAGGAAGATGTATTAATGAACCTTTTAATCACCATATTTCAAACTCTCCTGTCTACATGCTGCCTCTGGGGTCCACAGTCATGGGGAGTGCCATTGTAGCCGGAAAAAAATTCAAATAGATTTTCTAGGCGAAAAAAAAAAAAGTCATGGGAAACATCAGGGAAATGAATAAAGAATGTACTTTTTCTTTATTCTCAGCTCAGCTGGTTAGTTTCTTAAAGAAAAGCCATGTGTCTTACATGTTAACTTCAGGGTAGAATCACCCATGAAACACACATTTATCATATTAATATAATATATATTCCAAAACTGCGCATTTCATGTCTTTTTTCACATGATCCACACACAATCTTCTTGTGTTTCCACTTGTGGTTTGAATTTTTTTAGTAATATCAATTTATTAAAATTAAAATCATATTTTAAAATCATGATTCAGAAATAAAACGCACTGATAAGAGGTGTACAATTTTACAGAGAAGGACATTTTTCTTTGTTTAAATTAACAACAGAAATGAATTTATTTAGTAATTTACTAGAGATTTTGACACAATGTAATTTCTAAAGTCGATTTGAAATATTTAATTAATTTTGACGATTGCAAAAATCTCTTTAAATGATCCCGCGACTAGCTGATAACATTTTAACTCGTTTCATTTAAGGATAAATTAGCATTTTTGCACTTATGTAAATGATTCAATGACTGTATCAAGGTATGAATCAGAATTTTTGAGCAAATCTTTTTATTGATCGATTTGACATCTTCATACATTATTAGGGGACGAATCAGCATTTTTGAGCAAATCTTTTTGTTTTTTAATTTAACGTCTTTGTGCATTATTAGTGGATGAATCAGCATTTTTGAACAAATCTTTTTATTGATCAATTTGACATCTTCTTACATTTTTAGTGGATGAATCAGCATTTTTGAGCAAATCTTTTTGTTTTTCAAATTGACGTCTTTGTGCATTATTAGTGGATGAATCAGCATCTTTGAGCAAATCTATTTATTGATTGATTTGACATCTTCATATATTACTAGGGGATGAATCAGCATTTTTGAGCAAATCTTTTTGTCTTGCGATTTGACGTCTTCGTGCGTTATTAGTGGATGAATCAGCATTTTTGAGCAAATCTTTTTGTTTTTTGATTTGACGTCTTCATGCATTATTAGTGGATAAATCAGCATTTTTGAGCAAATCTTTTTGTTTTTCGATTTGACGTCTTCATACATTATTAGTGGATGAATCAGCAATTTTGGTTGCATCTCTTGTATGAAAACAACAAAATTCATTTTTAACAGTTTTCTTGTCACCACATATTGGTGGAACAATATAATCATCATTCTAAGTATCAAGTTATTTTTAGATAATTTTTTGAATTAACTCTTATTTTTATCGCTTCAATCTGTTTACATCTGTGTTTATATTGTCTATATTGACAGTCTGATGTTTTTAACACGATATCGTTATTAACATGTTATGATAACGCGTGGTTAAGCACGTCAACATTGCTGTCTCTGGGCAAAATGCAGATCTGAATGTTCTCTGTATTTATGCTTGTGAAAAGTTTAATAAACACAGCTGAATTGTTGCCATTTAGGAAAAAAATTTTTGTGGGTGTTTGAATCAAGATTGCAGCTCAAGCTGGAACCCTCGAAGTGTGTGTGGGCTTAGATTTGAGTGCTCAGTTATTTGGGATTTATACTAGTTTGTTTGCTGATATATTGTCAGCGTATTCCTCAGCATCTGCAGAGGATTCATTCGTTCTAGCCTGATACTCTTTCATATACCCGCACGCCTCCTTTGTGTCTCTCTCAGGCAAATACAGTAAAAGTCTTATTTCTGACAGCAGGTACTCTTGCTGCTTCAGTGTCCTAAGTTGATACTGAAGACGTTACCCAATGCTAAGTTTAATAACTGATAGCACCAGATTTTAACCATCAAGACACTTCATTGAATGTTTATACAGACGTCTTTGTGTGGTGTCGCTCAGTTGCACCTGCTTGTCTGTTCAGCAGGGGGCAGTATTGTTCTGCTCATTCTGTTTTGACTGGGGATTTATTTACAGTACCTTGGTCTACTGTTGTTATTCTTCTTAATACAGGCAAAAGACTGTACAAAAGAGCTTCTAGAATAACAGTCGATATACACTAGCTTTCAAAAGTTTGGGCTCAGTGAAATCTTTTTGTAAAATCTTTTGTAAAGAGGGTGAATAAATATTTGCTGTTCATTTACTATATCAGGCCATATACAGTATGATGTGTCGATATACATTACTGATTTATAAAACGCAAGTAAAAAAAGACAAACACACAAGCATAGTTAATTAGCTCAGGACCATTGGCAGAGTCTGTGTTTTAAATTGTTTAGCTTATAAGACTGTAATGTATTATCATGGCATTAAATATTTTTTTAGGTCTTGCATTTCATGGATCACAGCACCACCATATTTAAAAAAAAAGAAAACCTTACTGCTCCTGAGTCATTTGAACAGTAGAAAAAACAGTAACTGTTAAACTACATATGTTAAATGTATTCATTTAACAGATTTTTTTAATAAACCGAAGCAACACTGTAAAAATTATATGACTAATAAAGTGAATTTGATTTAACTTAAAAATGTAAGGGCAACCAGTATTTTTTTTACAGTGAACTATAAAACATTATTGTATCATTCACAATTAAAAACAAACAAGCAAATAACATTGACAGCTGTATTCTGTTTGTATGCTTAATAACAGTTGTGATGATCAATAACTATTATTGTTGTATTACAGTTATTGCTAAAACTTTAAAAGAAGGTTTCTTAGCCACATTGGAAGAACTAACAATGAAAAATGCTGAACACATCTTAGTTCATATTCATTCATACAGTAATAAATGCATCTCTAAATTTAGCTGTACAGTATATGGTATTGTCTTCAGAACTTGGCTAACACGAATGAACAATAAACAATATATTTTTAACTAATGCTAACTACCATAATTCTCAATGTTAGTTCATTTTAGTTAAATAATGCAACACTCTAAAAAACACAGTGTTAAAAACTACCCAAATTGAGTTGTTTTTAACCCTATTGCTGGGTACGCATAGGACATAACACATCAGGGGTTACATTAATCCAAGTAATTGGGTTATTATTTTTAACCCCAAAAATGGGTTGTTTTTTCTACCCAATAATTGGTTATTTTTACTTAAATAACAGTTAGTTTGACTTAATTAATAGGTTATATTTTCAAATGTAATTTTTAGCTTTCTTTTAAAATCATTTACCACATAAAAAACAAACAGGTGAATATTGTATTAGCTTTATTTCGTTTTTGTTCCATTACATTTTTTCAGCACATTACACTTTGTAAATACACTTTACCTGAGAGATCATACAAAATTAAATACAAATTATGAACTGCATTCGAAACAATTTGTTTCATATTATGGGTTGTCCGTAAACATTTATATATATATATGTGGCATCTCAGTCAGCCCCTGATGGGAGTTGATTTGACCCAAGGAGCTGGGTTAATGTGCCTGTGTGGTGCTAGGGTCGCATTGATTCAAATTTTTAGAAATGATTACCTAGAAATTAGCCCAAGTTTGGGTTACATAGCACAACCCAAAAACTACCCAAGACTCTGAAAATAACCCCCCAAAATTACCCAAATGCCTCAACCCAACATTTGGGTAGAAAAATAACCCCTGATATTTTTCCCAGTCACCAGGGTTTGTACCTTCTTTGGTACAACATCGTACCATTTTTTTTTTTCTGAGTGTATACAGTACTCTAAAAATAACCCCGGATTTTTTAGTGTGAACCTTATAGTCAAAAGAAGTGACTGAATCAATGTTTTTAATTTTTTCACAATTTAAAAAACAATATTGATTTCAGGCTTTTATTAGTCATGAAATATTACATGATCTGCTCTCCAGACATCATCTCTCACAAGTGTTAACAAACGCAAAGGCATGTATCGGTCGATTACTAATTGGCAACTAATTCTTTTGGAAATGTGTAATGAGAAAACGCATGTCGTCAATAATATGTGTGTGTATACACAACGAATGTGTGTGCTAATGAGTGCCTTCTTGTTGTGTACAGTACTGAAGACTGTCTGTCATGTTCTAACCTCTTCTTCTCTACTTGCATGCTGCATGCCGTTACAAAGCAGAGGCTGATGAAGGTAAAGAGAATGAATATTATATATCAGCACAACAAGCAAACACCTCATTTGTGTACATGTGGTTTTACGCTGTTATCATAGTTGCCAGACATTTCCATTTGCATTCCTATTGTCTTCTTCTTCTCTCTTCTTTCATTTCTCTGCTGGGCTCCTTTTTCTTTCAGAGGTTTATAACCATGTCTCAGTCTTGAAGCTTAGATAAAACTTTAGTTGAAATATGTGGGGAGCATCGTAACTTTGTTGTCTTTTAAAGCTGGAGCTCTCTGATGTTCCTCCATGTTGTAGACTTTTCATTTCTGCAGTGCTTTTCTGTTGTTAAGACGCAAACGCAAATAAAAAAGCCTGTTCGCTCTCAGTTCTTGTTTATTTTTGGCGTTCATCTATTCCACCAGAGGCTTGCATTGTTTTCCTTCTCTCGCTCTCTCTCTCTTTCTCTCTCTCTCTCTCTCTCTCTCTCTACTTTAGTTTACGTGTCACTCTTGTCATTTCTGACTCTGTGGTTTTGCTATTCGAGGTCAGTCGGAGCAATATCTGCTGGAAACATTGGAAAAGGATTTAAAAAGCTGACATTTTCTGTGATTTCTAAACATTAAAACTCTGACAACATCAGACCCATTTTGACAGTTTTGAAGTTTTGAGTTATATACAGTATGTGCTTCTCTGCAGCGGCTGTCAAAATACCTTTCAGAAGTTTGGGATTTGTAATGTGTTTTATGTTTTAGAAAGAAGTCTTCTCTGCTTGGCAAGGCTTCATTTTTTAAATTTAAAAATACAATGAAAGCAGTAATTTTGTCAAATGTTTTTGTGAATATATGTTAAAATGTAGTTTATTGCTCTAATTCAAAGCTGAGATGTAATTTGTTCAGTCTTTAAGTCTTTATCTTAGGCTGATTCGCTGCTCTGTTATGATCAGTTATTATTGGTGCTCAGTTATTTATATCGATTCTTGCTGTTATCAGGCTTAAACTATTTTTGCTTCATGTTTTTGACTCTCCGGGATGCATTTTACTTTTCAGAGTTATTCAATAAATTTAAAATTGTATTTATTTTGCTTTATTTTAATATGTCACTTTTTTTTACCATAGCAGAGCAGCAAATTAGCATATTATAATGATTATAAAAAAACATATGAATATGAATATTCATATCATAAAAAACATATGAAGTGATGAATGAAAATTGATGAATGAAAGCTTTTAAAGAACTTTACTGTTAATTTTGAATTACTTTCCACAAAAATATGAACTGTTTTCATCATTAGAACACCAGAAGTGTGTTTTGAGCATCAAATCTTTATATATTTGAATCGTTTAAATAGAATTATACAGTTCAGACTGGAATAACGAAGCTGAAAAATCTACTTTAAATCACAGGAATACATTTTAAAATACATTCCCGTAAATAAGATATAATAATTTTAAATAATATTTCACACTTTAATTGTTTTTATTGCCCTTGGTGAGACAAAAACAGATAACGTTATACTGATCCCAGACATTTGAACAGTAGTTTATGCTAAATATGAACAATATGATGCCAATATTTAAGTTTGTTGTACAAAGACTGTTACATGTAAATACATGTATAAATTATCTTTTATATTTGTTCTGCATAAAAACTTCAGCACATTGATTTATAATGCTAAATATACAAATATTTAATAAAATATTTTGTTTTGCTATTTGATTAATGAAAAATACATATAATTGTTCAAAAATAATCGTATAATAAATTATCAATATCATAAGCTGCAAAATTCACATGACATTAATATGAAAAATTGACACTAATATTTTAGATCCGTTTGTGCAACCAAGTTATTTTGAAACTCATTTCGGTTTCAAGTAAATCCATTTATTTAATCTGGTCTTGGACGTATTTTCTTTTACCTTCAATAGATTTGTTCATGTTTTTGGAGGATGAGGACATGTCACACAGTCTGTCCATGGCATCTGCTTAATTTGGCAAGTCTTTACCGAGTAACAGATGGGTTTACATGAAAATACCACAGAGATGGACTGGATGACAAACTTGAATAACAAAAAAAAAAGAAAGAAAAAAAATTGGACTAGACTCTCCTCCCTTTTTAAAGCCGATGTTTTAGAGAAACGTAATCATGCAGTTTGGTTTTATTGTTCACAATCACACAAAACAACGAACTAGATTTAATCCAATCTGAAAATCACTGCTTGTTTCCCTTCCAAACCATTGCATAGTGTAGTCAAAAGTGCCTGTTTATTAAAGCTATAGTAATAATATGACAATATGTTATAATCAGCAGAATTGTGTAAGACTTCTCTCGGATACAAAAAGAGCCCCGGAGTCATCAGTTCTGCTTCAGCCAATATGCTGCTCACTCTGTCCCTGTGTATCTCCCAGCGGGCCGTAAACAGTTTGCACGTCATGAATGGGCCCAGAAGGCTGCTTACCTGTTGGGTTGCACCTTGGAAGAGCTCTCGTCTGCCATCTTTAAACACCAGCCCAAAGGAACCTTACAGAGATCCACCTCATTCCGCCAGGGACCAGACGATGTTGGCACAGGAGACAATTCGGGTCAGATCTTAATCTAATACAAAGGAATTGTGCTAGCAGGCTTTGCCAGTGATAAGATAGAGAAATAATGCAAATGTTTTGTCTTACAGCTCCAAAAATTACAGCTTTGGAGTGTCTGGAGGCCATGGCTGCTGGGCTTTACTCTGAGCTCTTTACTCTTGTCATCTCACTTGTTAACAGGCAAGAATTCTTTTACTCTCATTCATTTAGTAATGTACAGAGACATATGTGTCAACAGGGTCATTTTCAACCAGTGTATTTTGTTTGCCCATCCAGATGCTAATAAAGTAACTGGGAAACCTGTTTGATTACAGTCACAGGGTGTATTCACGCTATGTACAGTTGCCTTGAACCAGGTCAAAGCACGCTTGTACCCCCTCCCATCTCCCCCGATGGCCCGCACTCACATTACATTCAGGCCTGAGCACGCTTGCGTCATTGATGATGCGCTGTTCAGTTTAAGAGAAGCACTCTTGCTCAGCACAGTAGATATTTCTTTAAATCTTTATATCGTTTTAGTCGTTTGATATGCTGTGACGTGCAGTCACATATTTCGCCGAACAGATCAGCAACTTGTGATGCTCATAATTGATCATAAATTACTCGTGCGGCAGGAATTAGGAGGTTTGCTGAAGGTGCAGCTGTTGTGCAGTGAGGGGTTTGCGTCTTTAATCATCTACGACAGTTTGCGTTCATTAAATAGTAAGAATGATTAATAAATCCATATGAAACAGTTCCCAAAAGTCACGTCTCCTTTTCAGTTTTGGGCTTAGGTGCACTTTGCACTCACACTACAAGCATACCGAGCCAAAGCCCAAGTGAACCACGATTCAGAGCACTCGCACTTCTCAAATGATCTGGGAAACAGGCCTGGGCACGGTTCGGATAGCATAGTGTGAGTACGCCCACAGTTTTAGCCAATTTGCATTTTTTTGTTGCAGTAGTAAAAATAAACAGACTTTAATTTAAAAATATTTTTCAATATTACTGTTAAATGCCTAAAAAGTGGTTTACAATGTCTTTATCTTTTTTCTGATATGCCATTTAATATTTATAATTGTTCTTAAAACAAGCTACATTTTTAAATACAAAACAATGTTATAAATAATAATAATAAAACAGTTTGTCCCTTGATTTTTGTATTGTACTATAATACATTTGTATTTTATTATTTTGTTTTATTTTGGGGTTAAGCAGGGAAAGGTTGGACAGATGAAAAAAAAAACAAGCAAAGTTCTAAAACAATTACTATTAATGATTTTAAAAGAAATGTCCTTTTATTTTCTGCTATTTCTATAGTAATATACGATTTTTTATGTTTTTAAAAAGACATTGACAAAAAGACAAAGCTGTTAAGATGTTTTTTTTTTTTCATTTTTGTTGTGTGAATAATTTTATAAATAATGTACTAAAAATATTTGTTTGCACTGGCGGTGCACACTATTTTAGGATTTAATGCCAAACAATGCCTTTTCCCCCTCTAAAGACTGTAAAAGAGGAGGAATGGGAATAGGCTTTTAAATGACTTAGAGAAGAAGTCTATTGTTTAAGCACTCTAACCCACATTAAATATGCATCTGTTGTTTGTTTGTGCTGGTGTAGAGCACTGAAGTCGAGTCAGCATTCCCTGTGCTCTCTGCTTATTGTGGACACACCGGGATTCCAGAACCCAAAGTTAGCCAAGCGGGAGCGTGGTGCCACCTTCGAGGAGCTCTGCCACAACTATGCACAGGAGCGTCTCCAAACACTTTTCCATGAACGCACCTTTGTACAGGAGCTGGAGCGCTACAAGGAGGTGCAGCAATCCGTCGCATCATCCCACGCAGTTCCTCTCTGAAGCTTAGTTCATTTAGACTGTGTTTAGAAAGAGTTAAATCACTGCTGATTTTATTACAACCTTGATTTTCTATTGCGGTATTAACATGTTTTTTTCTAAGCTGTTGTAATCAAATTTGCTTGCCTTGTTACAAGAATCAATGCTCATGTTAAGTGCATGAGCCAATAACAGGGGCTGCTGTAAGCGAATGTTCTGGAACTCCCAACAGACTTCAAGCTGGCATGAGATGAAAGTTTAATACAAAAAATAAATATTTGACTCTTTTCATAAAAGCTTGGCATACATTTTAGCATGAACAAAGTATTTTTTTACAGTGTCATCTTTTGGGGAGAATCTTACTGGTGCTGTATGCTAGACTTTTTCCATTTTTCCAGTAGTTTAGTCCATTTTTGAAATTCCATTAGAGACCAATGAAGAGTTGTTTTATTTAATCTAATAATCTATCTAAACTTTACCACAAAGCCGGATTAGCTGGCAAGCCAGATAAGTTTCAGTTTAGTTTGCATAAATCCTTTATGTACCATGAAGGTAGCTTGACTTCTTGAATTGCTCTTTGTTGCAATGGCAACATACACTGCAAAGCTAACTTGCCCTGGATCAGGAAATGTTCTGATCAAGACATCACAAACTGAGGCCCCGTTTACACTAATGTGTTTTCGTTTTGCTACGGTTACGCCATCCGTCCACACTACGTTGGAGTTTTCGAGCCCCGAAAACAGATCGTTTTGGAAACGCTGGAGAGGCCATTTTCATTCTAAAACGCTGCTGCTCCGTCTCAGTGTGGATGTGGAAAACGGAGACATCTGAAAATGGAGGCGTGGCTGCAGAGATTCGCTTCTCGATTGGGGCTTTTGGGTCATTGCGTAACCTTCCCTTATTAGTCAAGCCCCTATCACATGACTAGAATGCCACCGGAAGACAGCAGACCAGCCTTCACTGTAAACAACATGAACACAGAAATGGGAGCGTTGTTTGCACTATTGTCTGTTTTAGGCGCTATTGTGCAGTTAAACTCTGCCTTTTTTACTACAACAGCTGCATATATTCGCAAGAGGCAAGCTATTGTTCGAGCACTTGCTAATCGCTCGTGTTTCAAGCGGCGTAAGCCCTATTTAGAATGCCGAGCGAGACACATGCTTCCTGTTTATACTTGAACACGCATGCCCAGAGTGCGCGAATGGTCACGTGATATACGTTTTTGGTGGAGTAGTGTGTACAAAGATGTGTTCAGAAACGCTGGGTGAAACGCTATTGTGGACGCGGATCGTTTTCATGCTAAAACGCCATTTTAAAACTAAAACGCACTAGTGTAAAAGGGGGCCCGAGATTCCACCAATCAGATGTGAGCAAATTTTTAAAAATTGTTTAAAATGATTCATAATTTACTAGTGATTTATATTATATACATAATCCATTATATTTTATGTTTAATCGCTATATTCTTGTTTAATTAAACGAATATATTGATGGTTGCAAAATAATAATCGTTTTTAATTGATATGTAAATAAAGGGAAAAAAGCTTAACTTTGAGTCTATGTCCTGCAGCTCTTGTCATTTTGCTGTATAAAGGCTTTTAAGTTATTCAAATTTTTAAACCTTCTAATCTTAGTCATTCAGTGAATTGCACCGATTCTTTGGCGAGAAGTCAATCACAATATCTTTTTTCAAGACACGTGATTGGTTGTTTGCTGCTGATGCCCCACCTTCATCTGCACATGCTCATGAACTAAAAAACGAGTAAACTGAAAGATTGATTGTAAAGAGTAAGTTGATGATGACTTTCATAGCAACAACAAAGCCTGGTTGATCCATTTTAAGTTTGTCAACTCAAAATTAATACTGTAATCTTGAACTTGTTCAGCTAATATTATTGTACAGGCCTCGTTGACCAAAAAGTAAAAAAAAAAGTAAATGTACAGGAAAACAAAGGGTCACGCTTTATTTTGATGGTCCGTTTGTTGAATTTAAGTTACATTGCAACTAATTCTCGTTAGATTATAAATAGACTGTTAGGTTGGGGTTAGGGTTGGGGTTAATGTAAATTGACATGTACTTGCAAAGTTTCTTATAGTCAGTTAAATGTCTGTTGAATGTCAGTATCCACAGCTTTTAAGTAGACAGTCTACTAATACTCAAATAGACCATCGAAATAAAGTGTTACCAAACAAAGTTAAATCTTTTGGCACATGATAATACATTAAGGTCTTGTTCCCGGTAAAAAAATGCAGGGTTCAACACAATTCCTTCATGTTGTCCCAACACAAATTTATTTCATTAAGTTAGCTTTAAAAGTTAAAGTGGATTAAACATAAAGCAATTAATTTATGCCAAATAAAATTTCAAGATTTTTTTTGTTTCAGCTCATTTTAAATAAGTAGTTTGAACTATTTGAAGATATTATTTGAGTCCTCTTCTTTTTTCATCTTCTTTTCTTCCTTTTCTTCTTCCTCTTCTTCTTTTTCTTCTTTTTCCTTTCTATTTTCTTCCTCTTCTTCCTCTTCTTCTCCTTCCTACTCTTTTTTTCTTCCTCCTTCCTTTTCCTCCTTCTTCCTCTTCTTCTTCCTTCTTTTATTTCCTTATCATCATCTTCTTCTTCCACCTCTTCTTTGTCTTCTTTTGATCATCCTTTTCTTTTTCTTTTGTCTTCTTCATCTTCTTCCTCTTTTTCTTCCCCTTCTTCGCCTTTCTCTTCATTTCTTCTTCTTCTTCTTCTTCTTCTTCTTCTTCTTCTTCTTCTTCTTACTCTTACTCTTACTCATCCTCTTTCCTCTTTTTTCACTTTTTCTTCCTCTTCTTCCTCTTCTTTTTCTTTTTCCTCATCCAATTCTTTCTTCTTATTCTTTTTTCCTTTTTTCTTTCTTCGTCTTCTTCTATCTCACCCACTTCTTACTCTAATACTTTTTCTTCATCTTCTTCCTTTTCATCTTCTTTCTCTTCGTCTTCCTCTTCTTCCTCTTCCTATTTTTCTTCTGTGTCATCTTTTGGGGAGAATCTTACTAGTGCTGTATGCTAGACTTTTTTCCATTTGTCCAGTCATTTAGTCCATTTTTAGAGATTCCAACTATTAACTTATCCACAAAAAATCAAGAATTGTTTTGTTTTAGCTCATTTTAAAAAAAGTAGTTTGAACTAATTATAGATCTTCTTTGAGTGTTTATAGTCAAGTAACATTTACATCATAGGAAGGTGACTAAATTAAACTGTCACTTTAAGGAGTGCTCAATCAATTGTGAATTCAACCCTGTGTAAAAAAATCTGTCAGTCTTACACAGCCTGGCCCTACAAAAAGACCACTGTTGTAGAATCCCCTTTCACACTCTCAGCTTGCTTCTTACCATCATCACCATCATGATGCAAGATGATTGACAAGTTATCAGAGTGGTTGGTTATGTTTTTTTGAGAGTCTAAGTCTAAGGCAGTCTCAAATATAATCTTAATAATACTCCACTAAGAGGTCTGAGTGGCGTTCCATACAGCTCGCTTACAGCACTTCTAATCAAAGGTCTTGAAATGATCAATTTTCATGCTTGAGTTGTGATTGATTCTGATTTTAAGCCTTTTTCTTTGATTTCGTTATGGCTGCAAAATCATAGACCAAGAGAAACACTGATTTTTAGATCTTCTAAATAAACGGTAACCTCTAACCTGAAATCAGTTTGTAATCATAGCCGACTAATACTTCCTTTATCCCTGTTTAGGAGAACATAGAGCTTGCATTAGATGACATAGAGTCCAGTACATCACTGTCTGTAGCAGCTATAGACCAAGCCTCATCTCAAGCATTGGTAAGCAACTCTTTCATCCCGTCCTCATCTCTCCTTCTCTCCTCAGGTTTCTGTTGTGCATCCCGGGCTGTCCCCAAAGGGGCCTTATCTGGTGTTTTTTCAGTTTCAGAAGTGACTTGAATCATTGAGTTTTGCCTTGTCTTTTGTAATGCTGGGGGAAATTCCCAGTTTGACTGCTTGAAAGTTGTAGTTGATGACTTTTGTGTCCTTTAGTTTGTCATTTGAGTGTGAACTCAACCTCAGAGTTGTTATCTGTGGTGGCAAGTTATTAGATTGTCATATCTAACCATTCGTCGCGGGAGCATTGTGTCAGGAACGTGCCATTCTGGGATGTTAATGAGAGCAGAGAGGCTGTTTTTTTCCCTCTGTATGTGTGCGTATGTATATGTGTGTGTGTGGGTGGGTATTGAACAGAAAGCGCCCTCCCTTTTCCTGAGGCACAGTGTTCAGCATCTTTCCTAATGAAAGGACTTTTGATGACGTTGTTTCTCTCTCAAAATGATTTGGGATGTCTAGTCAAAGTGTATTGGAATCAGACGAATACAAGGAGCTCTACACATTTTGCTGGTGTATATGTTTGTAGCTTTGATTTGACAATGGGAACTATTGTTTTGACATTTCTTGTATGTGGTTGTGTGAAGTATATATCTAGTACATGAAATTAGTTTCCACGGGATTGAAAGACTCTACTTTTTAATTTAGTGATAAAGTGAGAGTCAGTGATGCGTGAGTGGAAATACTTGTTTTCAGATGCTTTACCATCAGTAGAGAATAGGATAGACGATGTCAATATCAGTAGTGTTACATTAAAGAAGTCCAAGCAAAGTACATTGGGGAAATCTTTTTCCTCTTTTCCTCTTCTTTAATCTCTTCTTCTTTCTCTTCTTTTTTCTCCTCTTCTTCTTCTTTTTCTTCTTTAATCTCTTCTTCTTCTTTCTCTTCTTTTTTTTCTCTTCTTTTTCTTCTTCCTCTTTCCTCTTTAATCTCGTCTTCTTTCTCTTCTTTTTTCTCTTCTTCTTCTTCCTCTTTTTCTTCTTTAATCTCTTCTTTCTCTTCTTTTTTCTCTTCTTCCTCTTCTTCTTCCTCTTTCTCATCATCTTTTTTTTCTTCCTCTTTCTCTTCTTCCTCTTCTTCTTTTGCTTTCTCTTTTCTTCTTTCTCTTTTTCTTCTTCTTCCTCTTTTTCCACCTCTTTCTTTTTCTTGCTCTTCCTCTTTTTCCTCCCATTTCTTTCTCTTGCTCTTCCTCTTTCTTTCTCTTTCTGTTCATCTCCCTCTTTTTCCTCCTCTTTCTCTTTTTCTTGCTCTTCCTCTTCCTCTTTTCTCCCTTCTTCTTTTCTCTCTTCCTCTTCTTCTTCTTCTTCTTCTTCTTCTTCTTCTTCTTCTTCTTCTTCCTCTTCTTTTTCTTTTTCTTCTTCGTCCTTTCTCTTTTCTTCCTCTTCCTCTTCTTCTTCTTCTTCTCCTTCCTACTCTTTTTTTTCTTTCTTCCTTTTCCTCCTTCTTCCTCTTCTTCTTTCTTCTTCCATTTCCTCATGATTATCTTCTTCTCCCCCTCTTCTTACTCTTCTTTTCATTATCTTTTTCTTTTTCCTTTGTCTTCATCTTCCTCTTTTACTTCCCCTTCTTCGCCTTTCTCTTCTTTTCTTCTTCTTCGTCTTCTTCTTTTTACTCTTCCTCATCCTCTTTTTCCTTTTTTCTTTTTCTTCCTCTTCTTCTTCCTCTTTTTTTCTTCTTCCTCATCCACTTCTTTCTTCTTCTTCTTCTTCTTCTTCTTCTTCTTCCTATTCTTCTTTCCATTTTTCTTTTTCTTCGTCTTCTTCTTCTTCCTCATCCTCTTCTTCCTCTAATATTTGTTCTTTTTCTTCATCTTCTTCCTCATCCTCTTCTCTCTGTTCTTCTTCCCCATTTTTCTTCTTCTTTTTTATCTTCTTCATCTTTTTTTACTTCTTATTTTTCTTCTTCTCTTTCTTCTTCCTCCTCATTCTCTTCCTCTTTGTCTATGTTTTTCTCAGTGCTGGCAGTAATATGCTAATCACACAGTACACAATACGTTTAATTTAGTCATTTTCAAGGTATTACAGCAACCAATTACCATTAATATCTCAAGTAACCATCTTTGTTTAAGGATTGATTTAATAGATGGAGCAAATAGATTTAAACAGGAATACCTCACTACAATATTTGATGGGGTCACTGATGACTGATTGACTGCAAAGATAGCTCTAATTGACATGTACAGTAATATTCATCTTAGATGTTACGTTTCGTCCCAAGTGGTCACAATGACTAATTAAAATTACAATACCTGTACAGTCATAATTTCCCAAGTGTTTCCATAGTCCTCACATCTGATAAAGCTTTAATAGAAATTCATAAATGTAATTAAATTAAAAACTAAACAAATGAAAGCACTCGTTAAAACAAGCCAGACGAGTTAATTAGCCAGCCTCTGCTTAAATCATACGGAGGCAAACTGATGAACGTCATCAGTGTGAAAAGTAATATTTAAAGACATATTCAGAGTATTCATAAGCCTACGTAATTGCTGTAAGTTCTTTTTTGCGCACCGGTTTCATCCCCAGTTATTCAGCAGCCTGCAAAGTGTCAGTGCGGTAATGCAGAACAAGGGAGAAGCCATTACTGGCATTAATTGCTTAAGTAGACAGGCAGAGTGTAAGGTTTAAAAATGCCTGCCTGACTGCCCCGCAGCTCTTACTTAATACAGGCCTTTAATGAGGAGCCCAAGACTAATAGCTCATCTTTTTTCCCCTCTCGTTTTCTCCTCCTCTCTCTTATTCTATAAAGGATAGTAATTGCTTTCATGTAATGACTAATGTTGTGTTTGAGGTCATTATCGAAATATGAAATGAAAAGTAAATTAAACAATGCACAGCCTTGATGAATGAAAGGGGCTTGAATTGCGAGTAAACAAAGTTCTTGAGAGAGATTGAGCTTGTTATAGTCACAAAGCAGCATGCGCGGTAGTCGCATTGATGAATCATTTAAAGAAGAAGCTCGAAAAATGTGCCACATCTTTGCTAAGAGCGATGAGAGATTCGAGGTAGTGTTTGCCTAAGGTTTTTAGAGGTGCTTTTAAATATGTTAAAGTTGTTTGTGTGTGCACTGGTTGAGTTTGTTTTTTAAATTGAATGTTTCTATTAGGCTCCGTGTACACTGTAAAAAATAAAAAGTTGAGTTAACTTAAATTTTAGCAACCGGCTGCAAAGAAATTTTCAGTTTATTAAGCTTCATTAGTTGAAGTTGTGCCAAATTAATTTTTTAAGTTGACCAAAAAGGCTGGTTTAAGCCAAGTATACTTTACGGAATAATTTGGCCCAACTTCAAACACTGAAGCTTAATAAACTTAAAATATCTTTGCAGTTGGTTGCTTTAAATTTTTAAGTTAACTTAGCTTTTTATTTTTTGAAGATTTGGAGAAATCAAAATTTTAAGTCTCCTCAACTGATTTTTTTATTTTCATTGAACAGTTTCAAACATGCAGTTAAATCATTTTTATGAGGAAATTCAACTCTGAAATATCAAGCTCAAAAATATGCTCACCTAACTTACAATTTTAAACTGATTAACAATTTGTAAACTGGATTTTTTACAGTGTGTACCAAAGCATTTTTTCCCAAGCCAAATTTATTTTTCAGTTGTTGTCATTGCAAGAGGCATGTTCTTTTTCAAATGCTCTGAGCTGAGCATTTTTGGAACAGCAAAGGCCATTTTAGCTGCGCAATTCCTTTTTTTTTTAGCTGGAGATGCTAATGGTCTAATCTGATTCAATGATTTACACTAAGCTAACTGCTTCTGCCAAAAAATCAAAGGTGGTTTAAATTGGGCCTATTAAAAGTGGAGTGTTCATTTAAATGGAAGTTCTGAAGCATGAAGTATGAACCACATAAACCAAATCACTATACATAATCACAGTACATACACACAAGTGTACTTTTCTCGCTAATTACTTAATCAAATTATTTATCTATAATATCATTTAAAAATATGATGTGATAAACATGTTGTACAATGAAGACATTCTAAAATCATCATCAGTGTCCGAATGTGGTAAACCTTTACTGTCTTTACCAGTGCCTGAATTTGTGTGCACGACCCACTGATTCACGACTATAGGAGCCAGGGAGCTGAATTGATAAATTGATAAAACAGGCTTTGGGTAATATTGTACACTTTCTGAATAGCGATTCAGTAAACCATTTAGTTTCAAAACTAGTCTTTCTGGCTCTTATGTTATCTGTCAGACTTTACAGGTTAACACTGAGTTAAAGTTGGCATCATGGCCCAAATGTGGGTGTTTGTCTGGGAGAAGTTGGGTCCATTTCCAGCTCCTATTCTTTACGGACCAGAGTTTACAGTTCAAGACTTACTAGCAGTGTGCCTGAAATTGTACTGCATTTTTACGCAACTTTTTTCCATTGAACATATTTTATTTAAGAAATATTTAAAACAATTGGAACAGTAAGGCAAATAATAAAAACAAACAATAAACTTATGCTATCATTACCCAGATTTCTCTACAGCTTGAAAAGGTATGATGTCTTTGGATATAAAGAATGCCACTGCACTGTTCAGGTCCATAGCAAGCTTAGCAAATTTTTTTTTTTCAAATGTTTGCTGACTCATGGGCTGACCAGTGCTTTTGATGTGAATGGGGATGCTGCTGGAGATACTGTTGCCCTAAAAAGAGGAAAAATATAGACTCGCATATTAATTTTAACCTAAATCTGGTATTACAGTTACTTACTTAATATCACTTTACTCTTGTGTGTGTTTTGGTTATATACTGAATTTAACAAAAGCGAGACCATTACATGGTTTAATTTATCATGATTGTAGATACAAATACTACTGTTTACATTTGGAACTAGCTTCACAACCATTAAAAAAAGACTAATTACAAACAGATTTGAGTAGTTACTGTAAAATGAAATGCGGACATATTGCATTTGCCGTGATGTTATTATGACATGACTTACCTGCATTCCTTACTCGCATTTTTTCAATACCATGAATTCAGACACACCACTCTACTCAGACACGTATTTTCATACACTGCATATTCAATTTCAGTCCTCATATGTCCTTGTGGTTCAGGTACGGACTCTAGCCAGGACAGATGAGGCGAGGGGCCTGCTGTGGCTTATGGAGGAAGAAGCTCTTCAGCCTGGGGGCTCAGAGGAAACTCTGCTAGAAAGACTCTTCAGTTATTACAGCCCTGTGGACGGAGAGAGCAAAGGTCAACACACATCTCACATACACACACACACACACACGTCATTGCATTTAGATATTTATGTATGCAGTTCGTGCAACCTCATGTACTCAATGTTTCCCACAGGCCCCGCCTTGCTACTGAAGAGTGACAAGCCACATCACTTCCTGTTGGGTCACAGCCATGGCACTGACTGGGTGGAGTATGATGCTGGGGGCTGGTTGAGCCATGCCAAACAAAACCCTGCCTCTCAAAATGCTGCCATTTTACTACAAGACTCTCAGAAGTAAGAGCTTCACAATCAAATGTAGTTATAGTAGCACTTTATTTGCTTGATGCCATCAACCTTCTTCTCAAATTTGTTGGTAGAATTATATATAAATCTTATGTCATTATCAGTAGTGAAGGACTTTATGGCCTGTACTGGTTTTCTTTTGGGTTGGGGTTTGATGACCTTGTAAAAATGTGGATCCCACAGAGTGTGTATTACAGAGGGTTTGGTGGGGGGGATAACGCTTGATCCTCCCCTGAAGGACAAGATGTATGGGGGTCAGTCTTTTAATTGTGAGAAGTATTTTTCTCTGATTCATTCATTCTTTCATTCATTTTGGCTTGGTCCCTTTGGAATGAACCACCAACTTATCCAGCATATGTTTTATGCAGCGGATGCCCTTCTAGCTGCAACCCATCACTGAGAAACATCCATACACAATCATTCACACAAATCCACTATGGCCAATTTTACTTACCCAATTCACCTATAGCACATGTAAACACTGGGAGAACATGCAAACTCCACACAGAAACACCAGCTGACCCAGCCGAGGCTCGAACCAGCTGGCTTCTTGCTGTGAGGCAATCATGCTACTAATTGTGCCACTGTGACGCCATTTTTCTCTGATCTGTATCTTAAATAATATTGTTGATAATTACAACTATAGATAATATAAAATAGATTTCCCCATAACGATTTATACTATTGTGAATGTATAAATGTGTCAATCAGTCTGTGCAGAAACAACTTCATACAACAGTCTGAAACTGGCAGATCAGAGACATTGTATGCATTCAAAAGACACTTTTCTAGTAAAAGGTGTTTTTATCAACATAAAACCTAAAGTAAAGTAAAAATAGCCGCATAGTTTTTTAAAATAGTTTGACCTAACATAATCTCTGAAAAAACAGAGGTCAGAAAAAAACAAATACATCACAACTTCAAAATGTTTTTTTTTATTAAATTGATTTAATTAACTGAGTCATGTATTACACAGCTTAACATTACAGAAAAAGTTGTCACGACCAAACTACAGAACAACTTTGTTATAAGATAAAGATTAACAGTTAATCTACACAAGCGGTCAAAAGTTTGGGGTCAGTTTATTTATTTATTTATTTTCGCCATGTTTTTTTTTTTCTTAAATAAAATTATTCAGTTCATCAAGGTGGCATTTATTAAATGTAAAAAAATGATTAAATACTTATTTATTAAATATTTATTTAATACTTATTGTATGTAGTTTTAAATGAAATGATTACTCCAATCATTATTGCTTTTATTACGATTACCATTAGAAAAATTATAATAATAACAATATTAATTAATGTTAGAGTCATTTCTGAAGGATCACGTGACATTTCACAATTTTATAATTTGCACTGTTTTTTTGATGAAATAAATGCAGCTTTGGTGAGCAGGATATGCTCATTTTAAAACATTTAAAAATTCTGCTGACCCCAAACTTTTGCAAACAAAACATATGCTTATTATGCAAGTACAGTAGTTTGATACACTATTATAGTATTATTGGTAATATTGATCTTATATTATTATTATTATATCCCTATGGTTTTTCAAGAATTTCAATTATATCATCTCAGCAGTTTCAAATTCTCCCAAAAATCAGCAACTGCACTTCCTGAATAAAACTTTACTTTTTTTTGCTCTATCCCTGAGCACAAGCAATGTTTTTTTTAGTGACTTAAAGTTTATTAAAGTATTTAAAGAAGTTGCATATTTTTTTGTAAATAGACCATTAATTTCAAATGTCAACCTTTAAACAATAAAAAATTGTTTACATCCTGTACTGTGCTTTCACTGTTTGCTGGGAAAAAAACAACAACCGCTGAGGTGCAATTATGTGAAATGGCAATGCTTTTTGCTAATTTTAAAATGTGTTTTAAATGTGGAGGCGTTAAAGGATCCGGCTCATGCTGCTCATGTGTTTGTCTGTGCAGGAAGAACATCAGCAGCTTGTTTATGGGGCGTTCAGGAGGAGCCACAGTTTTGTCCGGCTCTATCGCGGGGCTGGAGGGTGGGTCACAGCTGGCTCTGCGCAGGGCCACGAGCATGAGGAAGACCTTCACCACCGGCGTTGCTGCTGTTAAAAAGAAGTCCCTCTGCATACAGATTAAACTGCAAGTGGTGAGTACTTCAAATGTGAAAACTACTTCCATACGCCAGTGCATTCAAAACAGCTCGACTGAGTGCATCGAAATGGAAACTTTATTTTACCTCCGTGACTGGAACAGAATATGGGGATCTCAAGAAACCCTAGAGATAAAACTCATTATAATTAAAGGACCACCACCCCAATATGACAAAAAATATGTAAGTTAACTAACCTTGTTTATAAGTGACAATGTTTGTGGTTCAATATGAACATTATTAGAGCAGGGTGGCTGATGGCCGATATACAGTAAAGCTAATATGATGTCAGATTATTTCATTTAAAGATGAGTAACATATTTCAATTTAATTCACCTTTATTTGTATAGCGCTTTTACAATGGAGATTGTGTCAAAGCAGCTTCACATAGAAGGTTATAGTAAATTGAAGCAGTGTCAGTCCAGTTATTAATGTTGGAGTTCAGTTCAGTTCAGCGTTGTTTAATATTCACTATACTTAGAGTCCAAACACTGAAGAGTAATCCATCGGTGCGCAGCTCTAGCTGCAGTCTAGGCGCCGGAGGCTAGAGAACTCGAGGCTCGTCTGTCCTTGGAGGGTCATAGGAATCAGTCTCATGCTTGCTACTCCGCCAAGCACCAAACAGCTGCTCAGGATACAGCGTGGTCCAGGATTATGGAACCTTGGAATCGTCTCGTCGCGGGTCTTGGATCGCATCCGTGGCGCTGCATAGTCTCTGGGAGCCTCGGGATGAGTATCCCCAGGTGGAAATAGCGAACAAAGAGAATAATTAGCGTAGCTGCTGTTCATAGTGTATATAAACGAGATGCGTGGAGCACATTCATGCATCATACCGCTATGTGATGTATTGAGTGTATGCTTTACTAAAAAGATAGGTTTTTAATCTAGTTTTGAACTGCGAGAGTGTGTCTGAGCCTCGGACATTATCAGGAAGGCTATTCCAGAGTTTAGGAGCCATAAATGAGAAGGCTCGACCCCCTTTACTTGACTTTGCTATTCTGGGTACTACCATATGCTCCATATTTGTTTTTTTATTTTACTTAACATATGCTTACTTCAAAATAAATGATTTTAAAAAAATTAAGAACTTAATTTTAAAAAAGACCTGCAGGATACATGAAAATGTATTTAATTGATACGTTTTTAAAAATGTGTTTTAAAAAAGAAGTAACTTACTGCAATGCTATTATAGTGTTTTCTACAAGAAATCAAGAGGAAAAGAAAGGAATAAATAGACTGACCTAATAAAACATAACAAATGCAAACTTTCGTTGTGTATCATTTTGTCTAATAATTTATAATAAAGATAGTAAACTACTCAAATCAGAAGGTGCGTCCCAAATCACATACGGATGCACTATTCTACGCCATTCTGTAGTATAAATAGTGTAAGTAGTGCATACACACTGAAAAAGTGCACTTTAAATACCTGGATGACACACTTACAGTATTCAGCCGTTAAAAAGAAGTGTGGAATGGCCGCTGCTTTGATCACGTAGCAGAGGGGACAGAGCTTTCAGGCACTGATGTTGAATTACTTTATTTATTTTCGATTGTGAAAGCTAAATTCTCCTACAAGAGTGATTATAGCGCCTCCCAGTAGTAAATGTGGTTAAATTCATTGCAGGTATTAATTGGTAATTTGGTCGATTATTTCACTAATTGGCAACCGTCAAACGTCATCAGGGAAATTCCCACTTAGTAAAAAACATTAGTGTTCCATCTGGGACAACACTACATACATGTACTATGCTGTTGAGTGTGTAAGTGCGTAAGTACATACTAGTGCATAGTGTGCCATTTAAGAGGCAACTAGAGAATTCAAGCTTCTCTTTGTCTGCTTTCAATCTTTGTAATTCTAAGCACTGTCAAAATAAAAGTCCTGCTTACACTTATCGGCCAAACATTTTAGGAGCACTGATTCCAGGAATATTTTTTCCTTTTTTTTCCATTCAAATAATGCAAAAAGACAAAACCACATGGCTGTTTTTTGAAATTGCATTAACTAAAGCATCACACAATCCATTTAAAAGTGCATAATATAAAGCTGTTAGTTATGTTATAAAGCTATAAGTTGCTGCTTGTGTGCACAGAAAGAATATTTTTCCCTTTTTTTTTGCAAAATATGCAGTCATATCCAAATATTGAAATATTTTGTTTGTTTGGGGGGAGCTAAATATATCTTAAGTTGCAGTTTGCTGCTCGTGACTGATCAGTGACATTTTTAATTCATGCAAACAGATGGGTTCAACAAAAGCATGTACAACTGAACAACAACCTCTGAGATCACAGCTGGTCTTTCTGTAAAGATTTATTGAATCCAAATGACTGTGTTGTGTGTTTTCTCGTAGGATGCATTAATGGATACAGTGAGGCGGTCCAGGGTGCACTTTGTCCATTGTCTTCTGCCTAAAGCGGAGACTCTGAGTGGGGATGTGAAGGTGCTGGGAGGTGAGAGCTGTGACACCGGCCTCATGCAGCTGGATGTGTGTTTGCTCCGAGCACAGCTCCGAGGCTCCAAACTGCTCGACGCCCTCCGCATCTACCGCCAAGGTCAGGATTTAAAAATGCACAAGATTGAAAAACACAAGATAAAGACAGTGAATGACCCTCGTTATTGATCCATGACCTTTATTTAGAAGAAAATCTATGAAGAGAGGAAAAGATTTGAAAGTTCAGATTTGTTCCATGCAGGTTTGACTTTTCTGAGTATTGCATTTTTCTCCCAGGGTTTGTTGACCTTTGTAGGTTTTGTAGGGCTTATGTGGCCACATGAAATGTGATGTTTTATTTGTACTTTGAGACATTCGTGGGTTTGTTTTCTCAAGTGGTCTTTGAAAATATTACAGTGGAGTGGTCTAACAGAATATGCCGTTTTCATGACTTTAATGACGCTTTGATTAAATGGTGGGCTGCACAATATATCCTTTGAGCATTCATTTCACTATGTGTGTGTTCGCAATAGTCAAATCGCAAGATGGGCAATGCTGAGTTGAAATTATAGCTAACCAGAAACATATAGTTGACCTCATCTGCATGTGTTTTTAAGGCCTGTTACTCTGTGAGCATTTTAAAAGAGTTTAAATCATTTTAGTAGCGCATGAAGAAGTTTAATAAAGATTAATTTAATTTAATTATTTATGATCAAGATTATGCAATGTAATTTTACATTTGATTATTGCATTTCTGTAACTGAATACTGTTACTCTCTCCAGAAAATCATGCAGCACTGTTTATGCCTCTCTAATATTTGCTTCATTGTGTTTATGACTGTGCTTTAGTTTATTATATGTATATAAATAAATTACATTAAAATATATTTATATTTCACTCCCCTACAAAACCATCCCAGTCAGTCTAAAATAATGACTTGGCAAACAGAGTTATTTAAATCATCAGGTGAAATTGTATTTATGTCGCAATATATATTTAAATATTTGTATCGCTAAGAAAAAAAATACAGCAATGCCAAATTTGATTTGTGTATGATTAAATGGTTTTGACAAATATAAAAATATATTTTATATTCTATTCAAAATATCCTAATTTGCTAATCAATTTTAAGCAAATAATTAATCAATTTTAAGTCATTAATAAAGTTTTTATTAGTGAGCATGAATCAGATAGTAAGACCTACACTGTAAAAAATGCTCACACAATTCATTCGTTGTCCCAACACAAATCGATTAAATTAACTTAATTATTTGTACAATTTTAAGTGGGTTAAACATAAAACAAGAGTTGTTGTTGCAGCTCATTTTACATTAGTTTGAACTAGCAACAAAAATGTAGCTTGTAGTAAAAATGTAGCAAAACATTCCATTTAATTACATTGATGCCTTTTTCATATTTTTTTATTTGTCATTTTATTTATTTTCATTTGAAATTATGTGAAAAGATTCATTATAATGTTTTTTAGAAGTCATAAAAAACATTTCTGAGAAATTCATGCACTCACAGGAGTTTCTCGATTTGTCTTTAAAAAAAATAAAAACAATGCAGTGAAATCCGCAAATTCTTACAAAAGAAAAAGTTTTGTCATATTTCAGCCCAAAGCCCTGAGTAAGCAGAGCTGTGTCCTGATAAGCGACTGACCGATGCCCTCATCACTGCTCTCTGTGCTGAACCTCCCCAGACCCTGTACTGTAGCTTCCCAGACTCACACACACACGTCCTTCTCCTCAAACAATCCTGACACTTGCCTCTTCCCGTTCCTCAAGGTTATCCCGATCATTTGGTGTTTTCGGAATTTCGCCGCCGCTTTGATGTGCTGACTCCTCACCTGACGAAGAAACACGGACGCAACTACATCGTAACTGATGAGAAACGGGTGAGTGTGTGTTTTGTTTGGCTCCTCCTTCACGAGCTGCTCTTCCGTGTAATTGATTATGACAGTGCTCAGGGCAGAGAGCTTTGTTGTTGATTAATGGGCTGTAGTACACATCTTTTTCCCCTTAATCTCGCCTCTGCTCTGGTGACAGGGCAATAAAGGCTTTAATCAGGGCCCAGAGTGACGACTCTATCAGCTGCATCCTGTCCTGTCACTGACCCCGCTTCTGTTAGTGAGTCTACAAACAGACATAACGTCTTAAAGCAAACTTCTAGTAGGGATAAATGGATGTTTGTGTCTGTATGCAATACATTCATTTTGAACATGTATACAATGCATGTGTATATACTGTACTGTAGCAGTTAAAATGGTTTATTTGATGATCTATATTTTTCAAAACAATTTGATTTAAAAGGCTTAAATGAGTAATTAGTTATTGGTAACACTTTATGATTACTACACACTATGAATCATTTATTAAGCATTAGCAAATAGTTAATTTATTATCTGCTAAGCATTAACTCTACATTAACAGATGTTAGTAAGCAGTTTATAACTGCAGATACGAATGCTTTATTTTTGACTCATACTTTTTTAATTATTGTTTTTCCTTATAAGTTAAGTATCACTTCATTTATAAACCAGTAATTTGAGAGAAGTTGCTGGTTTTTAAAGAATATTCAGAGAGCGTAAGTAAATGATTAATAAACTATTCAAATGAACATTTCTGTATCTTATTATTCAGGCATATATTAATTATTAATTTGTATGTTAATAAATGCTTTATCAATTTAACTTCGTCCATTTTTGTGACTTAATCTAAAGTAAGGACTATTTATACTTTAAAAATCCCTTATAAAGGACAATTAAAGGCTCAGTTATGTTCTAAACAGGAAAAAGAGAAAATAAACGACTTTATTCATTTCTGTTAATTTAAAGATACAGAAATGAAACCGTATCTAATGAGAAATTAATCTGTGGAATCTTAACCACAATAAAATTACTGTGCAGTTTAAACTTTACTAAATAACATTGAAATGTCGTATCATAATATATTGTTAAATTAATATATTGTTGTTGTTTTATCCAATTTTATGTTATATTTTGGCATATTATTTGGCATATTATTATATTTTTTCACGAATTTTACTTTTTAGATAAGATTGCAAAGAGGTATTGTTCATTTGATACTTTTAATTTTCATTAATAAGGGATTTTCCTGGGAGGAAAATATTATTTCTTTCTTTTTTTTTTTCACTACACTATTCCCAAACACCTATTAGACTTCATGTTTTAAAATGCAAGAAAGTAGTATGTGTCTAAATTCTTGACTAGTACTGTTTGTTTATTATCTGTTCATACCACAAATAATATGATTCCATATATTTTCATATGCAAACATGTCACAGACTGGAACGATCAGGACAGGAGAATGATCTTTGTTTGCATATCTCTTTGCCTTTGTATTTTCGAGGTCTCACTTTAGTGAGCAAACACAAGCACATTCCCCATTAGACCTGCGATCTGTCTGGAGTTGCTCAGTCTGAGGCCTGGCCTTTCAGTCTTCTCCTGCCACTGAACCTGTTCACCGGTCGGCCCCTGTGCCCCTGCGGAGAGCACTCAATACCTCTCTGTGCTTTTAGCTCAAACTCCAGCCATTAGTCATCAGTCCGCTGAGTTTTTTTTTTTTTAATCCCCTGCCATGTTGTTATTTGCCTGACATCTTGTCAGGAAGAAAGCACTCATGGGTGAGTGGAAGAGAGAGGTCAGACATTAAGACAGTTGTTTGTGACCCACCATCCCCAAGGTGTGCTGGCTTTTTGGACAGAAGAAGCACCCTACATGTATAGTCAGCACACTGTCCTCCTGCTGACCTGCTAGGGTGATCTTTATGTCTGTCTCAGTGTTTTATATATTTTTGTCTGTGTCTCTCTGTGTGTTTCAGGCAGTCGAAGAGCTGCTGGAGTCTCTTGAGCTGGAAAAAAGCAGCTATCATATGGGATTGAGTAGGGTAAGTGAGAACTTAAACTGTGTGCACCTACTAAACTAAATATTAAAAATGATAATGTAGCTGGTGGAAGTAGACTGAGAAATGGCTCATTACCTGTATTATGTATGCTATTCACTCTGCCAAGAGAGTTTTTATGTAATATTTGTGTCTGACATCAAATATTTCAAAAAGCCAAGTAGTACTTCACATATACTTTGTAAAATAGCCAAGATTGGAATTATGGAAATGTCAGTGCACATTCTGTGTTCAGTTCTTGCTTTATTTTGTACATGTAGTTAGTACATGAATGCAATGGTGAACTGTTGAACTATTTTTTACTTCTTGTGATTGGACCAGACAGAGAAATGGAAGGAAAATGATCTAAAATAAAAATATGCACACACACACACACACGCACACGCACACACACACACACGCACGCGCACGCACACACATATATATACTGTACATGTATACATTCACCAGCCACTTTATTAGATACACCTGTCCAACTGCTCGTTAACACAAATTTCTAATCAACCAATCACATAGCAGCCACTCAATGCATTTAGGCATGTAGACATGGTTAAGATGATCTGCTGCAGTTCAAATCGAGCATCAGAATGGGGAAGGAAGATGATTTAAGTTACTTTGAATGTGGCAGGGTTGTTGGTGCCAGACGGGCTGGTGTGAGCATTTCAGAAACTGCTGATCTACTGGGATTGTCACGCAGAACCATCTCTAGGGTTTACAGAGAATTGTCCGAAAAAGAGAAAATATCCAGTGAGCGGCAGTTCTGTGGGCACAAATGCCTTGTTGATGCCAGAAGTCACATTGAACCTTAAGGCGGATGGGCAACAGCAGCAGAAGACCTTACCAGGTGCCACTCCAGTCAGCTAAGAACAGGAAACTGAGGCTACAATTCGCACCAGCTCACCAAAATTGGACAATAGAAAGTTGGAAAAAGCTTGCCTGGTCTGAAGAGTCTCGATTTCTGCTGCCACATTCGGATGGTAGGGTCAGAATTTGACATCAACATCATGAAAGCATGGATCCATCCTGCCTTGTATCAACGGTTCAGACTGGTGGTGGTGGAGTAATGGTTTGGGGGATATTTTTTTGGCACACTTTGGGCTCAACGCCATAGCCTACCTAAGTATTATTGCTGACCACGTTCATCCCTTTATGACCACAGTGTACCCATCTTCTGTTGGCTATTTTTAGTAGGACAATGTGCTATGTCATAAAGCGCAAATTATCTCTGGTTTCTTGTTCAAGACTGGCTTCTTGAACATGACCATGAGTTCACTGTACTCAAATGGTCTTCACAGTCACCAGATCTCAATCTAATAGAGCTCCTTTGAGATGGTGGAACGGGAGATTTGCATCATGGATGTGCAGCCGACAAACCTGAAGCAACTGCGTAATGCTATCATGTTAATATGGACCATAATCTCTGAGAAATATTTCAAGTAACTTGCTGAATCTATTCCATGAAGGATTAAGGCAGTTCTGAAGGCAACCTGGTATTAGCAAGTTGTACCTAATAAAGGGGCCGGTGAGTGTATAAATGTGTATATATAGTATATTTTTTATATAAAATAATAAGAGTACGGTTAAATTTTTTGAGCATGAATGAACTAAACAATAAAGGACTACCAAATATGTAAAATAGTTTACATTTAAATAAAAAACTTTTTATTATTTTACATTTTATTTTAAATTACTTGAGCATTGTCTGTTTGGCATTTAATTACTTGTGCATTGCACAGTGTTTAGCGCCAAAGCAAAAATGATTAAAATGAATGAAAAATTATTGGAAATTTATTGGAATCATTGGAAATTTGACAAGAATTCTCCCGCTATTGCCAAAACAGCATGGACACAAGATTGATTGCACATAAGCATGATTTATTATTATGGGGTCATTCACAGAAGTCATAAATCACAGACCGTCAGTAAGCTCATGCTGACCTGCCGTTAACTTAAATTAATTCATTGCTTTTATAACAAAAGGGTTTAAGTTTTGTCATAATCATAAAAAAGCTCTAAAGTCATCCTAAAAAGTAGTACTACTTCTCAAATTCAGTCTCTCTGTGTAATGGATCAGTGCATGGAGTCGGTTTGTGGCATACAGATTCAGTCTGAGTCACAAGGATCAGTTCCAAACAGATGGCATCATTTCCATTTAGATTGCCGAAACGTTTGCTTCTTCTACACCTCTTAGACACAGACAGACTTTAATCCGCTCTGCCGCTGTGCTCACATCTGGACGGAAAGTTGGGCAGGGTGGGCTTCGGCCAAAAAGACTTGTTTCCTCCTCTCCCGTCGTCAAGCACTCTCTGCTCTGGGCCGAGGCTTTACCCAGAATGCTAAGCTGCAGATGGGACATGGCTGGCGTCATTGGCAGGCCTCATTGGCGGGCGTGTTGAAGCGAGAAAGACAATTATTGTGAAGGTTTTTTTTTTTTTTTTTTTGAGATCACATGAGCCAGGCTGGAAGGTTGAGCCATTGCACCCTGGGTCTCCCCTATACTTCGAATGATTAAAGCAGAAATCCTTTTGTGCGTCTTCTGTAGACGAGAGATTGATTCTGGCGAGGCACCGGCTTGCTTTGTTTGGTTTGTTCTGGCTTGGCGCACGCCGATAACTCACTACAAACACCGATCAGCACAGCAAGATATTGTGCTTTCAGACAAAAGACAGCAGTCTGGAGAGAGAGCCAAAATAATGACATTCTGATTGCATAAAGGAGAGCAGAGAAGAGCGTGCCCAAGAAACAAATAAATAATTAGGAGATGGCCATGATTTTTCACTTTTTTTCTTGTCTTTATTTTCACCACTGATGGTGATTCTCTTATTCAGTAGCAAATGTATTTTATTTAATTTCATTTTAGCAAATTGAAACATATTTAAATCAAGTCAAGTGTTGCTTTAATGTTTAAAAAACATTTGTGTGTGTATATACAATGTCAAAACATGAGTGAAATAATGATCCACCGTCATTATAAAACAACATACTTATTCTGACAATTATACTTCTAAGTATGTTAAATAATAAGTGATCATACTTGTTGTTGAATATTTTAAGTGATTAAAAATTTCACATTGACAAAAGTGCAATACCTAGTCATCTGAAGGATAGTGGCAAAATTAATTGCAGTTAATTAGAATATGATTAATTAATAAGGTAACACTGTGATTCTTATAATATGGCATGATAATTATTTGTTTATTTATTTATTTTTATTATTTTTAAGACTTTTTTTACCTTAAATAAACATGGAGAACGGAGAGAAGGGGGAAGGATTGGCAAAGGACCTTGAGCCAGGACTTGAACTTGGGTCGCCGTGAGCACCTTAGTGTCGGCACAGTTCACCACTAGGCTACTAGCGCCGAACAAATGATTTTTGTTCCTAATATGCTTTGCAATATTTTTTGAAATACAAATGATTACTGAATACAATATTATCGTGTATCTTCAGAAAATCATTGTAAAATGTGTTATAGTTCTTTTTTTGCTCAAAAAGGTGCACACACTAGCTTTAACATTATAATTGTTAAACCTTAAGTGAAATCAAAATTTATGTATTTTATGTAATTTTAGAATCTCGTTTGTTTACACGCCACTCTGATTTTTGCTTCTAATGCACTGCCATTCCGACACATTAAATTGTCACTTGTGTGTCCCAATCCTCTACTTAAACCAATGTGAACGAGATCCTAACCAATCATGAACTCCCTCCACAGCTTATTGAAACCAGTCATTGTACAGTTGCCACCTCAGTACAATACATCCGTCTAAATCACAGACTCCCCCACAGGCTCGCACACAATCTCCTCTCTTTGCGCTCCTCCATTGCCATTTGTTTCCCTTTCTCTTCATGAGGAATGTCATTCCCTTGGTCTCCATGGAAAGCGCTGCCATTTGACCCCCATGAAAGGACCTTTCCACCATGCTGACATGACGGATCCAAGACTGTCGAATCACAGAGCTGCTTAGTGAATGTCATGGGGCTACACGGCTAACAAGCAGCGATAGAGACGTTTCCAAACTCTATCATCATGTTCCTGCTGCAGAGTCTCGGAGGATGATGTAATTCCGTAAAATAGCGTTTCGCACATGCTCCGCTACTAATGTAGTTGTGATTCTGGTAGCATCTCCACCCGATCTTACATTTTGACTCGAGAGGACCATGAATGAAGTTCTCCTTTGGCTGATAGCAGGCCTTTTTTGCTGCACATCTTCTCTGACATTGAGAAATGAAACTCAATTTTCCCTTGCTACTCTCCTGAGGTGGAGAGGTCCCACTCTGATATTACACCTGCCTGAAAGCAGATAAGTGTGTGTGTGTGTGTACTCCAGTTCAGCCCTCATGTCCTAATTTGTAGGGTTGCAAAGGGTTGTGGGGAGCATTTGGTGTAAACATATTGTCCTTTATTTTTATTTGTGGTACCGTTGGGTTGGCAGCCAAATGCCACGGGGGTCTGAAAGCTGTCAAACTTTACATGAATATGGAATCATTTCATAACACTCCATTCTCCCCTATGATCTGATGCTTGGAGAGATTGCCTCCTGTAATAACAATAACCGTGGCTGCACATCGCTGAAAGGCTCTGGCTGTCTTTGATATGAAAAGGAAGATTATACCGCAGAACAGCTCCAGATAAAGGCTCAATCAAGAGGCATTTGTTGCCATTCCCTCAGATGAGCAGTAATTGCAGCAGTGGACTCTCATCCTCTCTATTTTTCTGCCCCTCTCTCTCTCTATATATATCCAAACCAATTTCCCAAAGCAGCACTTCTTTCCAGCACGGGCTCTCAGGTACACCATGGATCCGGTGCGGCGTTAATTAGGATTCTGTTCATCTAGATTAATCCATCTTTAAAACTAATAGAATGCTAATGCAATTAGACCATGTCTGCAGAATGTGATGAATGCATGACTGGAAAAGCAAAAGCATAAGGTCCACTTCCCTCAAATTCCTCTGATTAAATGACCTAATAGAGTCGGATTTCCAAGTGTTAATCCAACTCGGTTTGACACCCCACCACAGAGCGGAAAATTACGAGTAAACAGAGCATGGGCAGCAGTTTAGAGCTAGTCCTTGTGCTTTTAAACGGTGACTGCAGAGGTTATTTGCAGGAATGGAATATCTATTAAATTGATGGATGTTGTATAAAGTGTGTGTGTATATGAGGAATTAGCTTTTATGATTAGAGTTATTTATTTATAGTGTGTAATCTGGTCTTGCACAAGATGTTTTAAATGCTACAAATTGAATTAAAGATAAATTCATTGTGGCTGTAGTTAATATACCAGAAAATCTTGTCAGTCATACTTAACAAGAATCACTTGATAACACAATAAAACACTCTAATTAAGATCTAATAGACTAATTAGGTGTTATTTTAGTGTTATTTTATTATTTTTTAAATTTCCTTCAAACTATCAGGTGTTACCCATATGTCAGCAGGATGTATTTTATTAATTTAAAATATAATATGATTTTGTATGTTTTTACTTTGTTTTTTTATTATCTTTTGTGATTTTTGTCAATCTTAATTTGGTGCAGACAAAAAAACTGGACATTTTGTATATGTCCAATGTATATTTTTGATTTTTATTAAAAGTCAAACATATGTTGTGTTGTATTTAATAAGAGTGGTCTTTTTGCAGGTGTTCTTCAGAGCTGGTGTTTTGGCTAAGCTGGAGGAGCACAGAGATATCCAGACCAGACGCAACATCACCTTGTTTCAGGCTGCATGCAGAGGTTACCTGGCCCGACAGGCCTTCAAAAAGCGAAAGGCAAGTCTGCTTTACCTCATAAAAAAGTATTTGTACTATAAATAATTTACAAAATGCATTCCCATGAAACATTTAACTATTTTAAGCCAACCGGTTGCTTAAAATCATTCACTGGTTGCCACGGAAGCTAAGCAGGGTTGGACCTGGTAAGCACCTGGATTGAAGACATCCAGAGATCTGTAGATTCCTGTTGGAAGAGATATTTGAGAGGCCAGCAGGGGTGCTCACCCAGCTGTCTGTGTGAGTCCTAGGGGCAAGTGTCCTCCCAAGCCTTTTTTCTAAATCTGAATGTTTTTTCTTCTGTTATTGTCAATGGAAGAGTTTTACATTCATCACTAGCTATGTTTCCATCTAAAAATGCGAATGAACTTTATGCGCAAAACTGGATTATTGCATAAAAGACGTGCGAATAAAGCAGCATTTCCATCCAACGAGTCAAAGCGGACAGAATCGTCACTTCCTGATTAACTGGCGCCAAATATCAACAGTAAAAACTTAATTTGCTGCAGTAGGAGAAGCTGTTTCTATCCTTTCTTCATTTAGTAAATTACTTGTGCCTCAGAAGGCAATCCTGACACGCAGTGAACGTGCAGTGGCGTTTGAAGGTGTCAGACGCGGAGCACAGACGCTCTTGATTCTGGAGGTCATTAATAATATAATAACACAACTACTTAAATGGTCACGGCGTTTTAGAATGACCAAAACAACATTTCAGATGTTTTACGATGTGCTCAGCCTGCTGGTTTGTCCATTTACACATTTTTATCATCACATGATCTCTTATAACAAAATCACATGACCTTTTTTAATGCGCATACTGGAATTTGTGCGGTAAAAGTGTTTCCATCACAGATCATGCGCTTTTTTTTATCGAATAAAAAGTTTATCCTACTCAGTTATGCACGTAGATTTTTTTTTAAGCACATTTTCAAAATGCACATCATGGCGTTTCCATCAACCATTTTTTATGCGCATATCCAAAATGCGAATAAAAATAGCTGGATGGAAACGTAGCTATTGAGTGCTCAGCATTTTTAAAAAGCTCATTTTCAGCTGCACAAAAATGCTTTGGTGAACACGTGCCCTAATGCCCCAATCAAATGATGGGGACTGTAATAAGAACTGCAGTTCGGGGAATATAATTTTGAGATTCTAACTCAAGGGGTGAAACTAGTCACATGGCTATATTTCCTCGATTAGCCCTTACCAAACATGGCCTCTTAATAATTCTGATCCTTTAAAATGACTCAATCATTCTTTGCACATATAATATCAAAAAGGCGAGCTCATTGGCGCCATTGGTCTTGGCAGTGGTGTCGCAGATGGAAGGAAAAAGAGGACAAAGTGCATAGTACCCGGAGGCTTAGAGTGCGATTTCTGCTGATTTGTACATGAATGTGATTCCACCAATGTCCTCAGGAACTAAAACCTGCACATTGGCCCATATGGCTGGCATTATATTGTTCAAGCTAATGCTGCGTACTGGTGGTGGGTGAGAAGAGATCTTCTGAGACCATTGTAAAGTACTTTAGATGTACGTCATACTGTACAATTTTGTTTCTGGAAGTGTTTTGTGTTTTCGAAACTTCTGTCCCTCTCTCAATCAGAGCTCTCCATGCTCGAGTTCATTTGTCATGAGATTTGTCTCAGAGTCCATCAGAATGTCATTGCTGTCTTGAGAAAATCCCTCTAGCTGTAGCCTCTGCTGACAGATAACATTCAATCAGCGCATCTCCAGGGAAGAAGCCACCTGCCCCGCTGCCCTCCATCGCAGGCCTATCGATTCTCCCACCACAGCGTGCCCTGCACTCTTGCCTTCCTCCTCTCTGTCCATTAATTTCAGCTCTGCCACTCACTTGCTTTCTTTTTTTGGGTTTAAACCTTGTATTCTGCCCCGTTGTCTCTTAGTTTGTTTCGGTCTCCCTTTCAATCTCTCATGCTTTGTACTGGTCTCTCAGTCTCTCATGCTACCCTCAGTGGGATTGGCTCAGGATGTGAGGGCCGGTCCTACAGTTGCCTTTGCCTCTGTCTCTCTCTCTTCTGAGAAGACTGGGCCCCTGTCTCAATAAAGTTCATGTGAAGGGAGGAGGTGGGCTCAATGCTACTTCTCGCGCCGCTGTTGGCCATTGGTGGTCAGCTGCCTTGGCAATACAACTTCATCAACATCCACTTCCTCTTTCACTGTTGCACACAAACAGAGAAGGCTTTCCTTGGCAAGACTTTGTTTTCAGTTTGCCTCAGAGCTCCTGTCAGGAGTCAACACTGTTTGCTGGATGTTTTGCAGTAAGTAAAAGGAGCTTGAATTAGTTTTTTTGTGGGGTGTTGTTGGTGTCGCAGATTCTGGATGGGTTGTTTTGGTTCTTCAGATCTTGTGTGGAGTTCTTTTGTTTTAGTTGTTTTAGCAACTTTGTTAACTTTGTACCACTGATTTATTCTCGTAGGCAAGCTGCTTTTCTAGATGTTGCCATCAAAGGTGTCTTGGGTACTTCTCGTTTTGTTTAGTTTCTTTGACTAACATTTGAAGTAAGGATTGAGGCTTGGCATAACTGTCATTTTCTGCTTTTTGCTCAATTATTGTCTTCACAAAGAACCTTGTCTGGATGCCTCTGAATCACAGTGACCTGTCCCCAGAGGAATTTATTTCCTTTGAAAGAAATCTTTTGTCAAGCATATCAGAAACCTGTGCTTTACGCTAGACTGAGAGATCAGTCCAAGGATTTGTATTGCACTTCTCCTGTAGAAAGTGGGTCGTAACCTCAGACACCCATTCACTTACCTAGTCTTGACAATGGCTGTATAGTAAATATTGCTGGAGCATTCTTTTTAAGGAAATCTCAAGCCTATTTACATGACTGAACACACACTACTATACACAGATCTACTTTGAGTTACTAAATGCAGCAACAAACTCATAAGTTAACTAATAAAACATTGTCCTGAAAGTGTGTAGAAACAACTGGAATATATTGAATGAGCGGTGTATGTGAATAAATACATGGCGATAAGCATGTTAAGAGTGCACATACAGTTTGTTTGCATGTCAATAACAGACTCATGCATGCCTACATTACAGCTCCTGTACATCACAGAAGTAGTCTTTGCCTTAATGACATCCCTCATGTCTAAATGGGACTATTGAGCTTGTCTTTGTCCAGAAGAGAGGTGTAGTTTTTGTATCAACTGACCCATTCTGTGGTGCAGTGGTTTTATATTCCATTCAGTCTGGATTTAATACCAAGTTGATGCATGTAGGCTTGCATTCTTCACTAACAAATACCAGTATATGAGAGCACAAAGTAAATACCTTTAAAATATTAAATAATATATATATTTCAAATGTTTTATTAAACCAAATATATTCCGATTTTAATCTGTTTATCAAAGAATCTTGAATATTGAGCAACTCAGCTGTTTACTCATGCACATAATTGGAGTAATGTATTTGAATAATTTCTGAATTGAACAAAGTGAACTATAATCAGCAGTTTTACATGTCACTAGAATCTGTTGGGTTGTTTCTGGCTCGTATAATCTTCATATTGAACCGGAAGTCTGATAATTAAATGTCTGCCTATATAAGACTACAAGGATCTCTGACTTACTGTAGTGCAGAAAACAGTCTTAGACAGAATCTCAGTATCATATCCTCTTCTGAATCTAAAAACAAAAAAAAAAGGAAAGGAAAATGCAAGTGGAAAGACCTAAGTGCGTGATGATGCCTTCTGTTTTGTCGGATCCATTTAACAATGTCAAGACAAGAAGCGTTGAGTAGAATCGTTACGGCAGATTCCTGAGAGACAAACGTGTGTGAGACCAAGCTTCCTCTCTCAAACCACAGCTGCCACAATGCAAAATCAATTTGCTTGTTTCTCTCTCAGATCGATAATGGAGGGATCTCAGCACCTTGAAGTCTGTTCCCGTTTTAGCACCATGTTCTAAGCCCTTGGTCCCTCTGGATTTCTCTGTCTTTTCTTTCTCTTTTCTTCTGTTTGTCTCTGTGGGGGGCGTCTGAACAGAGAACGACTCCACGTGGGCTTTCTTTGAAGCACGCCTAGCCCGTTCCTCCCAAATTTTCTTTTGACGTTCAGCGAAAACAACACTAGAGGGAGCTGGGAATTTCACGAATGCCAATCGTGTGTCTAATTAACTCATCGCCTAAAGACACGAGTACAAACAGGTGCCCTCGCCGACACATGTGACTGCGCTCCGATATCCTCCCATTCATGCGTGCGGATGAAAACCACATGCTGATCCGTATTCAAATTCACAACACACCTGTTGGAGAGGCTGTGACTGACATTTGGATTCGTCTCCGTTTGCACGTAACATTTAGTTCCCCCTGCCAGGCCCCAGGCTCACAGGCATCATTTCCTCCAGACGGCCATTTTAATTAGGAAGCTCTTCCCGATTTCGGCGTCTCTTACAAGCTGTTTAGATGGCTGTTTGTGGCATTTGTTGTGGTCAAAGCGTGGCAAATGAGCTGCGGTGCATATGTCGGCCACGCGCTGCCTCTGTTCTGTGCCGAAGGTTTCTCGGCGTGACAAATTAGACATAGCCTGAACTAGATGCACGCAGACTCGGGCCTGTTAATGTGCTGAATTGGGCCTGTCTAATTGGGTTTCCAGATAATCCTCTATTATTTGAATCGTCCCTGTTCCTGCAGCATGTAAATCTTACGCAGGGCTTAAATCAGCTGCCAAGTAGTATTGAAGTTTAATTGAATTACTCAAAGGAGCTCGGGGCTTTTGCTTCTAGCTGCATTTTCTACACAGTTGGTAGGACTCCAGAATCACTCCTCTGTGTTGCCTTTGTGACGGGCTCCTTGAAGAGAACGTGTTTGTTTTCCATTTTATTCTTCCTGTGATCAACACCATTAATGGGTGTTTTGCTGAGGGTGAGTATGTAAGGCGTGTTAACGTCTGCTTGATGGAGTACAGTGGTGTTTTATTTTCAAGCTCTGAGTGTAAATAAGTGGGTTGAATGCACACTCATGCCATGTCAGAAATGGGTCTTGAATTCAGTTGTTTAACATGGTTGCCATCATTTTTCTTTATATGTGAAATGGCACTATATATAGATCATAACTACAAATGAGTTGGTTTGTTTATTGAAACAGTCAAGATTTAGGTAGTTGCTAATGGAGTATGTGCACACAGACTTTTATTTTTCAGACAGTCAGCTCAACGACTTCCAGTGAACTCTCTTTACCTTTACAAAATCGCCTTGTTTAAGATCTGATTTCTTAAAAAAAAATTAAATAAAATTTATCTTCACTCTCTAATAGATATACAATATAAAGTGGGTCTCAGACCAGAAAAGAAGCACTGCATTAAATTCCATTTTTCCTTGCCACCTCTTTAAAATATGAACATTTATTTTACCCCAGTGTTTTTAATGCAGTTTCCGCTCTAGCCTGCTATCATTAGAGTTTACTTGGTCTATAATCTGTTTTTATGCTTGAACAACTATGAAGTTGTTTATTTAATTTATTTAATCAGTTTATTTAACTGATTGTGTTTTTTTCATTACATTACGATGCCGATTCTGTAAAAGGAACCTTATAAAATTTAAAGTAGTCACAGAAACCTTTCACCTGAAGTTTACCGTTGGCTGAAAAACACTAGCTGTGCATAAAGCCCATTTGTGTGTTTGTGTTTATTATGATTTTTTTTCAGTGATTAATTAATCTGTTAAAGGGATAGTTCACCCAAAAAATAAAATGTACTCACCCTTATTTGGTTGTAAACCCTTCTTTATTCTGTTTAATACAAAAGAAGATGTTTTGAAGAAAGCTAAACCTGTAACCATTGACTTCCATAGAAGGAAAACCAAATACTGTGGAAGTCAGTGGTTACAGGTTTGCAGATTTATTCAAAATATCTTCTTTTCAACAGAAACTCAAACAGGTTTAAACAAGTAAAAGATTAGTAAATGTGGAGTTTTCTTTTATCTGTTTAATAAATAAAACAAGCAAATATATGCTTTTTGATTTTAAATATTACTTTTATATTTTATAAATGATAAATTTGTAAATTATATTCATGTATTATTTTATTTATGCATTACTTTTTATTAATAAAAACTCTAAATATTACACTATTTTACTTGTAAATATTATTTTATCAAATACAATCACATTATACACAAATACAATATCAAAAAACAATAAGTAAGCATTTTAAAATACACCTTTCTTTAAACTGACAAATATTTATCTCAAATTTCATACTAACTTCTTTGCTGGCTCTTCAGTTTGATTGTACCTCTCTTGATGTTTCTTAGCATGTAATCCTTTAGGAAACCTTGGATTTAAGAGTCCCACCCTCGGGCTTATTGACCGCACTGTAGACGACAGTCTCAGATCTGAAAAGGTCCATTCAGAGCCGGTTCCCTCAAGGGGAAGCTCTTTGACCATGGGGCCCTGCGCCTCCAAACACAGGCCTGCTATTGTCCATCTGGCCTCTGATTGGTTTCAACTACTGTACTTCACAAGCTCCAAACCAAACGACCTGCGCAGTTTCTCACCAGTAGGAAGCACACAACATAATCATAAATGCTATGCCTGTGTTTTTCAGATCCAGGACTTGGCGATCCGCTGCATCCAGAAAAACATCAAGAAGAACCGTGGCGTGAAAGGCTGGCCCTGGTGGAAGCTCTTCACCACCGTCCGTCCCCTCATCGAAGTTCAGCTCACCGAGGAACAGATCCGCGGCAAAGACGTAAGCCTTTCTCCGCTAGCCACTTCAAATGCTCTAAATCACAATGTCATGTTCAGGTTTTTGCCTTTTGACAATTGAAAGCCTGTCTGTGTGGCTTTTAATGCCCTTCCTAGTTTCTCCACCCCACGGGAGTCCCTCTCAAATTCAACTGCAGCACCCAAAGCGCCCATCTCTTTGATTACTGTCTCTGCAGCTTCGCCTCAATCCCAGTGTTTGTAGATTTGTGTGTCCGTGTTTGTGGCAGCGCTGTGTGCATGCATACATTACCTATGTAGCTGCTGGATCAAAAGCAACTGTGTTTGCCGCAGGGGAGTGCATTAGCATGTCACAGAGCGAGTGTGTGTGCATTTCGTCTGCTGGGCCGCGTCCCGCAGAGTGCTGCGTAGCCATGCAGTCAGACGTACTCCCTGCGAGAGACAGACGGGTGCTGACACTGCCTCCAAACAGCCAGCTTTTAAAAAAACAAACACAGAGTCGCTATCTCCCCTGCACAAACAGCTTTCAGAGCTGCAAAACGATTGGCTGTAGCTGGCAGTTCTCTCAAGTTAGCCAAAGAAAAGTTTTGGAAAGTGGGAGGAGGAGGTTTGGGGTAATAGTCGCTGTCTGTCATTCTGTTAGCGTTTCTAATTTATCTTACCTGTCTGTCTCTATTCTTTGCTAAATATAGGGGCTGTCATCGTGTCCCAATGAGTGATTGTCTGCGGTCATTTCTCTGTATATCAGCTGAATTTTGTGACATCCTATGTTTCTGTCTGTCGTACTGTATTGTGGCGTTCTGAATATTGACGGCGTGTCTTTAGGAGGAAATTCAGCTGCTCAAGTTGAAGCTGGAGAAGGTGGAGAAGGAGAGGAACGAGTTGAGACTCAATAGTGACCGGCTGGAAAGCAAGGTTAGTGCTGAAGGGACAGCGTTTATTTTTAATTTTTTTTTATATATTACACAGTTGCATCGATATCAATGTCAGTGCAACTTATTTTTATAGTATTTTATATAAACAGCAATAACTAATGGGTTATAAGATTAATTGCTTGGTTTGGGACTTGTTTTGATTTGCTTTTCTGTGTTTAGCAGTGAAAATTAAACCACACTGAACTGAACTAAACTGAAAACTGGACTGACACAGTTTCAGTTGATTAGAACTTCTAAGTTAAGCTGCTTAATTTGTTTATTAATAAATTAAGAAAACTTAATTAATGATTTAATATAGTTTAGATATAGAAACGTGTATTATAACACACATACAGAACATGCAAAATTATATATATATATTTACATATAATTTGTAATCTATATATATATATATATATATATATATATATATATATATATATATAT
>CAIGQQ010004837.1:20673955-20691395 GCA_903798035.1 Danio albolineatus | reverse complement strand
TATATATATATATATATATATATATATATATATATATATATATATATATAGTGTGTGTGTGTGTGTTTAATTTTATATAATCAGATCAGTTATTAGAAAAACTTCAATAATAAAGCTATAATAATAAAGTTAATTATTAATTTTATATTATTTCAATATAAGGAAGAAATATAAAACCTGCATATTGTTTTGTGGCTAACATATTTATCTTTTTAAATAAAATCTAATTCAGTTATTTGTGAAGCATAAAATGAAATGTTTAAATATCATTTATTGAATAATATACAATATATGCAGCAATTATACAGCAAATTGTTAATTAATTACGCAAATGAGCAAAGTGACATTTCTCTTGTGGATAAAAGCATTACGGCAAATAAAGAATTCATCTAAGTAATTAAAGTAACAAATCAATTAAAAGTTTACAACAATATCGAGTTTTCAAATAAATGATAACGAATAACAATTTAACATCAACTACATACTAAATAAATGACACTGCCAATAAATTTAAACTTAATAAACTTAATAAACTGAGAGCTATATTCTGTCTTCATACAAATGATTACACAAATCAACTAATGTAATAAATGGAGACTTGTCAATTAGAATAAATTGACACTTCAGGTTGTAATCTAGAAATAAGTATGTGATAGATACAGTATGCATTTCTGCTGTTGTTGCTCAATATGATAGCATCCTAATCACAATATGAAGCACATGATAGCATAGGCATCCTTCATAAAACTCCTATATTTAGTGCTAAACATACATTCACAGTAGGATAATGGAAAAATCTGACATTGTGATATTTTGTTTTGAATATATTTCACCGGATGGTTTAAATAGCTTTTTTCAAAAGGATTTAATTTAATTTAGATTGACTGGGTAATCAAGACTTTTTCTATGCAGTGCATGTGCATAAAATGTGATAAAATACAGTAAGACATTAATGTGAGTATAAATAAAAGATAAATAAAGTGAGCCTTATGTTTTTTCTGGGGAGTCAAACCATATTAAAATACAAAAATTGAACAATCAAATGTAAAATAACATGGTCATCATTGCATACATAATTGTATACAATAATATTAAAGTAATCTTTACCCTTTAATCTTTAATAAATAGTCTAATCATGTTTTGTCACTATTATGGATACACACATTGCGCACAAATTGACATTGATGCACAAACAATGTATTGTTCAGCCCTAATTCACAGTATATGCAAAATCACACCTTTACACCCAAACACAACCACAGTAACCCACATCTCACATCATCAGCATTGCACTGCGTTACCAAAATACCATCATCTCAGTGTGAAATATGTGAGCGATGATATAGAAGTGTTGCATGTGTATGCGAGATGAGCTCATACACTACTCTGAAGTTTGCATCTAGTACACACACGCCTCACGCTTGCTTATTATTTTTATATTTCAGATCACAGAGCTGTCATCAGAGCTCGCCGATGAGCGAAACACCGGTGAATCCGCCTCGCAGCTGCTGGAGTCCGAAACTTCTGAGAGACTGAGGCTGGAGAAAGACATGAAGGATCTACAGGTACAACACGCTGACACACACACACTTCAGAACAGAGTTTTGACTTTTCTGTAAGGAATCTCCTCATGCCTGAAATAGATATTTTCTGGCAACGCAGTCCAAGCAGCAGAGCATGAGCCGTATACAAATTTTGTCATCTCGCATTAAATATCTATGCGAAAGATGTAGTGTGTGTGAGTGAGTGTCTGCAGGTATTTGTCTGTGTGTGGTGTGTTTTTATGTGTCTTCTAGGCTCATAGTTGCCCGTGTGAGCAGATGGTCTGGGTATTTCCCTGTAGAACAGTGAGCTGATATGCTTTGCGTCTCTCCTCTGTGTGCGTGTGTGTATGTGTGTCTCAGGCCAAGTTTGACGCTATGAAGAAGCAGACGGAGTCTATGGAGATGGAAGTAATGGAGGCACGGCTAATACGCGCATCGGAGCTCAACGGGGAAATGGATGACGATGACACCGGTGAGTTTGTGATGTCACTTCCTGGACAGAGCAAAGTCAGAAATGGTACCTCAGGCGCTGTTTCTACCTAGTGTCAACAGCAGGTATTAACATTTGTTTAAATGTGCCTCACACAACCACGTGTGTTTGGGTTTTGTTGAGACTTTTTCCTCTTATTTCATCACAATCTACAAACAGTTAAAGTCATAATTTTTAGCCCTCTTGTGAAATAAAATAAAAAAATAGATATTTCCCAAGTGAAATTAATTGTAAATAAGATTTTTTTCCCAACGATTAAAAAAAAATTCTAAAATCTAACTTCTTTTGTTATCACAATTATGACAATACCGGATATTTTTCTAGTTATTTAGCATGATACTAGTATTCAGCTTAAAGTGAATTTTAAGGCTTAACTAGGTTATTAGGTTATTTAGGCAAGTTATGTTAAAGGGGTATAAGCACACAGGTTTTTAAAAGTTGACTTTTAATTTTAAAAGTCTTTCCATTACAAAATTGCCACGTTTAAGACCTTCACTACCTAAAGATTTACGATATAAAGTGGGTCTCAGACCGGACAAGAAGCACTGCATTAAATTTCATTTTTCCTTGCCATCTCTTATATAAATATTATATTATTTAAATATAAACATTTATTTTACCCCAGTATTTTCAATGCAGTTTCTTCTCTAGCCTGCCACTGATGACTCTAGAGTTTACACTGTCTATCATCTCGTTTTATGCTCGAACAACTAAATGAATGCTTAAGTTTATTTAACTGATTGTATTTTAATTACATTATTGTGTCGATGCTGTAAAAGGAACCTTATACAATTTAAAATCGTCACAGAAATCTTTCACTAGAAGCTTAGTGTTTGCTGAAAAACACATATGTGCATATAGCCCATTAAGAGTGCTTTGCTCTGTAGCCTTTGAAAACAAAAAAATTCTTAAAGGGACTAGTAATATTGATCATTCAATTGCCTTCTAAAATTGTAAACTGTTTATTCCAACCAAATTAAGAAAAAAGGAAACATATTACAGGAAATACTGTAAAAATTGGCTTTCTCTTAAACAGCATTTAAGCCACGTTTTAAGACCTTCACTACTTGATAGATTTACGATATAAAGTGGGCCTCAGACCAGACAAGAAGCACTGCATTAAATTCCATTTTCCCCTGCCATGTCTTTAAAATATGAACATTTATTTTACCCCAGTATTTTCAATGCAGTTTCTGCTCTAGCCTGCTGCCACTGATGTTGATAGAGTGTACACAGTCAATCATCTTGTTTTATGCTTGAACAACTAAATGAATGCTTAAGTTTATTTAACTGATTGTATTTTAAATACATTATTGTGTCAATGCTGTAAAAGGAACCTTATACAATTTAAAATAGTCACAGAAACCTTTCACCGGAAGTTTACTGTTTGCTGAAAAACACTAGTTGTGCATATAGCTCATAAAGAGTGGTTTGCTCTGTAGCCTATGAAAACAAAAAATTCTTAAAGGGACTAGTAATATTGATCATTCAATTGCCTTCTAAAACTGTAAACTCTTTATTCTAACCAAATTAAGAAAAAAGGAAACATATTATAGTAAATACTGTAAAAAAAATTCTTTCTCTGTTAAACAGCATTTAGTAAATATGACTTTATTTTTTATTATTTTGACTTTAAATGAATGTCTGTTACAGTAATCGATATATTGCCTTATCGCACAATTCTTTGACACGACCTCAATCATTTTTGGTGACAATGTATATCACCCATCATGTATACATAAAAATAAATGTCAGCAACAATTGATCTGATTGCTTCTGACAGCCATCTAATCTCCGTTGGAGGTGTCAGAGAGCTTGGGGAACTCCTTTAGAAACAATGACAGCTAAATTTTCAAATTTTCCTGAAAACTGCTGATGCTTTCGAAGAAGTTGAGCAACAAAGTGCAAAATGGCACACTTTCATAAATAACGTTAAAGGACATTTACATTCTACATCTCTGGTGTCAGTGTTTATATTAAGACTTTTCACTTTTTTAACTGAATAAACTGTTTAAAGACCGTTAACAGAATATACTGTTACACACCTAAAGTATACTTTTATTGGTTCTGAAGAGTGTAAGCCTCTGTGCATCAACGTGGTTTTACTGAATGGACTGTAAAACCATTGCATCACTGAATGAGCCAGATGATATGAAAACTACACTTCTCTTATGGATTAAATCAAGCTCAATAATAAATTTTAGACAGATGAGGAATGTTATTAAAAGGGTTAAAGCTTATTATGCTGTTGTATAATCAGTTGTCTAAAATGGTCTTATAATGACAATAGTAATTATTGCCGTCATTTTTTTCGTGACAGTGCACAGTATCACACAACAAATTTACTTATTGTGACAGGCCTATATCTACATCAGATTTCAGGAGGAACTCAGTGTGCACAAGTACTATTCAATGAACGAATCTATGTTACACATTTTAAAAGTGAATAGGTGATTTTTTTTGTGTGTGTGTTGCTGTTTGAACATTCACCTACATGCGCTTTGTCACTAACTGCATATAAATGTACCATTTTACTGGTAAAATCAAATATTTGGCATTATGAGCATATTTGGCGTTGGCATGATTCCCTTGTGCATTATTAAACATGCTCCCTGTGTCTCGCCTCTCCTCCTGAAATTACATCATAAGAATAAACCATCTAAAATGCTTTGCATAATCGTACTACTAAAACTAAATGCGTTGTGGTGATTTCAATTTTACACTTTCACATCGCAAAGTACCACTCCAACATGCATGCTCTTCAGATGATCACATGCATCACAGTTCTAATAGCAAAACACATCAGAACCACAATTGCCAAACTTCAAAGCGTTTCATTTCATACTTCAAAGTCAATTAAAAATGACAATTCAGTCACCATTTATTCACCCTCTTGTTATTTTTCCGTGCGCCAATGTCTGTGTTTAGAACAGCATGTGCATTGAAAATCTCTTATATAAAGCCAGCACGTCTCTTCAGAACATCTTGGATTTAGATTAGACTGCTCAATTGATTATCCTTATGAAATATTTTAAATATTTTAAGCTTCAGAGGCTTTTTGAATGGAAAAAAAATCTCTCAGGTTTCATAAATTATTTTTGAAGATGATTAGAGCAGGTTTAAAAAGACATGAAGGTGAATACATGGTGACATAATTTACATTTTAGGAAACATGCAATTACAAAAAACACCAGCAAATTAAGAAACGATCTTCATCAATTTGACAGCACACGTGTTGCAAATTCTCACAACACTAACAACTGATGAAACGTGCTGCATTTTGTCACAACACAAACAACTGAAGAAACGCGCTGCATTTATTAAACGTGCTGTATACTATTAAAACAACGTTTCACATTTAATCATCAGTTTATTTAGGCTAATCATTTACAAAAGACAATAGAATCATGTAATCAGGGTATTAAAATAAACAAAAAACTCACCTTTTAAAGATGACCAACTTCACTGAACAACAGTCACGGCATAATAACGCAGTAGGGTCCGTCATGTATTTGGTTCCACTTAAAACATTTCTGTTGTGTCACGTGGATATTTGCAAGTGTTGTGACAAAATGCAGCGCGTTACTTTAGTTGTTTGTGTTGTAAGAATATGCAACGTGTGCTGTCAAACTGGTGTTTTTGTTATTCCTTTTGTTTTCTTAAATTGCAGCACGTTAAGCTCTCTTGGCCACCTTAAATAGATGTGTCTGGAATAAAAATAACTCTACCTAACCAATCACATTGTTCACATTAATGATACAAATCGTTACATTTAGTATAAAGCGGACAAGCTTAAAGCTTTTCAGACTAGTGTTTAGTTTCCCTCATCTGTGGTTGGATTGATGAAAATGCATTTTGATGCCAGCTGTAAATGGGATCTTAGAAAAGGGATTCCCTCCTGATGGCTGAGCTTTGAGCGAAAACTATCAGAGCCTTCCTGAATGGTTTTGGCAGAATTGAAGGGTTATCTAGGAGGATTTCCCTGAGTTTGGCGGCCCATGACTCTCTGGTGAGGAGTAGAGCTTCAGGTGTGCTGAGCGGTTCAGCTTGGCACCTCCAGACAAATGAGAAAATAATCTGTAGCATCAGAGCTGCTGCTCCTCATTAAGCTGTTTATATGGAAATGCCAGGGGGCACTGAAAACACCAAACATGCACTCGCTCTCTCTGTCTCTCACCCCCTCTGTTTCTCTCACTCTTATTCTCTTCTTTATACTGTTTCTGGAACTTTCCATGTAACGGGAAAATTCTCCAGCATTGTTTTTTGCTTTGAGAGTTATTAAATATGATCTAGCATACAATTAACTTAGAATTTTTTTAACCTTCACCTTTAACCATTTTATCATTTTGACTGTACCAAACATTTAAATGTACCAAACAATCACCCTAATGCTACATAAACCACTTTTAATTAGATACAGCTGTAATGTGTCACAAGTATTACATTCAGCCCTGTTAGTCTGTGATATTGCTTCTCTTTGATATGAAATTGTAATGCCAAAACCCTTTCCACATCATGATTTTAAGTAATTCAATTACACTTCTCAGCTTCTTCAAATGTTGTAAATGTACAAATGCACTTAAATTGTGTTTATTAAGCTTAGTGAACCAACCCAGTTACTAAAATTAGAAAGAATGGTCAAACGAACATTTTTCGAACATTTTCAAAATAAGAAATATAAGGTTATCAGTAATTGTGACACAAAAACTAGCTAATGATATCTTAATTTATCTATTGTGATGTGTATTTTAAGCATGTACTATTTATAATATGGTAATACTGTACAATAAGGTTGTATTAGCTAATGCATTTACAAGCATAAATAACTTCTGCAATAAAAGTATTGTTTATAGTTTGTTCATGTTAGTTAGCGTTAGTTAATGAAAACAGTTGTGTATTATTAGTTTGTAATTCACAGTGCATTAACTAATGTTAACAAGCATGAGTTTGGATGTTAATAATACATTAGTAAATGTTGAACTATGATTAATAAATGTTGTACAAGTATTGTTCATAGTTAGTTCATGTTATAAATACATTAATTAATGAAACTGTTTTGTAAAGTGTGACCTAAAATATAACGTAACGTAGCATAATGTTTTTATTACTGCTTTGGTAAGCACAGACTTCTTTCAAAAACAAAACAAAAAAAGCGCTGACTAACTATAACCCTGTAAATGTCATGTAAAAGGAAGCAAATAAAAACATCTTGGTTTGGTGGATTTTTAGTTTACTTTGATGATGTGAGACTGGCAATCAAAAACCATTATCATTTGAAGGTTAAGCAATTCTTGTCATTGTAAATGTTTTGAAAAAGGAGAACAATAACTCCTGGCCATCATTCAGACTCTATTCCTGGAAAGTAGCTTCCAGTTCTTCCATAATTTTACTTCCTTTTCGTCTGTCCCTGTCGCAGTCTATAATGGTGTTCTCAGTGAAAGCCAGAACACGATTATACTCAGTAGTGCTGTTCCTAGAATCTCCGCTATCATGAACAAAGCTCAATATAATGCGTATGTCACACTGGTGACGGCTTGTTCTCACCTCTGTGTCACCCAGCTGATCTCTGAGGCTTAATGCTAAGCCACGTACATTTGATTTATTCTACTTTCCGGCAATTACGTTCTCTAACAGTGACGTGGTATGACCGGCTCCGCTCTGCATTTTGTTATTGCTAATGTCTGTGCTTCAGCACATTTCTTTGATCTGCTTTGATTTATTAATGTGTGTATTTACGTGTTTTCTGCTCTTCAGTGATAGATTCACTGAATGGGATTTTTTTAATGAAAAGGATTACAGTAAAATGTTCAAACCTCAGGTCTTTTCAGAGATTGCAATTACGATACAATTTTTAACTGTATTATGATAAACATTTGACATCTCAAATTGCTCCACGAACTTCAAGTGCACTGAACCTGTTGAGAGAGAGTACTTGTATTATGCGCAGCAGACAAAACAGAGTACTTTGCTTTGAAGCGCTGTCATTTTTATTTAATTAAATTGCAGCGTTTTGCAGCTGAGTAATCACAGAAGGCCATTTCACAATAAATTGCGCTGCCTTAATCATGACTGACTGACTGTGTTTGAAGGAGGAGAATGGAGGCTCAAGTATGAGAGAGCCATCAGAGAGATCGAGTTCACCAAGAAGAGACTCCAGCAAGAGTTTGATGACAAACTAGAGGTGGAGCAGCAAAACAAGAGGCAGCTGGAGAGAAAAGTAAGGACATCTTACACACACAATTTAGATTTCTTTTTTTTTTCTTTTTTTAAGCTCCTACACTTTTTCCACACTTTTTTTTTGCTCCTTTCATTTTTTGTCTGTTGAAAAGAGATGCATGGTATTGGTTTTAACTCTTACCCCTCCATTGTTTGTTTTTCTTTTTTTTATGAAAAGTTGTGGGCCACTTCCAACATTTTTGATAATTTTATAAAACATTGTGCAGATTTTTAGGGTTTAATCATTCCACTGTAGCGACTCCTGATAAAGAAGGGAGTAAACCAAAGGAAAGTGAGAGTGAAGGTTGATCTTTATCGGCCTGTCCATGACCCAACTAAAAGCTTTTACGTCTGTAGACCATTTTGAGGGATGTAAATAATAACAAAGGTCCTAACTTATTTTCTGATTTACATTTTTAATTTCCATAGCTTCCTGGAATACAAAAAGTTCCACATATTGACCAATAATGTTATTATAGCTGTTATTATAGCTGTTTTAACGTTAAGATATGATTGAATTGCCTCTTGTGACAGTTATGTTCATGGGCCAATAAAATCATCTCATTGAAATGGTCTATAGGGATCTCTATCCCAATCAGATTCAAAATGGTCAAAACACAAGTGATCAGAGTCAGTACCATCAACACCTGCCTATTAATCTGTATTCCTCTTCATTTTTTAATGTAATCTGGTCTAAATTTTCTCTGATCATTTTTGTATTTTACACTCAAGGCTCAGAAATCCTGTAACTCATTCTGGGCTTTTGCTAGGTCTTTCCTTGCCATAATACCCATAATACAATGATTGCCGTATAAACACTTGTCAATGGTGTGGAAGCATTGTCTCTTAATTGAACAGATATATCATCAATGGTGGGGGAAGAGTTAATATAAGTTATTGCCTGCAATTATTTTTGATAAAATTCATGTCTAAATTCATGTCTTGCACTTATTTAATAAAATCTTTTAATTAACTGTTGTGTGAAATTTGTATCTTGACAGAAATTGTCCATTGAGAGGTCAGCATGATGTCAGTGTTCTTAAAGCATTGAAACTTACAGCTTTGCCATTAGTAGAGTTGCTGTTGCCAAACACTTTTTTTTAGAGATTCAGACATGTGATTTATAAACACTCCATCCAAGTCAATATGAATGACAGCATTTTAATGTCTAAAGCTTCCATTGCAAGCTCTAAAATGACATCTTGGAATTGGCAACAAAGGCTTGGGAATTAAATTTGTAAGAAAAATGTAGTGGTCATAATGAATTTCACACACTTTGGTTGAATATTTTCTATTCCGCAAGAAAAAAAAGGTGTAGAATTATTTAGTATGTGTATTATGTCCTTGTTTCAGTGGCTCCCCTGCCTCTTCCCAAACCATACATAATATTAATTCTTTTTGTAAATAATGTAAGTATATACATCCACCTTTTTCACATATTATTATAGCACAGTTTGTGCTGAACAAGAACAATGTATATGTTGGGCTTATGTTCCTGGTATACTTGTGGGAATAGCCTAAAATACACTGTATGAGTGAAAATTATTGAATTTTGTTTAGTCAAAAATCATATTTAGAATATTTAGTAAAGCTCATGTTCTGTAAAAGTATCAAAACAGACTGTTTGGTTATTAATATGCATCTCTAAGAGCTTAATTTAAACACTTTACAGGTAATTTCCACAGTATTTAGATTTTTCAGTAGGCATGTCTCTGCCAAATATTATCCCAACAAACCATATATCAATGTAAAGCATATTTAATATAACACTTTTGACTGGTTTTGGGATCCAAGGACATGCCAAAACATCTAAAGGCCCTCAAAACCGCCTCAGACTTCTTAGGGTTAATATTTTTGCCTTATAAAATAAAATACACCCTGTTTTTTGAAGTAGTAAATCTCCTAGTTATGCCTTACATTCCCCTAAGTCAGTACCCTTTTATCAGTTACACCTTAGATGGTGCATCGCTCTGGTTGACTTTCTTCTCCCAAGCTAACAAACATATCATAAAAGCCCAGACTTCACTCGTATTGTCAGTGTGTTCCAACTCAACAGCATGTACTGTCTCAAGCATGAATGTATAATCTGAAACTCACACGTCTAGACAAGACACTCAGTGGATGGACAGATCCACCTGTACTCACCGAGAATCTGTGTGTTTAGCTGACAGACCTGCAGGCGGACAATGAAGAGGTGCAGCGCGTGGCTCAGCAGCTGAAGAAGAAATGCCAGAGACTGACAGCCGAGCTGCAGGACACCAAACTGCACCTGGAGGGCCAGCAGAGCCGCAACCACGACCTGGAGAAGAAACAGCGCAAGTGAGTCAGAGAGAGAGATTTACAAACACACGGTTGAGGAAAAGGATAGCTACACCTCTTACAGGGCATGTAATGCAACGGCAAGATATATTGTTGGTCTGATGTCTTTTTCGGTCATGTCAGGCTGCATTAAACCACCTAAATGAAAACACTTTGGCCCTATTCTTCAAAATTGTCTACTTATAGTGTTAGTATCAACACAAAGTTACTCATGTGAATATGATTCTCAATTCCATTTTAGTTTTATTTGATTCAGAATTATTTGATATTTCTTTAATGAGCATTTTGCTGACGTTTTTAATGTGCAGTACAAAAGCAATAAGTGATATCCTGTTAAGGATTTAAATTATGCACAATGATATATTTTTTTTAAACTATTGATTTTTAAAACTATTGTATCACATAAATGATAATTATACAAATATGGTCTTGTTTTATGATTTGTAAAACAATACAAAGGCATTTCTGGTGTTCATTTTGAGGTTTACATTTTTTTTTAGCACGTTTAACACAGGCTGCAAACTCGCATTCCGAAATTTTGTAATATATATCTTTTATTTATTTATTTATTTATTTATTTTGTGTGTATATATATATATATATATACATATTCATTACGTTAAACTTAATGTTCACATTTCTATGAAGGAAAATCTTTCAGTTCTTTTGTGACCGAGTGCAAAGTTTGAGGGAATGCAGTATTCCTGTGAGAGAATGGCGAGTTTCTCAGGGGAACACAAAATTCTAGTGAGAGAACACAGTGTATTTTGAGGGAAATTAATACTCTTGTTGGAGAGTGAGACACATTGCTCCAGACACATTGAAAGCACTGGCAATAGTGGCATTATGTTCTACAGATGGTGGACACCAACATCTGATTTGGTAGAACATGTAATATTAAGTTATTAATAAAGTTTTGTCTCAGAAATACACATTTGACAGTAGCTTGAGATGAGAGTAGCTAAAGAGTGAGATTCAGAATAGTTTATTTTCATTATTCAAAATTGTACCATATGTACAAATTGTGACAGACTCCTATATAGGTAACACTTTACTTGAAGGGCTGTTCTTTAGAGTGTCATGATCCGTTCTTAATCAGGATATGTCATGAACATAAACAAGACTTTTTTCATGCAGAAAACTGTCATTAAGTGCCATTTGTTCCATTATGTAATTTTAAATGCAAAGATGACTATGTATGAGACATTACTTGACATTATGAAGACAACATAACTTGTCATTAATCTGTCATATCATGAGACCATAATAATTGTCTTAAATAATTTTCTGATCACTTTCTTCAGTTGATCAAACTATATTTGTCTTTAAAATGTAGCAATAAAATTGCCAATACTCTGTCAAATAAGTTTATGAAAGAGTCATTAATATTTAATGACATGTAAAGACAATTTAGTGACAAATTTAGTTTGTTTCACTGTAGTTGAGGTCAAGAAAAATAGTAATTATGCTGTCAAAAAATGAATGACAGTCATAATAATAACCTCATGACAATCATGTTTATGACAGGTTTATGACAAATTATATTGTCTTGGTAATGTCAAGTTGTCAAGACAGACTGGTTATGGTGTATTTATGTCAAGATTCATAACAAAATTCTTCTTGAACAATCACCTTTGCATTTAAAATGACATAACTGAGCTAATTACACTTAATGACAGTTGTCAAAAGCATGCATAAAATGCCATTCACATGTGTCCTGTAATGATTAAACATTTTTCATAATACACATATTTCATCAGTCTTATGAACACCTTTTCAAGTAAAGTGTTACCCACCTTTTTATATATTTTTAGATCATTGCACAAGAACAACCTCAATACGACAGTAAAAATGTTTGTATCTGCGAGCTGGAAAAATGCTCTTTAGTGGTCATGCAAATGAAGGGTCATTGTTCTTTTAATAAATGCAAACTAGATTACTGAAGATAATACTCTTGCTATATTGCAATGTTTCTCTTTGGAATGCACTACTTCACAGGAACTGTTTTGGGATTTGCACCATATCACAATGAACTGAAAAACAGTATTTTTAGCAACTCTAATATGTTAAACATGAAATATGTTCCAATTAGCTGAGATTTAATTGTTTAGAAGAATGAAGTCACCATCGTTTCTTGGAGCGTGAATGTGTGAAGGTGCTGCTACTAAGCCTCTGTAGACTCTTGAGTAAACCGGCAGAGGCTGTGCCTGTCACTGCGGAGGGCATGTGTGAAAGTCCACTCTAAATGTAATGGTCAGCCCGCGGCTCAGGGTGACGGCAGATTTAGTCAGTGGGAGGGATGGAGGGAGGGGGAGGAGAGCGGTTCTTCATCTCTCCGTGGGGCTCGGATTAACACGAAGAGTTGCATAAGACTCATTTACGGGATCATAACAGGTCCTAGGAGAGGAGGGGGAGGAGAAAAGAGGGGGAAAAAGAACAAACTGATTTGCCCCAAAGCGTCACGACTCACAAGTTGTTGCCCACTTACAAGTTAACCCAATCAGAAAGCTCTCTCCTAATGCCCCTCCTGACACACGTCACACACAATACTGTAAAGCTTAGATGAGTTTTAGTTCTCAACTAAGCTCTGCCATGCTGGGCTATTTTAGGAAAAGCAGGTACGTTGTTATTTTTAAATTTTTCTTTGTCAGTAGACTAGTGCTTATATTATTATTAAAGTGATTCGCAATTCACTTTAGTTATTGCATTATACGTACAGTATTTTACGTACAGTGGTCCACCAATATGAGTTTTTAATGTGTAATACAGGTATTAAAAGCAGGGAGGCTGTAAAAAAAATCTAAACACATAATACAATTTTATTACTAGTGGAAATAGTAAAACAAAATTACACTATAATGACATTTTTCCCAGCTACGTTTTTTTTTCTCTCAATACAATGTATGATTCAAGTTATTATTTAATTTAAAGGGAGATTTCGTAAAGCCTTATAGAAGATAATTTAGCTAAAACTTATTACTTCATTAATCATTAGTAGGCCCATATGGAATCTGCACGCACAGAAATCCGCAGATTTCCACAGATTTTTAGCCCATCATTGAGTCTACTTATTGACTTGTGTAAATGTAAACAAGAGACTTGCTTCGTTTACCAAATAAGTAGATCCAATTGGATGTTCATTGTAAACATTACATTTTTTAAAAAAAAGGTATTATCTTTTATTTCATATATTAAGTTTTTTGTTATGATACTCCCAAAATCATTCTGCAGAAATAGTAAAAAAATGTCTGCAGATTCTGTCTGGCCCTACTCATTAGTTATTAAAAAGGGTATGTGGTGCCTGATGGCATCAGTATTACAAGTACACAAGTATTGATTAATTTATCTGTGCAAGAAACTGGACATTATTTTTCTGACTTTATCCCACAACCTTTGCCTATATATATATATATATTTGCCTATATATATATATATATATCTCTTAAAGTGCTGGTAGCCATAGACTTGCCTTTTATAAATTCCTAAGCACCACATTATCTTTAATGTTCTACTAAACATTAATGTTAAGATAAAAGTCACGTACTGTACATAGTCACTGAGGGGGAGGAAATTAACAGGATTCCTTTAAATGTTCTGAAAAATAAAAGCATCTGAAGAATTCCTAAATGTTTGCTTTACCCTCTAAAAATCTAAATTATCACCCTCTCAAGATTAGATTAGATTCAACTTTATTGTCATTACACATGTACAAGTACAAAGCAACAAAATGCAGTTTAGGTCTAACCAGAAGTGCAATAGCAGCAAGCGCAGAATACAGGTATAAATTATAAGGTGCAGTTATAGAAAAACTATAGTGATATTTACAGATGGATGTACTATGAACATTATATACAGGTTGACTTAGTTATGAGCCCAGATTTACAATAAATGATTGTACGTACAGGTTGATATTAATAATAAGTGTGCAGATAGATAAACAATTACAAATGTACATGTACAGTTGGTGTGTACAGTTCAAATAAATGAATCAGTGCAATGCAGGTTACTCGTTAATAATCAAAAGTGTGCAGATAAACATAATTACAAATGTATATGTACAGTGAGTATGTACAGTTCACATAAATGAATCAGTGCAATGTAGGTTGCTTATTAATAATCAAGCCTCCAATATTAAATTTTAAACCTAAATATCTTTACAATATGTTTTGGAAAATGTAAATGGAAGTTATTTGTGTAACTACAAACGATCAAAAATATGACTACAGTATATCCCTTTAACATTATCTGAAATCATGTGACAAAAGTAAAGGGACAAATCATCAGCATCTGAAAAGATTGTATAAAAAGGCACGTTAAATCAAAAATTCTATACAAACAATACAAACCTTATACAAATACAAGTTGCTTTAAAATATTGTCATTATGGTTATAGTTTATTCAGTTCGTTTTGAAATCATTTACAATGTCCACCACACAGGAACAGAGAATGTAAAGCCTATAAACAAGTAAAACAAGTATTTATTGTGTTGATGCAGGTTTGACTCGGAGCAGACTCAGGCTCAAGAGGAGGTGCAGAGAGAGAAGAGTCAGCGGGAGAAACTCAGCAGAGAGAAAGACATGCTGACCGGGGAAGTCTTCAGCCTTAGACAACAACTGGAGGTCTGCAACCTCTCTTATATCATCCTCTCTTTGTTGTCTCTTGCTTCAGTCCTGGCTGTGACGTACACGTGTCTGTGCGCACCGAGCCCAGACTTTGTTGCCCTAAATGAGTTTTTCTTTGCTCTTTCAGGATAAGGATCTGGAGATATGTGCTGTCAATCTGAAGCTGGAGCAGATGGAGGCGGAGCTTCAGGATCTGAACTCGCAGGAGTCGAAGGATGAGGCGTCGTTGGCCAAGATTAAAAAGCAACTTCGTGACCTTGAGGCCAAAGTCAAAGATCAGGAGGAAGAACTGGACGAACAGGCTGGAACCATTCAGATGCTGGAGCAGGTGAGGATTTTAATGAGATACACAGATTTTTTATATTAGTTTTGGTTGTAGTTTGACAGACCCTTGTTAAAAATGTATTTGAAGACAACCATGACAAAGTTAGAGGTCAGGAATTAGTCTTTTAATTAGTAGTAATTAGTATTTTATCAATTTTACATAAACATATTTTAGAGCTGCACAATTAATCGTAAAAAGATCGCAATCTCGATTCGACCCCCTAGACGATCTTAATTTAGCATTTCTACGATTCTGTCAATCATATCAAGTTCAGGAGAGAAGCAAAGGCGGCCGCACAAGTCTTCACGTTGTTTTACATACAATGCTCAGCAACGTAGACACCTCCAAATGGTGTTAAAAGAGTCACATACTGTATTTATAAGGTATAATTCATCCAAAAATGTCATTTCTGTCTTCATGTAATGATGTATTCGCAGCCATGAAATCACATGTGATGTGAGCTGACCGTAGAGAGGGCGGGCGCACGCGTGCCTGCTTTAGTAAACACAAACTGCATAGGCTTTGAAAAACAGCTAATAAAGTTATGGAAGTATGAACCGCACTTACCAGTGAAAACGAAACCGAAAGCGCACATCATTTAAATGATCAAATCGCATTTTAGAATTATGATTACGACAAGCGTATAATATGTTTTTCTTTCACAGCGAACACAGAGTGTTGTGCATGAGAATAAATGATTAACAGTGTCAGTATAACTACTCTAGCCTTTATAATGTTGAATATAATGCAGGAGGGAATCTGATAATGACAAATGTCTGATTTTGCCATATTCAAATAATGTTTTCAATGACAGATTGCAAGCATGTGTTTCAAACATAATAATTCAACATCAGAATTCTGAATAGTTGGGTTCTGAAATAACAATAATAATAGCCTCCTCATATTAACCTTTATTTTACATCTACAGAATCTTGAGAAAATCGTGATCTTTATTTTAAGCCAAAAAAACGGTGATTCTAATTTTAGCCAGAATCGTGCAGCTCTAACATATATATATTTATATAGTTGCATTGAACTGCCTGATGTTTAATGTATTCCTGATATGATGCACATTCTATGTGCACTCAATTTTCACCTGTCATGCAGAATATGCAAATTCATGTAGATTCAACTGATGCGTCTGTGTGGAGAAATTGTCAATATGCACAGTCTGCATACATTATAATAATAATTATGAAGCAGTTTGTTGGCCTGTGTGGTGGTGTTATTTTGCATATGCTTCTGTATGCACACGGCGTGTGTTTCGCTGTGTTCTATCGCATGCATGCGTTCAGAAGGGGCAGATTTGTATTCACTGAGTTGTTGATGTTGTGACCTGCAGGCCAAGCTCCGTCTGGAGATGGAGATGGAGAGACTGAGACAGACGCATTCGAAAGAGATTGAGAGCAAAGACGATGAGGTGGAGGAGATCAGACAGTCCTGCAGCAAGAAGGTATGATACTTTCAACCGCCCACCTTCATTGTGTGATATCCATCATTGTATTCTGTTTTAATATAAATAAATAAATGTTTGCATTTTTAAATTCCCACTTCACATTACAGTCTTCGTAGTCTTCATGTTATGTAAATGCTGACTAACATAATAAGAGTCTTATTGAGTAATTCTTTCCTATAGCAACTTGTAAATTAAAATCCAAACAAATAAATAAATATTTATATTTTTTCACTTCATCTATCCAACCACTATAGAATAATACTTATTTCACACTTTTTTGTATAAAAATGGATAAAAATATTGATTGATTAGATTGATTGACTTGTTTATTTATTATATTTTCTTATCTTTTATTTTGATTATTGTTATGACTATTTTGATGATGATGATGATGATGATGATTATTATTATTTATCTGTCATTATATTATATTATATTATATTATATTATATTATATTATATTATAT
>CAIGQQ010004837.1:20640524-20673945 GCA_903798035.1 Danio albolineatus | reverse complement strand
TTATATTATATTATATTATATTATATTATATTATATTATATTATATTCATTTTCTTTTCGGCTTAGTCCCTTTATTAATCCGGGGTCACCACAGCGGAATGAACAGCCAATTTATCCAGGATTTGTTTTATGCAGCGGATGCCCTTCCAGCTGCAACCCAAACATCATTCACACACATACACTATGGACAATTTAGCCTACCCAATTCACCTGTACCGCATATCTTTGGACTGTGGGGGAAACCGGAGCACCAGGAGGAAACCCACGCGAACACGGGGAGAACATGCAAACTCCACACAGAAATGCCAACTGACCCAGCCGAGGCTCGAACCAGCGACCTTCTTGCTGTGAGGCGAACGTGCTACTCACTACGCCACCGTGGCGCCTATATTATATTATATTATATTATATTATATTATATTATATTATATTATATTATATTATATTATATTATATTATATTATATTATATTATATTATATTATATTATTAATTCATTCATGTTCTTTTCGGCTTAGTCCCTTTATTAATACGGGGTTGCCTCGGCGGAATGAACCGCCAACTTATCCAGCATTTGTTTTACGCAGTGGATGCCCTTCCAGCCGCAACCCATCTCTGGGAAACATCCATACATTCTCATTCACACACATACACTGGACAGTTAAGCCTGCCCAATTCACCTGTACCATATATCTTTGGACTGTGGGGGAAACCGGAGCACCCGAAGGAAACCCACGCGAACACGGGGAGAACATGCAAACTCCACACAGAAATGCCAACTGACCCAGCTGAGGCTCGAACCAGCAACCTTCTTGCTGTGAGATGACAGCACTACCTACTGCGCCACTGTGTCGCCCTATATTATATTATAATATATTATATTATTCGTTCGTTTTCTTTTCGGCTTAGTCCCTTTATTAATCCGGGGTCGCCACAGCGGAATGAACCGCCAACTTATCCAGCATTTGTTTTACGCAGCGGATGCCCTTCCAGCCACAACCCATCCCTGGGAAACACATCCATACATTCTCATTCACACACATACACTACGGACAATTTAGCTTACCCAATTCACCTGTACCGCATGTCTTTGGACTGTGGGGGAAATCGGAGCACCCGGAGGAAACCCACGCAACCACGGGGAGAACATGCAAACTCCACACAGAAATGCCAACTGGCCCAGCCGGGGATCGAACCAGCGACCTTCTTGCTGTGAGGCGAACGTGCTACCCACTAGACCACCGTGGCGCCTATATTATATTATATTATATTATATTATATTATATTATATTATATTATATTATATTATAGTGTAAGTGACTTCATTATTTACTGGAAATATTACTGTTACTGTTTACTATTACTGTAATATTACACTACTGTTATGCATTACTGTATTCATTTTTATGTAATACTATGTAAAACAATTTGTTTTATGTAAATGTACATCTACTTTTTACTTAAGATCTTGACAAAGCAATTTTTTGTTGCCATCTCTATAGAAATGTGTAATTACTTATATTTCTATAATATTTTCAGAATAGAAATACATGACAAATGCTGTATTAGGTCTTTGTTAACACAAAAGAAATAAAAATAATGCATGGCCTATTTCAGCTCCCATGCATGTTTAGTCACACCAGCTTTTCTCTCCAGTCAATTTATCCATATTTCTGTGGCGTTTACACAAAGCAGTGCATTACAGACAAAAAGCCGTCATGTATGAATTTGCAACAATGTGAAATCAATTAAACACTTCATACAGTCCTACAAAAATACTGTTTATCCCTTTTTTTTCCATCAGCTGACAGTATTTCACAAGTTTGAGTGTGTTCAATTTATAACATTATAATTGCCGGCGTTCAGTTCTTATGCTGCGCCCGTTTCAACTCCTGTACAGCATAAATAAACTAGGCATATTGGGCTATTTGTCGAATACGAATTTTCCTTCAGCGTTGTTCGGCTCTTGTTGCTGATAACGGCTTCACATTTGTGGAGTGTCTTTTGCGCGGAGGTGCAGATAAGCTGAACCTAACGAGTTTTGTTTTGATGTATAATTCATGGGCCTGCTTTTTTATTTTCCTCACGTATAGTTCACCTTTCCCTCCTTTCCACTTAACCAATCAAGCTGCCAGTACAGTGCATCCCATAATTACCCTTCTTTGGGTCCTTTGATTGACACTTGAAGCAGCTCAGAAGCATCTAAAGACACATTGAGGGAGTGTGTTGATATGTCTGGAATGATGGTATATAATTGGATTGACTCTTCAGGGCAATGCTACTTCACAAAGCCCTCAGTGATGTTGTGTGTGTTTTGTGTGTGTGAGCAGCTCAAGCAAATGGAGGTGCAGCTGGAAGAGGAGTATGAAGACAAGCAGAAGGTCTTGAGGGAGAAGAGGGACATGGAGGCCAAACTGATGAGCGCTCAGGACCAGGTACAGAACAAATTTGTCCACATCTAAAATCTGGTTGAAAATGGATTGGTTAAATATGCAGTGTTTTTCATATTTAATAGCTGATGCTGATTTCTTTAGGCTCATTTTTATTAGGTATGCAACAATTATAGTCTTTGGTTGTACGATTATAGTCTGAGAAATTATCACGGTTTCACGATTACTATGCATTCATTAATTTCAAAACACTACTAGTTTAATAAAATCACGTGAAAATTCCTTAGATTTTAAAGTGGTATTTAATGCTGCTCAGTAACTAAATAACACAGTACAAAATAATGATAAAAAAACAAACAATAGTCCATTATTTTAAAGAGACCAAATGTAGTGAAAGCCTGCTGGACCTCTGTCTGAAAGGCATTTTGATCAACTATATTATGAACTTGTTTGGTATTTTCATTTAGTATTTTTTTTCTCTTTGGAGAAGAAATATGTATATTCCATACAAAGTATGAAGCTGATTGGTCAGTTCTTATCAGGTGACTCGCGGTGTGCTGTGCCGTTCTTTAAACTAGGTGCACCTGGAAAGCTTGAGCGTGCCATGCCACGTGCGCACTGCGTGCACGTCACTCCCAATATGTGCGCAAGAAAACAAATAATGAACTTGCGCGCACAAAAGACGTGATGTGAACAGCCTTTAGTTAATAGCCTCAGCCATAGTTAATCCAGTGTGCATGGGTATTAGCCTCGGTCTACTAGCTTGGAACTTGAAATTAGCGCACAGTTGGCATAACTTTTAGTTGCTGCAACTTTGTTGCGTGCAGAAACACGTTGTTGAGGAGCCTTTACGATTAATTAACCATGACAAATTAAAGCGTATTTAATGGTGAAATTGATTAATCATTGCATCTCTGCATTTTAATCTTTGTGTTACTTTTATCAGTAATTTTGTGTTTGAAATTTGGCAGTTTTTGTTTGCATGTTTAATTGCATTAAAAAGTTGGGGGGCAGTAAGTTTTTATTATTATAATTTTTTTATTATTAAATTCTTTTAAATAATTTAAATTTTTTTTTTATTTTTTATTTCAAGTTGAAAAAAAGGAATAAAAATATAAAATCATATGTTCAATAATACTTTATATTATTGACACTAAAGAAGTGCATATATATGCTTAGTTTCATCACATCATTCATTCCCTCATAGCAAACTAATGGCTGGAGGGGCGTGGTTAAAAATGTTATTTCTGAAGCTGTCAAACTGACGTCAACAGAGTAGGACTGCCACTCAAAACAAACAAGTAAATGGTCAGACTTTGATTGATCAGATTTTGATTGAATTTTTTTTTCAATGGATTACCTTGCAAAGATGAATTGTTCACCTAAATAGTAACAATATGTAATAATTTAACATTTTTATTTTACACAAATAAACAAACAAAAAAAAGCTTCTGTTCTAAGTGTAAAGAACAATTAATGGCAGTCGCTGATATCCAACCCAAATCTCCTTCGCAAGTGTGGAATGTGGGTAAATTTAAGGGGCATGCTTGTTATTTTCAGGTGAGCCACAGAGATGTGGAGGCAGAGAAGCGTCTGAGGAAAGATCTGAAGCGCACCAAGGCCCTGCTGGCTGACGCTCAGATCATGCTCGATCACCTGAAGAACAATGCGCCCAGCAAGAGAGAGATCGCCCAGCTCAAGAACCAGGTCTGTTGTTCATCTCCCTGTGCGCTCTACATCCCATCCAGCAGTAAACATACATTTTATTTATGAGCGTTTGTGTTTATGTTCCCTGTAAAGCTTGAGGAATCCGAGTTCACATGCGCTGCTGCAGTCAAAGCCCGAAAGTCAATGGAAGTGGAGATCGAGGACCTCCATGTCCAAATGGATGACATATCCAAATCCAAGCAGGCGGTAAGTCTGTCTGTGCTTGGAAATAAAAAACGGACGAAGCGGAATTATTTTTATTTCTTTCAAATGAGAATCCACCATAGGTGTCAATTCAATTATTTGCCACAGAGAAATGATTTCCACCCATAATGGCACATTTCCATTTCTGTCTCTAATTTGAACAAGATGTATCTCTCTGAAATGCATCACACTTTAATAATTCTATCATTGATACAGTATTATTTGAGCGTGTAGAGAATTGTGTAATTGTGTCCTCGCTGTAGCGCATTATGAAGCGATATCAGGAGAAACGGATGCAGCCAAATTTTGCAGATGCCGTTCCCCTGATGCTGTCTCCATATTGTTTTCTGTTTTTTTTTCTTCATCACCGCCGCCTGTCATATTTCCTCAGCTCTCTGGAGCAAGAGACACTCAGACAGAAGGGTGCAGTGAACATTTTAATTTTCTATAAAGCCGCAGCAATGCATTGTTTCGGTGCGGGCGAGCCTTTTTTTGTGGGTGTTCCTAAAGCAGAATATCGTCATATTGATCAGCCAGATGTGATAAATGGTTTGGCCATGATCACTGTCTGATTAGCTTCAGGTCTGTCTGACACCCCGTCATGGATTTCCACTAGAGGATTTGAAGGTGACACATGGGCTAGATACAATACACCTGCCAGACGGAGTTTAAAGGTGTGGAATTGAAGCTGCACAGACAATAGGGGGTTTCTTTTAGCAGTGTCTTGCGTTTAAAGGGATATAAAATGGAAAATAGGATAAAGGATTTTTGAGTACTCTAAAATGGTATTTGAAAAATCACATTTAAGTTTTTTTTAGGTTTATTTTTGGCATTTTGTTTTTATTATTATATTATTTGCTTTTATTGTTAGGATTGGGAAAGGTCCACAAGTCAGGAAATTTGCAAAGTTGCACATGTGTCAGTGCACTGTTCACTAGGGCTATCAACCTATCAGCATGAAAAAAGTCTCATTAACACTTTACTTGAAGGGGTGTTCATAAGACTATCATGAAACCTTTATAATCATGATATGATATGTTATGAAAGTGAGTGAGATTGTATGCTTATGACAACTGTTATTAAGTGTCATTTGCTCAGTTATGTCATTTTAAATGCAAAGATGACACTTTGTTATGAAAACTTCACATAAACAAATACATCACAAACTGTCTTAATCTGTGTCATGACATCTTGACATTACCAAGGCGTAACTGGTCATAAATCTGTCATAAGCATTATCATTTTGTCATTAAAATGTCTTATTAAAAGTGTCATGATTATGTTGAATAATTTTTAACAGCGTATGTAATATTTAATGACATTTTGATGACAAATTCAGCTTGTATGATTGTAGATGAGGTGGAAAAATATAAATGACACTTATAAAATTCAATGAAATATTTATAATAGCTTCATGTTTGTGATAGATTTATGACATGTTTTGTTCTCTTGGTAATGTAAGGTTGTCATGACAAAGACAAAAACAAATTGTGATGTATTTGTTTATGTCAAGTTGACACAAACAATGTCACCTTTGCATTTGAAATGTCATAACTAAGGGAATGATTGTTAAGGATGGTATAAGCATGCATAAAATTTCATTTACAGTCATTAGAAGTGTCATGTCATGGTTATAAAGGTTAATGTCTTATGAACAACCCTTCAAGTAAAGTCTTAAAAGCTACCAGTAAAAACTGTAGCATTGTGAAATATTGCCACAGCTTAATGTTTTAAATATTTGAAAATGTCATTTATTCCTGTAAAGGCTGAAAACCTGAATTTTTTAGCATCATTACTCTAGTCTTCAGTGTCACATGGTGGTTCAGAAATCCTTTTAACGTGGTGATTTAGTGCTCAGCAAACATCTCTTATTATAAATGGTGAAAGGTTGTGCTGCTATTTCTGTGGAAGCTGATTTTTCACTTATTATTCATTGAATAGAAAGTTCCGAATTAGGTTTTTCAAAGATTTATTTTGTTTTTTGTAGTGTTACAGATGTATTTACTGTGTCTTTTGGTCAATTGGACACGTCCTTGTTAAATAAAATGAATTCTTTCAAAAACAACGAGTTTGGTGATACCAAAGTTTTGAATGTTACAGTAGCATACATACTGTACAAAAATCATTATTTTGACATTTGCAGAAATGAACCAGACAGAATATGCTTCATTTGCAACTCTTAGTAAAAAGAGAAACAATTGGTGCCTATTTTTGTCTTAAAAATTAAAATGGTGACATGTTAGTATATACAGAATCAGAGACACTAATTAAAACCACTTCTAAATGAAGCAAAATATACCCACTATAGTAGATATTGAGTTGCGTTGATTTGTAAAAGAAAGGCAGAATATGAAAGGGAGCATGCTTTTACACAATAGTTAAAATTTTTGCTTCTATGCTGACTAATTCATTAGCAGCATGTCATGACAACATTATTTTTGCTTTTACTAATACATTTGAAAGTTACTCCTCAGAGATTAGCTGAATGTATTGTTGAAGTAATTATTATTGAATGGAATTAGACCTCTGATACAGTTTGACAGAGCAGGCGCTGAAGTGTTCGTCTCTAATTGGGAGACGCTTCTGTGTTCTCAGGGATTTATACAATGCAGGCAGCTACTGTGTAGTGATGGTGTGACAGGAAAATTATCTCTTTAAGGGATAAAAGGAGATAGCTTTCGGTCTGAAGCTAAAAATGAGCTGCAGTGTTCATGCAGGGAGCACAGTATTGAGGCTGATGTTAAAGAAAAGTCAGTTATTTATTTTTTGGACTTTAAATGAAGCGGGTGTTCATAAGACCTTAATAGTGTCATGAAACCTTAATAATAATCACAACAGACTGTCATTAAAGTATTATTAGTTGATTTGTTTTTTATTAAATGAGAAGGTGATGTTAATAGCCAAGACAACATCATTTGTCATAAATCTGTCATAAACATGACTGTCATGATGACATTAAAATTGTGTCATGATTTTTTTTAACAGTGTCATTAATATGTATTTGACTTCAACTACAGTGGTACAAATGGAAAAGTCATTATATGCCATTAAATATTAATGATCCTCTTATAAAATTATTTGACAGATTATTGACACTTTTAATGAGAGGTTTTAATGCTGTTTTTTTTGTTTACTGAAAAAAAGTGATCAGAAAAATTACAATGGCTTATGACAATAGTGTTTATGACAGATTTATGACAAGTTGTGACAGACTGTCAGTATTATGTCAGTGTTGGTTTGCCATGGGTCATAACAAAGACTCAGGGCGTACTCACACTATGTACAGTTCCCTTTAACGGGGCCAAAGCATGCTTGTCCCCCCTTCCGTCTCCCCCGACAGCCCGCAATCACATTCCATTCGGGCCTGAGCACGCTTACGTCATCGATGATGCAAAGAGAAGCACTCTCAGAGATTTCAGTGGAGATTTCTTCATATCATTGTATCGTTTTAGTCGTTTGATATGCAGTGACACACAGTCAAATATTCCGCTGAACAGATCAGTCACTGCTGACGCTCATAAACAATCATAAAGTCCTCGTGCTGCAGGAATTAGAAGGTTTACTAAAGGCGCAGCTGTCGTGCAGAGAGGGGTTTGTGTCTTTAATAATCTACGACAGTTTGCGTTCATTAAACAGTAAGAATGATTAATAAATCCATATGAAACAGTCCCCAAAAGTCACTTGTCCTCTTCAGTTTCGGGCTCAGGCGCGCTTTGCACTCTCACTACAAGCGTACCGCACAAAAGCCCAAGTTAACCACGCTCATGCACACCTCTTCCAACAGGGCCAGGGCCAGCCAACTGTACCGCGCCTGAACCCGGTTCAGCGCACTCACACCTCTAAAATTATCCGGGAAACGGGCCTGAGCACGGTTCGAATAGCATAGTGTGAGTACGCCCTCAAACAACGTCATCTTTGTATTTAAAATTATATAAGTGACTGAATGAAACTTAATGACGTTTGTTATAAGAATCCAAATAAGTTTCCTTCATATTCATGTTATGTGTTATTTCATGATTATGAAGGTGTCCTGACAGTCTAATGATCACCCTTTTGAGTAAAGTTTTACACATTTTAATTAATTTTTAAAGTTTGTTTTATGTTGATAAGAAATCAAACAATCAACTAAATCAGTGTTTCACAACCATGTTCCTGGGGGACCACCAACACTTCGTATTTTGGATATCTCCTTTGTTTGTCACCCCCCTTATACTGTAGGTCTTTCAATCTTTGCTAGTGAGCTGATGATCTGAATCTGGTGCGTTTGGTTAAGGAGACATGGAAAATATGCAGAGCTGAGCTAAATGTTTATTGAATGTTTTAATTTATGTACATTTTGAATGCACATTATTGCTGTTATTATCTATGAGAGTAGCATACTTTTTTTAAATACAATTTTCGGAGTATGTATTTTCAAAGTCAAGTGTTTCAAGGAGACTGTTTGTTTTTCCATTTATATTTCTCTGTGGTATTTCACACACATTATTTCAACCCACATTTCAATTTACAGTCTTGTGCTTTCGTTTGATTGTGGTTCAAGCTCGAGGAGCAGCTGAGTCGTTTGCAGAGGGAGAAGAACGACCTGCAGTCTCGCATGGAGGAAGACCAGGAGGACATGAACGAACTCATGAAGAAACACAAAGCCGCTGTTGCCCAGGTAACTCTTTCCAGCTCTCATGGCTGTCAGAGCTGCTCCTCACCATCCGCATCAAACAAAGAGTACAGTATGTTTCTCCGCATGCACTTTTATATTTATGTATGTATATGTAATGCATGCATGCACTCATATATATTCACAACAAGGCAGGAGTGATATGAAACGGACCTAAGAAGCTTTTCTGAGGACATCGCCTGTTACTTCAATTCTGCATATCTGACATTTTCCAGTATGATTCATTGCTGTTTCTCAGCAACATGCTTTCATCACACAGATCTACAGCATCATTTAGTGTGTGCAGATGAACCATTTCTGCCTTTTGATTGGTCGTTTGTGCCAGTGTGAATGCGATTGAAGCAGTTGTCATTTATTTGAGCGTGTGGGTTGATTGTCATTAACAGTGTTTTAAACAAAGCGTTCTGCTATGGCAGCGATGTAGAGATGACTGATGTGTCTCCACAGACCCCAAGTAAACAGATCCTCTCCAACCGAACAGCCCCGTTCCCTAGGGTTTATTTCACCAGCTCTGTGGTTCATTTATGTGCAGGTTTTAAAACACACATTCATACTTGAGGCATTCAGATAGTCTCAACTATCTCCCCGCTTCATTTCACTCATGTTTCTGTTAACATGCCATTTATTGCTGACATTTTTTGAGCGATGTCATTAGCAGTGGAAAAAGATTGTTTCTCTCCTGGCAGCTAAATGGAATGTTTTCAAAATAACGTGCCATCATGGTGCATGTTCCTTAGTTTGTGCAATATGTGTTGTTATGGTATTGTATATGGGCTAGTATGCTGTAAAGGATAGTATTGTGATTTTCATATGATTTGAAATGAACGTTTATGCATTTAAATAATGAAATGGATTGCTCAGGGGCAGTTTAGATGATGCAGGCATCTTGAATATTTCATGCATACTAGAAAATGTGCACACGTATGAAAATCATGTATATTATAGCATCACAAATGACTTTTAAATCACTTCTGGGATAATAATGGAGGTATTCAGGATGTTTGACCCCTGTCTGGTGCGTTCTTTTGCAGTCCTCACAGAACCTGGCCCAGATCAGTGACCTACAGGCCCAGCTGGAGGAGGCCATGAAGGAGAAACAGGATGTCCAGGAGAAGGTGAGTTCACTTTGGCATCCAGACAAAAACGGCATAATCACTAAGTCAACAATGTTACTTGCAATTTTAGAGAAAATTCAAGATTATTTTTGTTTAAGGTGAGAAAAGGACAGATTATTTTGAGGTCTAGGTGTCCGTTGAACTCGAAAGTCACTAGAAAATGTTTTAGACTCTTTGAGTTGATTGTTTTATGATATCAAGATCCAGACTTTATCCTTTTTATGAGATTAACATTATACTCCACCCACCCAAGGTTCTGATATTTAAACAGGTAACCTTCAAACCCTGCACCTTTTGGTACTTGAATTTTTAATGGTTGAATCTAGCTCTGCCCACTCACAGTTTGCCATTTTAATTTAAAAGATCTGACTTAACCCCTCTTAGCTTTTGACTTTAAAATAAAATCTGACTACACCAAAGTATTTTAATCTCAATTATACAAGCAGAATCTAGCCCTCTTGGCCTTTGTCTCCTACTTAAAAATAGGATCTGACATTGCTTGTTTCCAGCATTTAATACTTTACGCCAGTTCACAATGCATCAACAAGCACCAAAAGATGTCAATAGTACACAATCTCTGGTTTGCCTGATCAGCATGTTACCCCTGTCGGTGTCTGTCTGAGCTTGTTTTTTGCTTGTTCTCCTCCTAAGTAGATTTATAGTGTGCCCTGACAATTTGTCTATTCAATAATTTTCAGATTCAGATTGTGCCCTGCTTAGATTTTGACTATTTAATTTTTTTTAACATTATTGGATCTTACTCCACCTCCTCAACATTTGACATTCGAATAATAGACTCAACATTATACCTATAACGATATAATCAGACTCGACCTCCTCAGAATTTGATTCTTTACTAATAGAAACTAACTCAACCCCCTCAGAATTTCTCTAAACTGAAGTCTCTACGTTCTCTGCCATGGGTCTCAAACTGAATTCGTGGAGGGCCGCAGCTCTGCACGGTTTTGCTCCAACACAGCTGATCCAAATAATCAAGATGTTCCAAAGAGCCTCAAACACCTTGATTAGTTGCATCATCTGTGTTTTATTGTGGTTGGAGCAAAACTGTGCAGAGCTGCAACCCTCCAGGAATTCAGATTGAGACCCATGCTCTATGCACTTTTTTACAGAATATATTTTTGTACTTTAAGAAATAGTTAGTTTTTTTAGAAATATGCTAAACAACTCTACATATGTGACTAAAAAATATTGTACTTTAAAAAAAAAAAGACTATGGCTCTATGCAGACATGAAAAAGAGAAATTCAGAGGTTTAAATAATGAATGCGAGACGTGTAACTAAGTGTTAGAACCTGTATTTTGGTCAGAACTAGATTTGACCATTCAGTCAGTGTAAATCAGCTCATTTATAGGCTGATAAACTAGATAGACCTGCTGTCTAGAATTACTGCTCAGCACATAATGCTTGTGTTCAGTTAGTACTTCCATGAAATACAGATTGCTGTCCTTTCTCAGTGTATGTGTGTGAAATCTCACCCTGTATGTGTGTGTTTGGCAGCTCACGGCCCTGCAGAGTCAGCTAGAGTTCCAAGAGCAGTCCATGGTGGACAAGTCTCTGGTCAGCCGGCAGGAGGCCAAGATCCGAGAGCTGGAGACCAAGCTGGAGTTCGAGAAGACACAGGTCAAACGCTTGGAGGTGAGTTGGCAGGATGGGTTTGCTTATGTGGGCTTGAGCAGGCCGGCTGCTGGAAGTGTCAAAAGGTCAGCGCGCAGGCATTGAAGTGTCAGATAAGGGTGAAATTAATCTACACACAACCACCAGCACTGGTCCATTTTTTTTTATAGAAACCTTTAACCCTTGTACTAGAAATGTTTTCCAATTTCCTACCAAACACTTTCTCCACGAATTGAATGTGGATTATTTTTGTCCCCCTTCTGCTTTTCAAATCAAATCAAGAGAGCAAATGTACATGTTTCATTTTGGTTTATTTATTTGTTTATTTCTTTGCTTTGCTGGAGGCAGAGGGTCATCTTTTTTTGCACTGTACACAGCTTGCGTGATTAAAATGCGTTCTCTCTAATGCACATTATTTCAGCATTTTGTTTTGTGTGATTTGATGGGCTTTTACTCCTTAAGTGACATTTTCCAGCAGCCAGTCCTATTCATCGTTCATCTCTGTTGGGTGCTCCCTCTCACCTGCAGAATTACAATTGGGCACTCTGCACAAATTACAAACGTCTACTGCGCCCACAGCAAAATCTGTCAACAGAAATGTTTTGAAAGCTCTGTTATTACTGATTTTGCTGGATGTATAGCGCAGCGCAGTCTTGGGCAATGTTATCTCTGGGGGCAGCTTGTTTAAACCATGCCCATCCGAAACTGTAAAGAATCTCTGTTTTCCTAATCTGCAGTTATTTCCATGCCAGTGCAGCCCACCTTTGGTGTGAAAAATCACAGAAAAGTTGCTTTGGAAGTTATTTGGAGTTTTTGCACCATATGGATAGCTTGACAATCTCGCATATTTCGGCGCTAGACATGCAGGATGGCGTAAACAGCCACGCAGGGTTCAGAAACACTTAGGAATGGTGCACGGTATTGCTGCGTATATGTGTGTTAGATAAATGATTGCATCTTTTTCAGAGTCTTGTGGCGAGGCTGAAAGAAAATCTGGAGAAGCTGACTGAAGAACGAGACCAGCGAAGTGCCAGCGAGAACCGGGAGAAAGAACAGAACAAGCGGCTCCTCAGGCAGATCCGAGACATCAAGGAAGAGATGGCGGAGCTGGCCAAGAAAGAAGCAGAAGCCAGCCGCAAGAAACACGAGCTGGTGAGAGGCCCTTAACTGTTGTTCTGCTTCACTTATGTTCTCGTTCTCAAGTGCTTTAAAAGGACAGTTCAGCCAAAATATATGCAGACACCAGATTTTGATTGATTAAACCACTTCATTCCAGTCAGATTTTGAAATTACAGCAATGACATTGTAAAAAAAAATAGCATGCAGCATTTTGGCAGCAGTTTCAAGAGGGCCCTTTTCATTCCAGCATGACACAAGGTCCATAAAGAAATGATTTAGTAAGTCTGGTGAGAAGAAAATTGATTGGCCTTCATAAAAGTCCAGACCTGAACCCCATTGGGATTGAATAGCAACCGCAAGCCTACCAACATTAGTGGCTGACCTCATGGATCAGGGTCATAAATGAACCTCTTTTGCTCACGGCCAACATAGCTGGTGAATACAGAATATCATTAGATCTATTCAGATATAAATAATGGAAGAAGAACCCAAAACATCACATTCTAATGGATGTAGTATGTTTCTTTAAACAATAGAGTCTTCATTAATAATAATAAAAAAGATAGATAGATAGATAGATAGATAGATAGATAGATAGATAGATAGATAGATAGATAGATAGATAGATAGATAGATGGATAGATGGATGGATGGATGGATGGATGGATGGATGGATGGATGGATGGATGGATGGATGGATGGATAGATAGATAGATAGATAGATAGATAGATAGATAGATAGATAGATATTGTGTGAACATTAACATTTCAAAGTGCTACAAATATTAAATATTAAATATTAACCTAAAATGAACATTTGATAACAACACATATAGTAAAAAAAATTTAAAAGGCAAGAATGAGTACCTCCTTAGTTATACTCAAATACTCCTTTTACCTTAAGGAAATGGATATTGAAAGCTTGGAAGCAGCCAACCAGAGTCTCCAGGCAGACCTCAAGCTGGCCTTCAAGAGGATCGGGGACCTCCAGGCTGCTATTGAGGACGAGATGGAGAGTGACGACAATGAGGATCTCATCAACAGGTGACACTTGCTGCTTTAAGGACTCTTTATTTAACGCAGACCTCAGGAGAGCTTCTCCATATGCATAAGTGGATAAAAAAAATAGATACGAGACACCGGATCTGGATGAATGCGCTGTTCACTGAGCTTTTGGAGACGGCAATCAGTGAGCCAGTCTCAGTCTCAGTCATCTCTTATTCACACTCTCTTAAATATTTATGTCTTGAAAACTGCCGCACATAATTTGGAGCTCTCTTTTTTTTATGTACATGGCCTCATCAGTCAGAGGAAGAGTTATCTCCGTTGAGCCTCAGTCTCTCTGCTTCTCTCAGTGACCCGCACCTTACTGAGTTTGTTTGCTGTTTATGTGCATAAAAGAATTCCAGGCTTCTTAATAACTGTAAATAGAGCAACGCTTACACTTCGTAAGGGGTACATAGGGCAAAAGTCAGAGAAAAGTCAGCATTCTCTGTAAACATCTCAAGCAGTGTGCTGCGCTAGAAACCTTTTACACCGGGCATGATAAATATTCAGTTATAGTTTGTGTTTTTTAGACCACGACTTCTTGTTTTTATTTCATTTTTTCATTTGAAACTCATGTATTTCTGCTTCTTGTTTTTTTTTTATGTTTGTTTCTCATCCCCCTCCCACCTTCCAGTTTACAAGACATGGTGACTAAGTATCAGAAACGAAAGAACAAGATGTGAGAAGTTAAAGTTTGAACTTAACATTAACATGTTTTTGGTTTTTCATTGCCCTTGAAGGAAGATGATGCAGTGTTTATTCAAGAACTGTAATTCAGAATGAGCAATATTCTGTATTGTAAATCTCGAATTGGACTCCAGAAAAGTCTGGAAGCATCATGTTGATACTGCATCACACTTCCGGGCATGACAACTAACATCACAAACATGCTTTTTTATGCATGATGCCTCATCCATAATGTATGCGCACTACAAACTGCATGCTTTTTCCAAGTCAAGCATGGCTACCTGCCCCAGATGTGATTCGCCTACCCTGAAATGAAACCGCATTATAATATTGAACTTCAGCATACCTGATGTTTCACCAGTGGGTCTGGCATCCAGTAACAGGTAAGAAGCAGTTTGAGCACAGGCCAGGTGTAGTCACATGTCCACAGGGTCGAAACCATGCTCTGTCCTCTGACTCCAGAGCCAGAAGGGGCCAATGCAAACTTGTTGGACGCTGCAGGGCCTTGTACAAACATCTGCGAGGGGGTTGCTCTACCCTCCTCCCTTCTCGGCCTTCCTTTACCTCGCTTGCGCTCTCTCACTCCTTTAAATAATTCACACTTCTGTTCTTGGGACTTAGCAGCCTCTTAAGGCAGGAAAGGAAGGCGTGTTCCTCATCAATCTTTCAACCATAAGGACTAAATAATGAATAACCCTCAAATGTCCTACAAAAAGCCCCCCAACTTATCTGGCAACGGCCTACAACGAAGTACCAGCCTTTGGCGTCGAGCCATTTCATTCCCCTGTCAATAGTCCTTGGTCCGCTCTGTACACCGCTTAGAGCGTTTTCCAGTTTTAAAAACCCTTAAGCTCTAAGCACCACTTATTACATCATGTGAGAAAGTATTAAAAGCTAATGGACAGTGTGCGCATTTCTGATCAGGCTTTAGATGGATATGCCGGTGCCGAAATGTTTTGTTTGAGTTGGTGCTGGGATGTTGACCCTTCATTTAATTGGGCATTTCATGTTGCATTTACTGTATATCAGACAGGCTGTAAAAGATTTGGTAGCTGAATACAAGAGAACATTAGTAGAGAACCAATTATTCTGATTTTCCAAGAGCATATGAGAGAATAGACAGGGCATAACGAATGACAAATGAGGAGAAGGGAGATTTTGAAATGAGCTTTAATTCTGAGCGTTCTTCCATGGCCTTCTTCATGAGCGCTATTTGTATACGTTATTCTGTGAAGTCATTTTGAAACTTTGTTTATAGGACGATAGAATGGTTTCAAATATTTATGAAGGTTTTCTGGTTAATTGGTGTCAGTAATTATGTTTACATGGACACCAATAATCCAGTTTTAAGATGATTAAGACAATACTCTGATTAAGAGTCGACCATGTAAACATCGGTTTTTGATTAATTTAATCCAACTAAAGTCATGATCGAACTAAACAGAAATCGAATTAAGACATGTGGAGTATGCCGATTTTAGTCGCATTATTGAAGTGCAGCACAGACATGTTTTTGCCACATTTTGCGACAGGATAGTCTATACACACACCTGTTTGACACAATGCTTTGCACTTGCCAAGTCAGTGAAGGACGACACCTGCCTTGCGAAATGCGGAGTTTTTTTCCCTTCCATAGTCCATTGAAACAACACTCTTCCAGCAGTTCATACTTTCATCCATTACCTTGTTTGTTGCAGGGGGCATGTGGAAAATCTTTCTGAACGAAAGTGAAAGTGCCAAACTGCAGCTAAAGTCGACAAATTAAAAATGAAACACCCGAAATTACATGAAACTCTGTAGGAAATGTGGATAGCGTGGTGATGCAATAATGTTAATCGAATTATGCGCTGTAACATGTACTGTAAAACTGGATCATGAAAGGAACATTCAAAAAGCAACTCATGTAAACATCTTAATCATATTATTGTCTTATTTAGATTAAGGCAAATAAATTGAAAACTGATGTCCATGTAAACGTAGTCAGTGTCACTGAACATAAATGGAGCATAAAACCTTTAAGTACAGTATGTACATAGATGATGCACCTCTTTCCTAATTTTAGCATATGTATATACTATTCTAGTTTTGATTCAAAATATTCAGAGTTTTAATTTCCAGTTTTAATTTTCATTTGTAGTTACTTTTTGTAAATTTGGTGTGTATTGGATTTTTTACACTTCATAATGTTTCTAATTAAAGTAATTATTAGATTCGTAGTTATATTTTAATTACATCATTTCATTTAGTTTTTTCATCTAATATTAATTTTTATTTCAGAAATATTTCAATTAGTAAAAATAATAGTAATTATACTTTTAATTAACAATAAGCTTGACGTAGATGCAATTCAGACATTTGTGCAAAGGCATTTGGCATAAAGGAAAATTGTTAACGTTAGCATTGACTAAAGCAAACAGTGGCTTATATTGTATCTGACTAAAAATATATGTCATTTTTAAATTACATAATTAAGCTGTTAATTAAGCATATTGATTATTTTCTGTTACTATGTTAAACAGAACACAAAATCATAATAAACTGATAACAGTTGTAGTAGGCCATGCTGACTGGTTATCAAACAAATCTATTATGATTTCACTCTCCTCATAACTTATACTCCTCACAATCACTGCACATTTAAAACTTGGACATATTCATTGCACTGATTTGTTTATTTGAACTGTACATACCCACTGTACATGTACATTTGTAATTATGGACACACCCACTGTACATATACATTTGTAATTATGTACACACCCACTGTACATATACATTTGTAATTATGTTTATCTATCTGCACACTTCTGAATATTAATAGCAACCTGTACGTATAATTACTAATTGTAAATCTCTGTTCATAGCTAATGAAACCTGTATATAATGTTCATATTACATCCATCTGTAAATATCACCATAGTTTTTTTTATAACTGAACTTTATAATTTATACCTGTATTCTGCACTTACTGCTGTTGCACTCCTGGTTAGACCTAAACTGCATTTCGTTGCCTTATACTTGTACATGTGTAATGACAATAAAGTTTAATCTAATCTAATCTAATCAAAAAAAAAAAAAAAGAAGATTGTCATTTTATATCTTAAATCTCCAGATTCTTATTCATTTTAAAGAGCCCCTATTATACATTACAAAGGGTCATATTTTGGTTTTGGGTGTCTCCAACAGCAGGCTGATCTGCATGCATGGTCAAAAACACTTTCACTGTCTTATGATATGCATTTATTTTTACCTCATTATCAGCGACTCCAATATGAATCGTTCAGTAATTCATTTCTTCCAAAACCCCTCCTTAGCGCGATGCTAAACTGCGCTGATTGAACCAATGACCCAGTCTGTTGCGATTGGTCGACATCATTCAGCGCCAGAGAATGCCCACCACGGCTTATCAGTATTGAAGTAGTCATAGTGTGTGTGTGAGCATATCTGCTAACACTCGTTTTTCCCGGGAGTCGCCCGTATTTCAGACACCCCATCCCTGAAACTAACCCCCCGGTCTCCCAGCAAAAGCTCAACCATTATGAAACAGGACCACCGCACGTGTGTAAGAGAGCTGATGTAGCCATAGCAATGACAAACAGCAGTAAAACGCAGCTCTCAAACGCATTTTAATCCGTAGACAAAGTGGCGCGTGTCGCATTTACAACGCAATATGAGAATACAAGTTAACCAGATACACTACAAGCGGTTAAAAGTTACAAAACACAATTAAATGCATCATTTACAAGCTAGAGAATACAGTGAGGCAACCGTTTTAATCGCAAGTACGCACTTGTTGGATAGCAAGCCAGATTCACCGTCAAGCTCCGAATCCTCCGTTGTAAGCATGTAGATTTCAGAAGCACTCCTCAGAGGGAACACAGCACAAGGCTGTTGTTTGTGGGCGGGGTTGGGGGTTTAGAATCTCCCGGGGCTGCGCATGCACAAATGGGCGGGGCTTATGTTTCGTGTTCACGTCATCCCGAAACGGCTAAAGACTCATAAGCACGGCGAGTCGTTTGAGGAACTTTGAGTCGACTCTTTTATGGATGAATCAATAGTTTTAAACACTGTGCACTTTCAGATTTAAGCCTTAGCTGGACATTTTACTTCACTTAGAGCTGTGTTAAAAACTGCATGCAAGCTCATTTTCAAAAACCCATAATAGGGGCTCTTTAATTATATAGATTATATAAGTAAATGTGGGGTATGAAAAGTTCAATTATATTTCACCTAAGAAAGTATGAAACTGAAACAATATGAGGGTAAATACTAAATACAGTAATTCTACTACAGTTTCGAATTAGTAAAGAAATAATCTGAGACAATGCCAATAAACTGTTGCACTATATAAAAGTCCAATTTTAGTGCATTTAAGGGTCAGAGCTGAAGAGTGAGTGGGATAGAGAGAGAAATATAGTATAGAGACAGAGACTAGGGAGGAAAATAGAGGGTTGAGAGAGTTCTGTAGGTGCTAATGATAAATGTAATAGCCTGTAACAGAGATGTACAACCAATGGAGGCATGTTGTCACAGACAATTAATGTCTCTCCTCTCTCACTGTGTTGTTTGTTTGTTCCCCTGGGCTTAGGTGCAGCTTAACTAATGGTATATGGTCAAGGACATAAATTGTGTGTGACATTTTGCATTAGCGCTTCATTACAAAGACCCTGCTGTCCCACTGTTTAGCGATGGGCCGGCTAGCAGAGCTCAAGGCTTATTCACACAACGTTCTCACCTCAGTTTACCTCCAGGGCACTGGGGCTTACACAAGAGCCAAAAGGGCTCTTGAAGAAATACACACTGGCACTCTTAAGTTGCCAGACCGTATCGTCAAAGCGCAACTCATTTGACAACAAATTCTTTTATCCTGAGTGTATTTGCTTGAGTGTATCAGATCTTCTAATTTAGACCCTCTCCAGCACCCTGACTGTGAGCGTACAGTTAGTGTTTAGTGACATCTGCGCTATCTCATGGCTCCATGCATATATAATATTCTCATATGCATAATACCAGAAACGGAGAGCTAAGCAGACCGGAACCCTAATGTCAGAGAAAAGCAGCTGCTGCTTCAGAGTTAACCTTCTCTCTATGCCTGGGATAATGAGCTGCTGTATGTTGTATAATTTCATCGGGATATATTTGACTCCCACGGTACCGGAGGACAATAACAATGATTATTAAAATTTAAATTGAAACAAAATTGTGTAAAAAAGGCTCAGTTTGAAATCTACCATCACCAAATTTTCTCTAAAGGTCTTCTGTTTGTGCATATATGAAGTCGTTTTAGCTTTCTAGGTCCTTGAAGGGCGATTCATAGTTATTCAGAGCGGTGTGCTGTGCGATAAGTGAAGGATAAGACTAATCTAAAGAGGCAGGGAAGCATTGACTTGCAAATCCAGCCAAACATAAATCCAATGGTTTTATCTGGTCCAGAGAAATGAGCAAACAGGACTGGGATTCACAGCGCTGCTTTCCGTGTGAGGTGCTAATGCGTCTGCTCTCAGGGACATTCGGCCTGTGTTTACTCGTTCTTATTGACAGTGCAACATTTACCCACCAAACCCATTTGTATCTAGAGATGCATGGTATTGCTAGCGTGGTGAGGCAAGTTAATTACAGTCCCAAAAAGACCCATTCCTTCATGCCATCCTTTAATATGGTAGTCCAAGAGTAAATTAGTCTGAAGGCCTTTACTTAAGGAAGATCTTTCACAAGTTTTATACTATATAATACCTAATTCTGTTTTTATTCAGCTATTCATTACAGCATTTTTATAATAAATGACAAACAAAAGAGTTTAGCTGTGTTTGGAAGCTATTTAGCCACTTACTGCTTGCATAGGCGGCTGCCGTTGGGTAACAAATTAAAGGGCCACGAAACACCAAAACACATTTTTTGAGCTGTTGACAGTCATATATGTGTCCCACGCTGCTATAAACACTATTACGACACATATAATTGACTAAAAAGTGAAAATTGGTTGATTTTTGTTGGGAGACACAGGTCGCCAGAGTTGTATTTATGTGTTGCAAGGAAGGTTTTGTTTACATTTCCGCTATGAGAGCGCAGCTGGACTTCTACGCGCGCAGCAGAAATGTGTCTGTAAGAAACTTTATTTTTTTCACCCGAGAGCTTTCCGCATCTGGAAATGGTGAAATCGGGATTTGCCGCTCGTCTCCTTTTAAAACAGATGCCGCTCCAATTAATGTGGATTGTCATGGTCTACAGATTTGGTAAGCGATCAGTGCTCTTTGTTTGTTTATTACAGATGGCAAAGTTAGTTCGTAGTTAGTTAGTTCGTAGAGTTCGTAACTCTTTCAGTGTTTAAAGACAGACCTTTGTCAAAATGATTAACTGTTACTGAGTTTACAGATTGTTAATATCCGTACAATATTAAAGACTGAAAGATCCGCTGTAAATTCTGCTCTCCGAGTGTAAACACTGCAGTCAAACAATTACTTTCGTGTAGAATTTTCGCTGCATTTTGTGACCGGATAGTCTACAGAGGTTTTTTTTTATTTCTCCCTTACGCCGCGCGGTAACAAACACTCCATTAAAACAACACTCTTAATAGTCACGGGGGACACGCAGGAAATGTTCCTGGATTAAAGTATAAGTTTCAAACTGCGGTTAAAGTCGACAAATTAATAATTTGGCAAATAATTAGATGACTGATGTCCATGTAAACAGTCACTGTCTTTCTCCCCTGCATCTGTATGTGTGCATTGCTTGTTTAAAAATGAGCCCGTGCACAAATGGAAACTCCCATCTTTATGCAAAACCTTCCCTCATTCCCTCCCCTGACACTCCCACCTAAACAGAGCTGGACACACCCACTTTCCTGAGCTTTTCCAGACTGTAGGTGTGAAAACACCCAGCTGAGCCAGGAGGTTTCGTGGCCCTATAAGAATTTCATAAATGACTGATTTAGTTTGCAAATTTAATCAATATACTTGTCTCACAGTTCATTTTAACTAGAGTTTGCCATTCCCATGTTTCTCTAGCATAAAATGACATATTGTATTTTGATTGAAATAATGTTTAATTGTTCTCAATTCTCATAAATACATTTCAAGCAGTGAATGCAGTGCATCACTGGATTGATTTCTACAGTACAATACTGCTCTAAGAGCTGGCCAAAGTAAGGTATCCACAAAGCTAGCTATTTAAGCGGCCTTTTTGAGTACGGCCTTTAGATCACAAGTGTGTCAGCGATCCTTTAAAATGCTACTTCCATAGGCAGCCAGCTAGGTATTGGAACAGGGCTATTGTCTGCTAAGCTACAGTCTGAATGGTTTTTCTCTTTTCAGTGCTCTCCTTTATTCTGGTTTGGCTTGGAGTTGTACTGACCTCACCTTTTTGGATGCCTGACACATTATACAGAGCCAGCTAGCTGCAGGATACTGTTGTTGGACTATGAGTCTGACTTACTAACACAGAGCCTTCTTTCAGGTTTCTAGAGATTGGGCGCATGCATTTGTGCTGTTGTTTCTCCACCATAAATCCCTGCGTTCCTCCTACTAACAGTCTGTTCGGATTGTGCTTCATTTGGTTGATATTCTCCCTCTTCCTCATGTACAGCGAGGGTGCCTCTGATACGGACTCTGAGGTGGAGGACCGCGTTGACGGGGTGAAGTCATGGCTGTCCAAAAACAAGGGCTCTGCCAAGAACCTGTCAGATGATGGTAGTCTGAAGAGCTCAAGGTCAGTACTGCCACCTAATTTCTCCTCTGTTACCTCACAGATTGGTTTAAACCAAAGCAAATGCATCTGACAAAAAAAGAGTTTTTGGAAAAACTAATTAGCTAGAGCTAAGGGAATGGTATCGTCTAGTATATTCTCCCTATTGTCAGCAGTTTGATAACAGCAGTTTCTATAAAAGGGAACAGCTTCACAGGCAGATTAATGGATATGCCCATTGGCCAGTTGGCATGCCTACTTGTGCCTTTCTACTGAAGATGAATTGGTGTTCCCATTGGTGGACACTTTCGATTTCTTTTTTTTTTTTCTTTTTTTTTTTTTTTTTCAATTCTGTATACCAGCAGATTTACGTTTTGGCTCTTGGGCTTCTTTCACATTTTTTAATCTCTAAGAACTTTTGAGTCATAATTTGGATAATATCTGTAATTTTATTTATTCTGTAAAGTGACAAACTAGTGGAATTTTAATGTAATTTGCGTTTATAAAATGCATTTCATACCACATAGGGGTTATAGTTTGTGGCAGTTTTTTGTGATGAAGGCCCTTTTCATTTAATGTAGATACCCAAACTTACAGTAGAAACTCCTGGTTTTGAATTAGAGAGGTTTTCTTAAGTGTCTTTCATTTCTTGCTGTCACATTAAACTTTATTTTTGTACTCTGTCTGCTTCGAAAAAACCTGTTATGTCTCCTCTTGTGTGTCAGTCATCTTTTAGTTTTTTAGTCATGTATTTTCATATTCTCATTTTCATATTTTCATCTCTATCCTTTCCTCCCTCCATCTGTTTGTCTTTCTATGATGTGCACACCCCCTCTGCCCTTCCTTCATCTAGATATGCTGTAAATGTTGACGGAAAGGAGGGGAAAGAGTGGGACGAGGGTAAAGAATGGAAAGAAAGTGGAAAAGGTAAAGAGTTAGAACCCAGCAGGCCTGTGTCTGTCATGAGTTCCCTCAGCTACAGGAAACGCTCCAACTTGAAGGACTCGATAGGAGGTAAGGGAGACGAGAGCTCCCTACTCAACACTCTCAAAGAACAATCAGATTCCCAGGACCTTTCAACCTTCCGCAAGAACAAAGGCAAGCAAGAAGCTGAGGATGACTCCTACTCGGTCAGCTCCTGGAGGAAGGCAGGCGATGATCTTGACGATCGAGGTTCTGTCATTTCTCAGGCATACTCAGAGGCAGCCAGTCGGGCAAGGAAGGGCATGGAGAGTCGCTGGTCTGACTTTGATAAAGAGTCTGTTGTGTCCTCTATGGCCCCAAGCCGAGTTTCCAACAGCCGCACTGCGATAGACCTAAACGATGATGCTATTTCTAGTGTTAGTCGCATGAGTTCTGTTAGCCGTCGCCGAAGCATGCCTCGTCTTGAAGACCACCAGAGTGAATACGGTTCAGCCGTTAGCCCCAGTCTGAGCTGCCGCAGTCCTGGAAGCGTGAGTCGTGTTGACTCCCGCATGTCCCTCTCTCGCAGCTGTCGACTCAGTGAATTTGATATTGAAGATGACTCCCGAAGCGTAGCTTTCAGTGAGGCTCGCTCTAGTGCTTACAGCCCTCACTCCACTTCTGGCCGAAGCTTCTCAATGCCTCCACAAGCCCGGACCACTGATTCTAGCCCACCTGATGTCTCTGATGTCAAGCCGGTTAGCCATCGCAACTACCTGGACCCTGACTTAGAGGCTGCCATCAATGAAGTCTTGAACTTCAAACCCATCAAGTTCAAGCGCACCAGCTTGGAAGACTCTGAAGCAGAGAAAGAAAAGTCAGCCGAAAGGGAGGATGACCAGAAGAGCATCACCAGCTCCAGGACGGGCAGAGACAGTGGCCGCTCCTCCAGCCTGCGTCGCTCAGCTTCAGCTGTGGACTTCATGCGATCCAGCAGCAGCCTCAGCACACGCAGCAGCAGCCGCAGCAAGAAGAACAAGAGCAAAAAGAAGAAGAAGAGAAGCCACAGCTCTGAATCAGAAAGCTCAGAGGATGACCGCAAGAAGAAGAGCTCCAAGAAGAAGAGCAAGAAATCCAAGAAGAAATCTAAAAAAGAATCTTCATCTTCCTCCTCGTCCTCAGAGTCTGAGTCTAGCACCGAGTCAGACTCTAGTTCAGGAGCGTCCACCATTTCTTACAGAAGCTCCAGCAGTATCAAGAAAGCCCCTGGCAGGCAGGCCTCAGGCTCGGAGGGTGAGCTGGAGCCCGAAGGTCCCTCTGAAGGATCTCCGCCACCGTGTAAGAAAGACGAGAAGAGGAGGAAGAAGAAAGTAGACAACCTTATGATGAAATACCTGTACAGGCCTGACAGTGAATAAAGATTGCAGTAGGTGAAACCTGGTTTGGAGTGAAGGAATGTTACAAGCATGGTGTTAAACTAATCCTCAGATACTCTAGTACCTCAGTAGTACCATTTGATATTGTATCTTGCATTTTGCCATAACTTTACTCTCTACTTTCAGCTTTTCTTTACACTCTGTTCTTTCACTTTGTTACTCATACTGTACATGCTTTTTTCAACTATTTTTGTAATTTTGCATCAGTGATTGTCATTCAGTTTGATTTTAAAGCACTTTTACAGTTGTCCAATACAATAATACTAGAAAGGTCACATAGCTAATGCATTCATCTTGTTCTTTTAGTAGAATTGTTTTCATTTCATTTGTTTAATTTTGAATGTGTTAAAACAATAAGAATTCTTGGCCCCGTATTCTAAGTCACTCTGATTGAAAATGATTCTTTTGTATCATTCCCTGAAAAGATTTTGTGATCTTGTACCTCAAAAAAGTGGTGTAACTAAAGTCATTTTGAAATTCTTGCTCTAGTCGTAGACATAATTAAACAGAAAATCGATTAGGACTGCTTGCCAGCAATTAACCTGAAGTTTGTATTATTATGACAAAGAAAAGATAAGACTCAGTGACACGAAAAGTTATCGTTGACTTTTTGGAGAGGGTGAGTTATTCATGCATTCTCTACATCTGACTCTTCGCCTTGTTTAATTAACGGACACAGTTCATTTATATGTTAATTTACTGATAAGATTATGAGCGGACATCAAGAATTTTGCAAGTTGTTTTAAAATGAACCATAGATTTTCATGGCAGTAGGTTTTTAATAGACAAACTTTTACTTGTATTGAGCTCTATACAGTCTTGACTCTGCATGGCAAGCAGCAAGTTTTTTGGGATGAAGGCTTTGTATTTGACAAACTAAGTTAGAACTAAAGTGGATAATATATTAATACAACGTATCAGCTTATATCAGGTCAAATGTTTTGTCTGTCAAAATTTGATTACTATGTTTTTGTTTTGCTTTGTACAATTTATAACTAATTATTGTACTAACAACAATCTAGTCAGGGGTTTAGATATTTAGAGAAATACACAAAGTGTGATTTGCATGTGACTTGATCATAAACTTCTAATATGTGGTGAAAGATTGACTCATAAAAGGTTCAGACTACACAATAGGCCAAAAATTGTTAATGGTAGTCACTATGATTTTATACACTGTTCTGCAAAGTTTAACTATAGTTAAACTTCCTAATCTGGAAGTATGATACTGTAGTATCTTAGTGGGGTAGCACCAATATAGAAATTTTAGTAAATACAGATAACTGATTACTCTTTATATTGAGAAGCTGATAACTGCTATATATATAATATATATTTGATAATGTAAATATAAGCAAGTGTCAATATCATAGCTGATACATAACGCATCTTTAGGGCTCATTCACACAGAACGAACATTTTTGTATCAAAAACTCATAACACAGTGCTCAGAAATTATTTTTAAAAGCACAGAGCATGAGGGTGTCCTGTTAACAGATGAATGTTCAGTCCCCCAATTCTTCTGATTGGTCCACTGGTTTGCAACTGCTACTGAGCAGTGCTCAGTGTAAAATTTGAAGTTCTTTTAACTTGAAAGGGCATCTAAAAACACGGCGCTCGTGTGTGGCACATCAAAAGACATGAGACAAAAGCACAACTTTAGTATAGAAAAAAAAAAGCCTGATCTCATGAGGAAACATAACTATTTTACTTAATGTCTGAAAATTGGCTAAGTTATACTTATTCCTACAATTTATTTACAAACCCCATTCCTAACCCTACCCCTCATTTGGGATGAGCAAATCGTACGAAAATGTATTCCACAATGTATCACACAATAAAAATTTATCACACAAATTAAAACCAATTAACCACTAAAACAAAACGCTATGAATTGCCATGAAATGTGAGCTGTGGGTAAAAAAGAGTTCTGTGTGAATGAGACCTTAACAACATGATTAGCTGGTTCAGGTGTGTTTAATTAGTATACGATATGATAAAATATGCATATTTTTGATAGGAGGACTGGACATGATTCATTAGTGTCTGATTGAAAACATTCTGACAATACATTCTTGAGTCCCAGTGCTCATTGTTGCTTAGGAATCACCACAGCATCTTACAACAAACGAATCATGACAAAATCTGGCTGATACCATGTAGTCTGAACCTAGGATTTTATGGATCTCCTCTTAAACATTTTCACCACATACTGAAGTTTGATAACCCACCATTCCTTCCAAGATTATCATCCACTTTGGTCCGTCTTCTCCACATGCTGATCCTAATCAAAGCTATGTCTATCTCCCCCCTCCAGCCCACCGTCCAGCCGCAGACGCTTTTGCCTTGACAGATCTGACGAGGAGGAGGAAGAAGAAAAAGAGGAAGGGAGCACGAGCCGAAGCACCTACCGCTCACGCTACAAACGCAGCAGCTACCTGAACGACAGCGATGGCGAGACCACCGCATAGCGCACATTCACATGCACTCACGTTCACAGGATGGAAGACTTCCGAGTATAATATCAACGTCTTCCACAATCTGGGATCCAGCGAGGGAGGGGATTGCAATGGTTTTTAGTATTATGATTTCACATGTGCTTTAAAGGGTTTGTACAGCATCGTGATTCACAGCACTGTTGATTCCTCTTTCCTGTTTGTGTGCTTTTACTTCTGACGTTCTTCCTCTTCGTTTCTGAATAAGCAGTGACTTTAGCAAACGCTGTGCTTGCATTCTTACTCCAGTCAGGATTCAGTTAAAGGATATCGCTTGAGGCAAAACGCTACAGCCTCTTGCATGGTCAGGGCTGAGCCAAAGATACATGGCGTTATGTAAACACAAAAAAAATGTCTGAGTTTCTCAATTGTGCTCCTATTGAAAGAAAAGAAAACCAAGAGAAAAAAGAAAACATTGTATTACCAAAAAAAAGGAGGGGGTTGTTTTGGGTTTGTGAGGACATTAGGTTTTCGAGTGGTGGTGGAAGTGATTTAAGACCACTTCCTCAACTGCATGCATGGATTTTTTTCACTTGCTTGTATCTTTCTCTCCGCCTGTTGGCTCGAAGGTGAAGGATTCATTTTGCTTGAGGAAGCGAGAGAGATAGAGAGAGAGAGCAATGCCTCTTGATGAAAATAGAGCCTATTTCTACTCTTGGCCTTCCATTTATTGTGATGTTTATGTGAAGAGGAACAAAGGTTGTCAGGTTAATGACGCAAGAAGAGGGCAGCATTTTTGGGGTCTTCAGATTTGGACTTTTTATGCTTTTTTTCCTCCCAATAATATGCTTTGTAAAACATTCTGTTTTGACTGAATTGACTAAGTGCTTGCTCATAGCCTCAGTGGTTTATTCCCACACTTTCTTATTGTGGTTGTTGTTGTTGTTGTTGTTCTCAGGCTTTTTGTTTTGGTTATCATAGATGTCTGGCTTTCCCTAGGGATGGCCCTTGATCTTGGGTATATGGGGCATTTAATTTATCATCCAACTTCACTGATACTGGATAAACCGCTTTAAGGTTGCTTTTTGTGCTGATGTGGTGCAACCAAGATGGAGACGTTTGACAGAACCGATACTGTGAAATCCCAGCTTCCCTTCGGCATGTCGTCACAATGGATTCAGCAGTATTTTTGGCCTTACCTAAAGACTTTGAGACCCATATGGACACACACCTCTCTTTTGCCTTCTATCGTTTTGTTGTTGTTGTTGTTGTTCTGCTTTCATTGTAGTATTTATGATCTAGCATTGATGGATTAAGCGAAGCTGCCAAAATATAAAGCAACAGCGTAATAGCAATGAAAGGATCTCATTGCTTCTCCTTGATTTTTAAAGGGAGACCACATTGTGTATTTTACATGGTTTTATAGACCCTCTGTAAAGGTCAACCACTTTATCCTCTTTTCTATGCAGTCATTATTGATTTTAATACGAGAAATGAGCGTTTTATGATGTTTCGGGCGATTTAAAACACATGGCTACAAGATACATAACATTTGCTGGCTGTACACATTAATATAAAATATATAAATATCTGTATGATTCATTCTAGCTTTCAAAATAGCTAATGTTTATTTTCTTTATTGAATAAATGACCACTTGATATAAGTAATAATTTTGCATTACAGTTTAATATATTGTAAATAAATGATGGTGATTGTTTTTGATCTGTTTCAGTATGCGTATTTCATAATGCATCTTTTATGTTAAAATAACAGGCAGATTTAATTTCGGCATGTTCAGCATACTCAAATTTTAAAAGCCGCAGTGCTTAATTGCTATATAAATATGCTTCATCACAAGGGGTTTCCTAAAAATAAATTGAATCCAATATATTAACATTTTTCAAATAGGTTTTCTTCAAATCTGTCTAAAATCTGACAATGATCAAAGCACAGAGCATAATATTGAACATCTCCCCGCATTTTATGTTGCCAAGAAAAATGACAAGAAGCAGCTTTAAAATGTTGTCCTTTATCCAGAGCTTTATATTTTAATCTATCACATCGGTAGAAAGAAAAAGCCTGCAATATTCATCATCTCTGTAAGAACAACAGATTCTGAGTGTGTTTTTTTTATATTTATATATATATATATATTTTTTTTTTTCGAAACCTCTGAATGAAGCCTTAAATTTCAGCATTTAAATACAAAATGTTCAGCCAAATTAGAAAAGCCCTGCCTATGGTTCACATTCACCGAGCTTTTCTTTTCTATTGGCTGTTTGCTCCGTTGCACAATGGGAAGGCTTGCAGTAATCTGTATGAGCTAACAATAGGAAAGGCAGCTTACTGGGCACAGCGCAGCTTGAGCTTTCCATTGGCTTCATCAGTGCAGAGATGTAGGAGAGATGAGCATGAGCCAGCAGCAGTCCTCCACAAAACAAACCATTTTATCTTAGAGAGATAGTTAAAAAAACGAAAATATACAGGCTTAAACTCTGACGTGAGCAGATGTTATTTGTTTACAGTGGAGAGGAAGGGATGCATGAGTTGTATTGTTCATCAAAATGATACGTTTCAATATAAAATGCCAATATAAGGTTTAATAGTAGAGGTTTGCATGCGTGTTTGCGCCTGTGCTGTGTTTCAGGTCACAATAGCCCACATATCATTTACTACAGCATGTCCAATTTCCCACTTTGAGTTGTCAGCAAAAAGACTGTTTTCTTGTGTAAAACTTAAAATGCAAATGAGCTGCTGCTCCTGCCCCCTTTCAAAAGAAGCCCCAAATGTAGACCTTATTTTGTAATGCGTAAGAGCACATTTTTTGCAATTGTTTGAGGATTTCCAATTAATTTCACATCAAAATTATGGTAACAATTTACTTTAAGAGGTGTTTATAGGATTGTAATTAAACTTTCATAATCATGACATGACACATACCATGAATTTGAATGAGATTTTATGCATGCTTATAACAACTGTCATTAGGTGTCATTTGTTTAGTTAGGGCCAGACGGAATCTGCGGACATTTTTTGCTATTTCTGCGGAGTATTTTGTTAAAAAGCTGCGGATTTATGCGGAATGATTTTGGGAGTATCATAACTAAAATCTTAATATATGAAATAAAAAGTAATACCTTTTAAACTGTTATTTGATGTTTACAATGCGAATCTTATTAGATCCACTTTATTTGGTAAACAAAGCAAGTATCTCAAATAAAATCTCTACTAAAAGACAGAAAATAGTACTTTACAAACTATATTGAAAATATATCATATAAACAAGTCAATATTATTATTGAAATTAATTTAAAAACTGAATAAATATACATTTACACACATTTACACCAGTAAATAAACGGAATCAATGATGGGCTAAAAATCTGCGGAAATCTGCGGAATTCTGCGCACGCAGATTCCGTGTGGGCCTAGTTATGACATTTTAAATGCAAAGATGACATTGTTTGTTATGACAACTTGATATAAACCAATACATCACAGTCTGATTTTGTCTTTGTCATGACAACAAAACGTTTTGACCTACAGTGGTACAAGCTGAATTTGTCATTAAAATGTTAATATTAAATATTAATGACACTGTTAATGATTATTTGAGCCGAACAAACACTTTTAATGAGACATTTTAAGGCAAATATAGATTGTTCCACTGAAAACATGATCAGAAAAATATTCATTCATTCATTTATTTTCTTGTCGGCTTAGTCCCTTTATTAATTCGGGGTCGCCACAGCGGAATGATCTGCCAACTTATCCAGCATTTGTTTTACGCAGCGGATGCCCTTCCAGCCGCAACCCATCTCTGGGAAACATCCATACATTCTCATTCACACTCATACACTACGGACAATTTAGCTTACTCAATTCACCTGTACCACATATCTTTGGACTTGTGGGGGAAACCGGAGCACCCGGAGGAAACCCACGCAACCACAGAGAGAACATGCAAACTCCACACAGAAATGCCAACTGACCCAGCCGAGACTCGAACCAGCGACCGTCTTGCTGTGAGGCAAACGTGCTACTCACTACGCCACCGTGGCGCCCAGAAAAATATTCATGACACAATTATAATGCTTTATGACCATTATGTTTATGAGAGATTTATGACAAGTTATGTTTCTTGGTAAAGTCAAGTTTTCCCAGCAAACAATGTCATCTTTGCATTTAAAATGACAACTGAGCTAATGACACTTATTAGTTGTCATAAGCATGCATAAAATCTTATTCACGTTCATGACAGTCTTATGAACACCCCCTTACAAGTAATGACGAGGTGTTTTTTTTATGGGACAAATCAATGGAAGTGAATGAGACTGGATAGCCAATCTGAAAAAAACAGATGAAGTGTTTTTTTTTTTTGAGCATGTTACCTGATTGGCTCACATCATAGTGACAATTGGGTTTGGAGGTGGTGGGGTCAATTAATGGGGATCATTTTCATTGCATAATTTTGAAACACCAACAAGTTCGAAAACACTAAAAGAATCAAAACTGCCCACGTTTGCTGTGCTTAGACCTCTCTAAGACAAGTTAAGTTAGTCATGGTCTCAAAAGTGCAAAACAATTCCATGACTTTAATAAGGTATAACATTAAAATGTTGCTTTTTTAAAAATATGTAGTTTTATGATGCAAAGTCATTTTGTCAGTTTATTTTTAAGGATCGATGATATATACATGTTAGAGTATCAAAAAGTAAACCGGAATCTGTCTAAAAGTTGTAGTTTTTCACTTTTGAGAAACTCCCTAATGTTCTCACGTTGGATCAGGATCAGGAGTCACAGTTTATTTGTCCATAAAATAATAATGATATCTAATAATATTATAATTACTTTTAAATATGTGCAGTAGGTCCATGTATGATCAGGAGTCATGGGTATTCATTTTGTTTGGCCTGTACAGTACATGTTTTTTTTTTTGACTGTGAAAGTGCAGGTGATGTAGTTGTTCACTCACAGTTTATGAATTGCCAAGGGCCACGGTTTCAGCTAAAATCTTTTAGACAAAAAAGTCACCTATATCTTGGACCACCTGAGAGTCAATAAACAGCAAATTGCCATTCTTAGGTTGAACTGTCCCTTTTTTGATACATTTAAACAAATCTGTCTGTACCCCTCCTCTAATTGCTCCATTGTTTATCCCTCCTAGCCCTCTGTCCCTCATTGGCCACTCTAACCAAAAGCTTACAACAATTATGAACCATTTTTCAACTACCCATTCAATAAATAATTACTATCCTGAACATGCATTTACATGCACTTTCCTTTGCTTTTAGACTATACGTGGATGTGCTTGAGCAGGAACACTCACAGTTCAGATGGCGTGCTGTTTTTTCAAGAGTCTGGGACTTTTATAGTCGCTTATAAATACAGGTTGTAGAATTGATTTTTTTTATAATAGACTGTCATTATGACTGCAGTACAAATCAGTACTATAATGTGGCCTTGCATAATGTATAGTGCTCTTTTTTAAATAATATGTCAGTGTGACTTCAAGGATTCTGTGGCCTTTTCACATAAGGCGACCTTGCGTTCTGTTACACAAACACAGGCCGTGCAGATAAATTGAATTTATAGATACTTTTAAGACGCTTTAGCAAAACAGCAGTTGAAAGACGCTATATTTTAAAACTTTTTGTTTGTAACTATAGATACAGTATAACTTTACTACACATAAATTCTGATAAAATGTAAGGAATCAATCGTAAAATTATTTTATCTTTATGTAAACTTTTAGGACTTTCTTTTTTTGTTGAACACAAAAAAAGAGATATTTTGAAGAATGCTGGGGAAAAAAGCTGCTATTGACATAGTAGGAACAAAAAATACTATTGAGGTCATTGGTTGTTTTTTTCTTTTCTTTTTTTCCCCCACAAACGTTTTTCAAAATATCCTCCTTTTTGTTCAACAGAACAAATGTACTCTAACAGTTTTGGAACAAGTGAGTGAGTATGAGTAAATGGCAGAATTCTCACTTTTGCCTGAACTAACCCTTTAAATTGACCAAATATCTCTAAAACTGGGCGCCACGGTGGCGTAGTGAGTAGCACGTTCGCCCCACAGCAAGAAGGCCGCTGGTTCGAGCCTCGACTTGGTCAGTTGGCATTTCTGTGTGGAGTTTGCATGTTCTCTCCGTGGTTGCGTGGGTTTCCTCTGGGGGCTCCGGTTTCCCCCAAAGATATGCGGTACAGGTGAATTGGGTAAGCTAAATTGTCCGTAGTGTATGAGTGTGAATGAGAATGTATGGATGTTTCCCAGAGATGGGTTGCAGCTGGAAGGTAATCCGCTGCGTAAAACAAATGCTGGATAAGTTGGCCGTTCATTCTGCTGTGGCGACCCCGGATTAATAAAGGGACTAAGCCGACAAGAAAAT
>CAIGQQ010004837.1:20614872-20630524 GCA_903798035.1 Danio albolineatus | reverse complement strand
ATGTTTATAATTGCTGTCATATTAGATGTAAAAATGGTTATGATTATTTTACTCATTTTACAATTTGCTGGTCTGTTCTGTTCAACAGGATCAGTGTTAATGTTTTATAACAGATCAGTTTTGTTTATGGTAACAACCTTTTCTTACCCTAACCACTGTTTACAGTGTTTGTCGTTTTTACTTTGTAATATTTCTATAATTTGATACATTTTGTTAAATGTCAGCAATAAAATATTGTTTATTTGTAAGTCTTGCTGATTTTCTCATGATTTTTCTTTCACAACTTGTGTATGTTAACAAATAAATACAAATTAATTATAATTCCTAAGGGGCGCCACGGTGGCCGAGTGGTTAGCACGTTCGCCTCACAGCAAGAAGGTCGCTGGTTCGATCCCCGGCTGGGCCAGTTGGCATTTCTGTGTGGAGTTTGCATGTTCTCCCCGTGGTTGCGTGGGTTTCCTCCGGGTGCTCCGGTTTCCCCCACAGTCCAAAGACATGCGGTACAGGTAAATTGGGTGAGCTAAATTGTCCGTAGTGTATGTGTGTGAATGACAATGTATGGATGTGTTTCCCAGAGATGGGTTGTGGCTGGAAGGGCATCCGCTGCGTAAAACAAATGCTGGATAAGTTGGCGGTTAATTCCGCTGTGGCAACCCCGGATTAATAAAGGGACTAAGCCGAAAAGAAAATGAATGAATGAATATAATTCCTAAGATTATATTACAGTTCCTAAAAATTTGGGTTGCGGCTTGATGACCATGTAAAAATGTGGGTCTCGTGGCCAAACCAGTTGAGAACCACTGCCCTATACCACATGTCTTTGGACCGTGGGGGAAACCGGAGCACCAGTAGGAAACCCGCCTGAACATGGGGGGAGGGCAAAATTATTAAAGGTAATTAAAAAATAGTACTTTAACCTTACACTTATACAAATAGATTAACACATATCTTCACATTGCTTTTCTTGAAAAGTAACTAACACATTTGACTTAAGGTTGTAATATATTACTTTTCCCCCAACACTAACAGTAATACACATATAATCACACGTGGTTAAATCAATTATTTAATCAGTGATTCAATTTTTGCATCGTATATAAAAATTCAGTCGACCAAACAACAGCATTTTATTTCCTCCTACATTTATTGCAGACCGTTATTTTTGTAATACTTGCAGCTGAACCCCAAAGGCAAGCTCTTGTCACAAAAAAAAAGAGAAAGAAAATAAAATCAAAATCCCCCCAGGACGGATATGCTGGCAGTACACGGCTGTGCTCAGTCATAACCCAGGGATATTGATCTTTACTGCTGCTGCTGTCATCATGGTCTGCGCTGCCATGTTCTCTGATCCCCCTGCTGGAATGAATCCGTGCCCTCTTGACCCTCGCAATGTCTACCCTCCAAATCGCTCCTCTGGGGTTTTATACGGGACGGCCCGCATGCATTTTGTTTGCCGTCGGAGTCTAAAGGAGCGAGCGGTTTTGGTAGACAGCCACTAATTAATGTGCCGTGCTAGATAAACCTTGGGCTTTGACTGGCAGGGGTCGAGGAGGCCTGACCTGCTTTTTATTACAGACTCCTGGACATAAAAAAATCACAGAAGGCCAGGAAAAAAATAAATCAACGCTCTGAGCTCATGAGACTTGATTTCAAGCTCCACAGCAGGTGCGGGGGCTTAGATTTAAAATGAATGGTGTGTTTTGTGCTGTAAACATCATTTGTTCTGTATTTCAGGTGGTAAATAAAAAACATACAAGCATTGTAAGACAAGGTCAGTCTACAATGAACTGCAAACAGATACAGAGAGAAGCATGTCCATTGAAAAAAGTGCAGATCTTTTATTATTATATATTTTAACATTCATTCATTTTCTTTTTGGCTTAGTCTCTTTATTAATCTGGGGTTCGCCACAGTGGAATGAACTGCCAACTTATCCAGCATATGTTTTACAAAGCTGATGCCCTTCCAGCTTCAACCCATCTCTGGGAAACATCCATACACACTCATTCACACACATATACTATGGCTAACTAAGTTTATTCAATTCACCTATAGCGCATGTCTTTGGACTGTGGGGGAAACTGGAGCACCTCAAGGAAACCCACGCCAACATGGGGAGAACATACAAACTCCACACAAAAACGCCAACTGGCCCAGCCGAGATTTGAACCAGCGGCCTTTTTTCAGTGCTAACCACTGAGCCACTGTGTCATAAATATTGTAATAGCTATATAGTAATATAGTACCCTAGTGTGAGTGTGTGTGTCTATGTGTATTCATATACAGGTATGTATATGTATATGTGTATGTTTATGTTTATATATATATATATCAGTGGTTCTCAAACTGTGGTACACGTACCACTAGTGGTACATAAGCTTCCTTCTAGTGGTACGCAGAGGAATCTCTTAATATTTAAAGTAAAAAAATGAACACACTTTTAACCCTTTGACGCGTATGATAACACCGATGTGATCAGTAAATTCATTTTAATAGGCGAAACCTTTTATTAAAGTGGCTGACAATAATAAATATTCTTAATTACAAGAATTAATCAGCCTTGTTTTTTTAACTGTGCAGTGCTTTAGCTGCTTAGTTAAGCCTACTATGCTACTGTACTTCAACACTGGTTATTATAGTGGTACTTGGAGTGACAATTTTTTTCTGAGGTGGTACTTGGTGAAAAAAGCTTAAGAACCACTGCCTTACATAATTTCACATTGATTGGTTGCAGCTGAAAGGGCATCCGCTGCGTAAAACATATGCTGGATTGAGTTCTGGGGACTGTGGAGGCCATTTGAGTACAGTGAACTCACTGTCATGTCTAAGAAACCAGATGATTGGCTGATTAGAAATTTGCATAAATGAGCAGTTGGACAGGTGTACCTAATAAAGTAGCCAGTGAGTATGTATATGTGTGTATATATATATATTCATTCATTTTCTTGGTGGCTTAATGCCTTTATTAATCCGGGGTCGCCACAGCGGAATGATCCGCCAACTTATCCAGCATTTGTTTTACGCAGCGGATGCCCTTCCAGGCGTAACCCATCTCTGGGAAACATCCATACATTCTCATTCACACACATACACTACGTACAATTTAGCTAACCCAATTCACCTGTACCGCATATCTTTGGACTTGTGGGGGAAACCGGAGCACCCGGAGGAAACCCACGCAACCACAGGGAGAACATGCAGACTCCACACAGAAATGCCAACTGACCCAGCAGAGGCTCGAACCAGCGACCTTCTTGCTGTGAGGCGAACGTGCTACTCACTATGCCACCGTGGCGCCCCTTGTATATATATTTTATATAATATTTTATATTGTATATATATTTTATATATTGTATATATATTTTATATTTATTTATTTATTTATTGTGTCCTAACATGTTCTTACACAGTAAGTATATTTATTGATTTATATTTCAGTTTTTTTGTTACAATTTTAGTTAAAGTAGTGCAGTCGAGCTATGTGTTGGTGCGCTGACCATTATATGTCGCAGTTCTTGCTCACGCAGAGACGATTGAGACTCGGTGATATCAAAAACACTATTTATTACAAAAACAGGAATTTGGCATACAGGAATCACAAGGAGGGTTGACACTTCAATGCCAGATGAAGGACTGAACAAAACACAGAAGTATAAATACACAAGACATAATGAACTGAATACAAACAGGGGTGAGACACAGGTGGAAATGCTGAACACTAACACACCACGGGGAAACACATGACAAAACACAACACAGACACACCTGACGTGATGTGACATTATACCGACACCAAAAATTATTTAAATTTTTTTAACTTTCGACTTAAAAAGACTACTTGCATTTCTCAATGAAATTCAGACTCAATTCGAAAAGATCTGTTCAGTAAACGATTCAATGACTCTCTCGTAAAAACAATAATTTCCAAAATCAAACAAGTCTTGAGAATATTATGATTTAAATGAGTTCATTCTTTTATTAGTTAATGCTCATGTTTATTTTGCCATACGTACTTAATTTTAATTTTTACGGTTTTGATTTTACTGAGCTATAATAAAACAGAAAAGCAGTTAGCGTTTATTGGGTATGAAAAAAAGGTGCCAAACATCCAAAGCATTTTTCATAAAAAGTGTTAAAAACTGCAGAAAGGATTTATAATTGCTAATTAACCTCAGTTACCATGCATCTGTCGACTCAAAATAATAAAAAGATGAAGAAGTGTGTGTGTTAACAGGCAAAGTGATGCAAAAACAAGCAAGGGGAAAATACATGCTCCAAATGAAACGTTGTTTTCTTAAAATGTCTTTTGTGTGTGATGCAATGTCAAGATGAGTTGTGAGTCAAGGACAACAGTGGATCTGAGCTCTTAAATGAAACCCTCTGTCTAATCCGGCCAGACCTTTCCAGAGGATGCTAAACATCAGTCTTCAGCACAGAAACACAGGCTTTTCTCACCGCGCTGTCAATCAATGTTTGCTTTTCCTCGTCCTTGTACGCGTCAGCTCCTTACACTGACACCTTCAAGAAGACCAGTGTTTATGGCATTTCCAGAGAGAGCAAAATTCCAGAGAAAGAGAATATTTGAAGGATAATTCCAGTCTGGCAGTCTATTTTCAGTGAGCTTCAAAGATGAACAGCTGCCTTCATCATTCTCCTCTTTGCTATCAAATGTTGGCAAAAAATGATTTGATGGTCAAAATTCGGCTTTAACCATTTGATGTAATTTTAAGCAAAAAGTTTAAGGGTAATAAGGTCGTAACTGTACTGTGCATTTACACATTGGCCACAATCATCTAAACACAAAAACATACCAGACACTGTAAAAAGCTCATTCCCAGCTACAAGACTTTTCTGACAGGGTATTCGAGTGTCATCGACTGACAGAATGTTGTGGCACAACTATACAGGAGTTACTATTATGCATAATAGATTTTTTAGGATTTTATAGGTTTAATTTTAGCTTTTTTAAAAAAATTTTCCAAGCATTATGGTAAAACACTATAGCCTTTATGAATGTATTAAAACATGTGCTTGTCTGTTGTAAAAATTCGTAATAATGACAAAAATATACTAATTTTTGCATATCCTGACTTCCGTGTGCAGCCGTTGCTAGCTAGTGTATTTTGGGGGATTTTCTTACCTCTTGGTTTTGAGTGTGGTCCTGAAAAATCTCCCTTTCAAGAGGTATTTAGCCCTATGCCTTCAAGATTAAGAGAATTGGGACACTCTGTCTAAGGAGAAGGGCTTAGTTTTAGAATTGAGATTGGGCCTTAGTCTAATATTCTGGACTCAGAACAAATAATTCATGTTTAATCACTTACTTGCAGAACTGCATATACGTTAAAATGTCATTTCAATGTGATAAAACTTTCTAAGCTCAGTCTTGGGTTTATTCTGCAATAACTACGACCAGACAAATTGCAGTGAAAATCCAACAGACGTCATCAAATACTCAGATTAGCCAAACTTTACGTGTGTAGTCATTCATTCCTCTGTATTTGATGACTAGTCTAGTTTTGGGCTATTCTTTGACGTTTATTAGATTAGACAGACCAAATTTAGCCTTGTTTTAGCCAAGGCGTCTATGTTCAGCCATGTTTTAAACAAAAAATGTTTTTTGTTTAACCTTTTGATTAAATTTTAAGTATTTTTAAAGACAATTCACAAACAAATCAAATTTTTTTTTTTTACACATTCTGGTCTGTCATCCTTCTCCCGACAGCTTTGAAGCTTTGTGAAGGTTAAGAAAAATCTCAGCAGGTGTTCAGATAAATGGTAATGAAGACAGACAGTAAAAAATGTTATTAATATCACGTTTAATCAGATTTAGTCACTTGAATAACATATGCTTGGGGTTGTCTCATTAAAAACTAAAACAACAACAACAACAATAACAAAAAAAAACAATCTTTAGGATCTATTTATTTTAATACTGACATTAAAGATTTAAATTAGCAATAAGATATTTCTACCCACAAATATGCAAACCAGACAAATGTCTTTGAATAAGACATCTAAACAGTACACTAGAAGACATTTTGTGGAACCAGGAATTTTTTAATGTTGAAATAACACAAATTGATTAAGTTAACCTTTAAATTTAAGTCAGTTGAACATAAAACAACTAAGTTATTCCAAAATATTGTAAGAATTGTGTTGTTTCAACTAATTTTAAATTAGTAATTTGAACTGCAAAAGTAATTTGAGTCTAGCTATGTTTCCATACACCTACTTTTATATGCATTTTGAAATATTTTATTTTACACATTCTTACATTTAATCCATTTTACAATATCTTCATCTTATTGTATCAACCATTTATCAACCATTTTATTGCAATGTGCAGCATCATGAGTGCAAACTAAAAAAACTAGTTTCACCCTTGAACTAACATCATGCAACAGAGAGATAAATCACGTTTTTTTTAATATGATTTTTTACTTAATACTTAAGGGTCACTTTAGCAAATACAGCAAGGCCAGAGTTTAAATCGGTTTACATCTTGAAGACAACTAAACAATAGATGGAGGATTTTGCTGACTCATCTGTTATGAAAAGACAGCGATGAATGAGCGTTTAAAGATGATTCTACTATAGCGCATCAGCATCTCACATTTATAAAAAGCTGTGCATGCTTTTGTGCACAAACTGCTTTTTGCCCATCATCTTTTAAAGGGCTAGTTCACTCATGAAAATGTCCTTACCGTGTACTCACAGTGAAGTGGTTCTAAACATTTATGAATTCATCTCAAAACACACAAAACAAGATATTCAGAAGAATGTTAGAAAAAAAAGCAGCTACAAAAATCACTATATACTTTTTCCCCCCCCAAAATATTCTTAAGTCTATTAATTTGTGTTCAATGGTTCTCAAACTGTGGTACGTGTACCAGTAGTGGTACGCAGGCTTACTTCTAGTGGTACACGGAGGAATCGCTAAATAATTAAAGTTAAACCATGAACACACTTTTAACCCTTTGATGCGTATGATAACACAGATGTGATCATTGATTTTATTAGACTAAATCTTTTATTTTATTTTCAATTTTCTAATGTTTGTTATGTATTCTTTCATTTGAAGCTATTTTTTTTCTCACTGTATTTGTAACGGTTGTTTGGGTGTATCCTGTATTTTTACACTCCAATGTTGAGAGGTATAGTTAAATCACTTGCTTTTCTGACACACAAAGCCTATTTAATGCGCAGTAAGCAGATCTAATTTATAATTTCTCTGTTCAAACTATTTAGAATGTTTAAAGTGGCTAATAAATAATAATAAATATTCATAATAATAAGAATGAATCCGCTACTTTTTTGAGCTGCGCAGGGCTGTAGCTGCTTAATTATGCCTATTATGCTACTGTATGTCATTATGGTGGTACTTGGAGAAGCATTTTTTTCGGAGGTGGTACTTGGTGAAAAAAGTTTGATCACTGCAATAGAGGGTTAGTGTTAGCGTTTTCATTTTTGGCAGAACCAACTCTTTAAGCACCTGATTTTCTCACAAAATAAATAAAAGTTCTTCATCATTTGCAGATCAGTTTGGACTTTTCCAGGAAAAACCTCTCCTTTCGACTGAATCTGCAGAACGGCTCTTCCACGCACAAGTGAGCCTGAAACCGCATTTATTAAAGCTCAGTTCACCGAAGCCTTTGCCTTCACAACAGCTCTTGTAGCGTCAGGTTAGCTCCCATCACACACAGCAAACATTAGCTCTTGCATGTCTGAGGCTGTTTTAATATGCCCATCAATACACTAATACTATCAATGCACGCTAACTTCTAGCCCGCAGGATGAATAGGCTTCGAGTAACCCGCTGTCACATTGTATAATTTCCTCATTCCCTCTGATGGTGCCGGTGGACGTTTAGAGTAAAAGGCTGCCTGATTAGTGATTAACATGTTTACAGGGGAAAATGGGCCCAGGCAGCGAGTCAACAAATGACGTTGACTTCTCCAAGACAAATAGCTCAGCGGCTGATGTCTTTTTAACAACAAGCCCTGTTTCCCGACAGACCTTTCCCTCCTTTTCTGAGGCGTCGAAGAGGAGTAATGTGCAAAATCATAAAAACTGACAAGTGCGTACTTTAATTTTAATGCCATTGGCCACAGATGAATGCGTTCGCAATCAGACAGTATCCGACGATATACTGTTACACACTCGTTGCAGGAGGCTAATAGCTCCCTTGTCAGTGTAGCAGATGCTGGAACATGGCGACTTACTCTTGTGATCAGCATCGGAGGTTAGTGGTCTGTCATCCTTCTCCCGACGGCTTTGAAGCTTCGTGAAGGTTAAGGAAAATCTCAGCAGGCGTTCAGATAAATGATAATGAAGACAGACAGTAAAAATTATTATTAATATCACGTTTAATCAGATTTAGTCACTTGAATAACATATGCTTGGGGTTGAATATGTCTCATTAAAAAGTGGAACAACAATAAAAAAAAAACAATCATTAGGATCCATTTTTTAATACTGACATTAAAGTTTTAAATTAGCAATAAGATATTCCTACCCAAAAATATGTTTATTGAACAAAACCAGACAAATTTCTTTGAATAAGACATCTAAACAGTACACTAGAAGACATTTTGTGGAACCAGGCATTTTTTAATGTTGAAATAACACAAATTGATTAAATTAACTTTAAATTTAAGTCAGTTGAACATAAAACAACTAAGTTGTTCCAAAATATTGTAATAATTGTGTTGTTTCATCTCATTTTAAATGAGTAATATGAACTGCAAAAGTAATTTGAGTCTAGCTATGTTTCCATACACCTACTTTTATATGCATTTTGAAATATTGAGTTAAAAATATTTAATGGAAGACCCTGTTTACACTGGCAGGTAAATCTGACCCAATTCCGATTTTTTGCTTTTATGTGACACAGATCGGATCTGTTCTATGACGATGTGAACATGAAAAAAACGCATGCATTCAGAAATACCAAGATCGGTTTTATGCCTCCTTCATATGTGGAAATAAATCAGATATAAATCGGATATGTGACATTGAGACTATCATGTAAACAGACAGATTGTATTTATTGAGGTCTTCCCTTTTGTATCTCGTTAAACTTGCAACAATGTGGTACTTCTCCATGGTTTAATGACAAAGAAGGAAGAGTGTGTGTGGAGACACCAATGCGGTAAACGACAACAGAGGAGACATGGAGGAGGAAAGAGGTCAGTGGTCGACAGCAGAAGTTACCTGCCTTCTCGTCCTGTGTCAGTGGAGGACACCATATATAAACCATAGGCGCAAGCTGCGATGTCAGACCTTTCCCTCCTCTTCCTCCTCAAAATCATTTTAAAGTTGGGCGAACTTTGCATTTTTCACAGAGCTAAAAGCAAGACAATTTTCTTCCATCGTCGCTAGTGTGGCTCAGATGCTAGAACCCGCCTTTATGTATGCGTGACATTGTAAATTGTATGGCAAGTGTAAACACATGAATCAGATATGGGTCACAATTAAAAGAACGTGTAAACAGACAGGCAAAAAAATCAGATATAGGCAACAAATCAAAATTGGGCATCAAGACCTGACAGTGTAAACAGGGCACATAAAATGCCAATAGTATCTGGATGCAGCCTATATGATGCAAGCTGAGATTGCATTACTCAGCGATGCAATGTCAGACACAATATACTCAATGGAGTGAGTGACGTCACTGTGACGGGTAGGGTTAGGTGAGCATATTAAAAAGCATTGGATGCAGCTCAGATTGCACTGCACCAGGTCTGCATCCAGACCCCTCTCATAAAATGCACATAATAATCTGAGTAGGACTAAAAATAATGTGCGTGGAAACATTTAAATTCCAGCATGTACATAAAAAAAGTCACAGGATTATGTTTAAACAGATCACATTGTAAAACATCTAAAATGTGGTTTTGGTCATTCTAAAATCCTTAAGCCAAAGTCTGTCATCAAAGTGGTTCAGTATAATTACTTCCTAGAACTTTTTTAAGTGACAGAGCACCCAAACAGCAGTCTCGTGCCACCAAAAGCCATCGTGAATTCATTGCATTTCAGCTTTGTCTTCTGAGGCTTACAGTAAGTCATTTATTATATAAGAAAAAACACCCAAAGTGGCTTCTCCTACTGCTGCAAATTGCATTTTTTTTTGTGTTATTTGGAGCCAGTTGATCAGGATGTGATGATATTGTTCTCTGTGACTCATTAGATGGGAACAGAGCTTTATTCTCAAATGTTTTATGCATTATTCCAGTTTTGTGCATAAGTCTAATTCACATCTTTGGATGGAAACATAGCTAGTAGTACCATAAGGGGTAGTAATTGTAGTATAAATAGAATAATTGACTCTGTGTCATTGACGTAACGTAAAATAATCCACACTTCAGGTTGTGACGTACCTCATTTGTGCATTATGTTATTAACAATTAAATGGCCTGTTGTCAGTCATTATCTCATCAGCTATTTCAGCTATGTATTTGTACAGTATATCCGTAGTCTTTCGTTAACCACTCTCAAAGTATACCTGGATAGAGCATGCAAACACAGGCACACTAGAGAGATCGGTCCTTGTCCTACTGTATATCTGTGCTTTTTCTCTCCAAATGGCTTGAGCACTTAAAACATCTTTGTTTAAATGACAGTTTCTGCTACCTTTTAATCACTTTCAATGATGCACTTGTCCACGTCCATGTGCAAAATTCAGTATTACATTTTTTTTTGTTAAAGAAATTCTTGTGAAACAGTGGCCACTTTGAGTGTTGAGATTTTGTGGACAAACTAAGTAGCGAGCAAACAATTAAAAGCGTATGTCACAGTAATACTTTGGCGGCAATTAACAATAAAATACAACTTCTCCCTTTTTTAGATCTTATTGATTTGATCATATTTGATAGTCCAGCATGTCATATTTGCCTCACAGCGAGAAGGTCACTGGTTCGAGCCTCAGCTGGGTCAGTTGGCATTTCTGTGTGGAGTTTGCATGTTCTCCCCATGTTCACATGAGTGTTCTCCGGGTACTCCGGTTTCCCCCACAAATCCAAAGATGTGGTATAGGTGAATTGGGTAAGCTAAAAATTGTCCGTAGTGTAGGTGTGTGAATGGATGTTTCCCAGTGATGAGTTGCAGCTGGAAGGGCATCTGCTGTGTAAAACATATGCTGGACAAATTGGCAGGTTGATTCCGCTGTGGCAACCCCAGATTAATAAAGGGACTAAGCCGAAAAGAAAATGAATGTATGAATGAATGAGTATGTCATATTTCAGTTTTAAAAAGGTGACCAAAGTATTGGCCTAAATCAGGGGTGTCCAAACTCGGTCCTGGAGGGCCGGTGTCCCGCAAAGTTTAGTTCCAACCCCAATCAGACACACCTGGGCTAGCTAATCAAGCTCTTACTAAGCTTTCTAGAAACATTCTTGCAGGTGTGTTGAGTCAAGTTGGAACTAAAATCTGCAGGACACTGGACATGCCTGGCCTAAATAGTTGGTCATAGTGGTCTAAGAAAACAAACTGTTCTGTACATAGTAAAAAAAAAATTGTATGATTAGTTTTGTAAAGCAATATTGGTTCAAAAATAAACAAAAAGTATTAAGTTAACAATATGCAGTGAAAAATAAATCAAATTAGTCTGATCTAGTGCTTAATTGGAACCAATTTAAAAAGCAGGCTGTTGCCTAGACACACACTTTGCACATACAGTATGTGATCTCTGTGTCTATATAAAACCTATTGCATGATTGATTCTTTCACATGTTGTTTGTCACGGTTGTGGTAGGGAAAGGGAGTGAGGACTCAATTGCAGACAAACAAGGGGCATTATTCATTCATTTTCTTTTCGGCTTAGTCCCTTTATTAATCCGGGGTCGCCACAGCGGAATGAACCGCCAAATTATCCAGCATTTGTTTTACGCAGCGGATGCCCTTCCAGCCACAACCCATCTCTGGGAAACACATCCATACATTCTCATTCACACATACACTATGGACAATTTAGCTTACCCAATTCACCTGTACCGCATATCTTTGGACTGTGGGGGAAACCGGAGCACCCGGAGGAAACCCACGCAACCACGGGGAGAACATGCAAACTCCACACAGAAATGCCAACTGGCCCAGCCGGGGATCGAACCAGCGACCTTCTTGCTGTGAGGCGAACGTGTCACTCACTACGCCACCGTGGCGCCCTAAGGGGCATTATTTATAATAAAATAAAAAAAAAGGCAAAATAAACTACCCCGAGGAGGAAAACATTAATAAAACAAATAAACCATAAAAAAACCTGGACTAGGCAGGCTGGCAAGAAATCAAGACTAGACAGGGGATATCATTGACGATGAACTGCCACAGGACAGCAGACATCAGGAGAATATAAAGCAGAAATAATTAACAAACAGGTGAACATGATCAACTAATATTGGGTTAACAAGGAGGGTGGGGCTAGACAACAGACAGGAGAGCACATGACACAAGAAAACACCACAAGCCATGTGCTCACATAAAACGGGACAAGAACACACAGCCAATGAGAGAACTCATTAACCACATGTTCAAAACAGACAACGGAAACACACGGCCACTATGTAAACACAGGGCCACGTGCTTCGACAAACGCAAGACACAAGCACACGTTAAAATGAAAACATCTTACCGTGCGCTCACACACGCAGCGTGCATGTTTCAACCCAGCGCCACCCGAAACCGAAACCAACTGGACTTAGACGCTGGGAATGAAACGCCACGCTGCAGACAGATAAACACCAGGACGAGAGCGCGCAATCGCGAACACGCCCAGACCCCATGCGCCCGTATCAAGAGGGAGCGCGCACGGTCTAAGCGCGCCCACAATCGGCACTCATACAGAGACACAATGACAACACACAGGACTAGACAGAGCTAGTGTCTGACTGGTGTGGCAGAACCCTGACATTGTGAAAAAAAAGTTGCTGAAATCAGCTTTTTATTCAGCAAAGTAAATGCAGCCAGGAAGAACATGTTTGTTTTCATGTTAAATTGAAATACATTCGTAAATTATTGGTAAACATTTATCACCCCCACAGTGTTAGAATAATAAGTTTAGCACCGTTACCATTCAGTCATGAACATTCAGTTATCTAGTTCAATTAAATGTTGATCTGTCATTTGTAGGCTCTTAAAGTGAAGACTGGGACTGGAAACGTTGAATTCGGAAAGGTGAGAGGTCGTGTGAGGGAACCTGCCCCATGGCCAGCTGAGAGAGCACTTTCCCAATGATGGGGCTAAACTTGAAGCCGTGGCCTGCAGAGTGAGAGAGAGAGAGTGAGAGAGAAAAGAAATCACATTTACTGGTAGGTGAATCATCACAGTTTACATTCATTCAGTCCACTGGGATAAAGAAGAGCAGCTCTTGGGAATGTACAACAGCCCTCTATAAATAGCCTTTATCTGTCGTCCACTGTCTGACTCAGAAAGCCTTTAAATGAAAACGTGTGAAGGAAACAACAAAAAAAGTCATGCTGGCACCATCACACCTGCTGTCACAGAACATTTACCTTTTATGAAAGAGTATGGTAAAATGCTAAATTAGGAAAACTTGTCATTTATTTAATTATGAGTGTCATATATTTACTATATGCCTGGGTTATGCGACCAATACATCATTACATTATAATGCGGTAAAGGGATTTATTACATTATTTATTAACTATTATTCATTCATTCATTCATTTTCTTTTCGGCTTAGTCCCTTTATTAATCTGGGCTCGCCACAGCGGAATGAACCAGCATATGTTTCACGCAGCGGATGCCCTTCCAGCTGCAATCCATCTCTGGGAAACATCCATACACACTCGCTCAATTAAGCTTACCCAATTTACCTATACCACATGTTTTTGGACTTGTGGGGGAAACCGGAGCACCTGGAGGAAACCCACGCAACCATGGGGAGAACATGCAAACTCCACACAGAAATGCCAACTGACCCAGCCAGGGCTCGAACCAGCGACCTTCTTGCTGTGAGGCGAACGTCCCCTACGCCACTGTGGTGCCTTAATTAACTATTAAATAGATCGAATTTATTATACCTTGAGACTTAATATAAACATAATTTATTTAAAGATAATTATAAGAATTATAATAAATATAAAATATATATGAATATATGAATAATTGGACAGGAAGCCAATTTGTTCTTTAAATGTAAATTTATGGAAAGCACACAATGACATTTCAAAAGTATAAAAACATAACCTCATTCTGATTATTTTCATTAATTTTTTTAGAAACAAATTGCTTAAGGGTTGAATCACTGCTTTCAAACATTAGAAAATTGAAATAATTTTACCTTACATGGCATGAAAAAAAATCCTCATTATTTTTGCTTTGTTTTTCAAGCCGGATGTCTGAGGATTCTTAAATATGTAGCACAGTTTGCAATTTTCTCGGGAAGAAAAATGAAGTGAAATATGTAAAATTGCTTAAATCTGCCAATGTCAGCACAGAAATCCGCATAATTCAAACGTGAAAGTAATTATTATACTCCATTGACGGGTCTTTGTTGTTGTTTTAAGTACTGTCTAAACACATTTTTGTTCAGTTTCTCAGAAAACAAAGCCTAATTTCTTTAATATGCATTCCAAGTCAGCACATCTTGATTCAAGGATGTTTCGTTAATTGAATTGAATTGCAATTTTTTTTTTTTTGCAATGAATGCCACATTTAATTCCATGGCTTAATGAATTGAACACTTTCTGATTTGATTTAAGACCTTTTCTTAAGGCCTCTGCGAGAGAGAGCAAATTGTTCTCTTAAGTGATTTTCTCTTTAATGAATCAGTTGATTGGGTTCACAAACTAGTCATGAATCAAACCGACCCAATTCTCAAATTCAACACACTGACTTCATATAGCAGTCACAAAGATTAGCATCCCACTGAAAGTGAATAATGCTTTAATTTGACTGTTTTCTTCACCAGATTGACTTTGGAATTATAGCAGTCTTACAGAATACTTTTATGCTACTAATAGTTTTTTAGACATGGCAGGTATTCATTTTGTTTTGCCTGTATGTGTGCTGCTAAACATTGCCTTGCATTTTACGTATCACCAAGGACCACAGATTCACAAAAATCTTCAATGTTCTACTGTAGGAAAAAATCACCAACATCTACTGGTGGACAGTAACTAAAGTGTTTTTACTTCACTTTACATTATTAAGTTCAAATTTTAAGTATTTGTTCTTTATCAGAGTATTTTTTGTGTGTGTTTTAGCAAACGTTTAGTTTTATTTTACTACATTCCAAAACTAAATCTTCAACTTTGTAATCCACTATTTTCCTCAATGAAGCGAGGTAAAAAGCTATTTTGAAGAGGAGAAATCATCGCCTGCTTTGATTTAGATCATTTTGTTTCATTTGTGAACAAGCTGAATGTGATCATTTAACCTGTTAAATCAGTAAACAATTGCAATTAATTTATAAACAATTTTCAAATTCAAATGATTTGTTCGGAGTTCCAGAAAATGATTCTTACAGATTCAAATAATCTGTTCAGATCGAGTCTCCAGAAAATGATTCACTGATTTAAATGATTTGTTCAGATTGACTCTCCAGAAAATTGATTCACTGATTTAAATAATCTTTTCAGATTGAGTCACCAGAAAATGATTCACTGATTTAAATGATCTGTTCAGATTGAGTCTC
>CAIGQQ010004837.1:20581140-20601608 GCA_903798035.1 Danio albolineatus | reverse complement strand
AAGAAAGAAAGAAAGAAAGAAAGAAAGAAAGAAAGAAAGAAAGAAAGAAAGAAATGATGAATGGATGGATATATGGATGGATCCATGGATGAATGAATGAATTTGCAGTAGATGAACTGTTGGATGTACAGTATGCAAGTAAATTAAAGAATGAATGAATGATAATAAAATAACATGGATGGCTACTGTAGATAAATATTTGAAATATTGTGATTAGGCGAACAAGAAAAATAAAACCAGAAAAAGTCAAAAAAGAGGAAAAAAGGAAAATGAAGCGATGAACCAAATAAAAGAGAAAATAGATACGGAAATGACATTGAAATGAAATTTGGATGAAGATGAATAAATGGGAAAACAATTTGAAGAAAGAAAGAAAGAAAGAAAGAATGGGATTGATAGATGAAAAATGGGTACAGTAGAAAGAAAGGAAATTAGAAAGGAACAGATTGATGGAGGAAAAGTGAGTAGAAAGAATTGGATTGATGGATTGGTAAAATATGTAGAAATAAAGAAAAGAAAAAAGGAAGAGATGGATGAATGAAAAGTGAGTAGAAAGAAAGAAAGAAAGAAAGAAAGAAAGAAAGATCATGTATGGACAGATAGATAAAAATTGAGCAGAAAGAAATAAAGAAAAAGAAAGAAACAAATGGATGGATGTATGAAAAGTAGACATAAAGAAAGAAAGAAAGAAAGAAAGAAAGAAAGAAAGTATTGGAAAAAAAGAGCAAAAACAAATGGACGGACGGATAGATGAAAATTGAGTAGAAAGAAAGATAGAAAGAGAGAAAGAATAAGAAAGAAAAAAGGCAAGGCAAGAAAAAAAGAAAATAAAAACAAATAATAAAAGTGATAAAAACAGATTAAAAAGTGTTAAAACAGGTTATAAAAAAAGAAAAAGCAAAAGAAAGAAATGGAGAGGTGGATAGATGAAAAAGTGAGTAGAAAGAAAGAAAGAAAGAAAGAAAGAAAGAAAGAAAGAAAGAAAGAAAGAAAGAAAGAAAGGATTTGGATCAATGGATGGATAGATGAAAAGTGAGTAGAAAGAAACAGAAAAAAATGCAGAGATGTATTGATGAAGGGAGTAGAAAGAATGAAACAGAAAGAAATGGATGAATGAAAAGTGAGTAGAAAAAAAGAAATAAGTAAAAAGATGGATGAATGAGTACGAGAGTAGCTGAAGGAATAAATGTATGAATGAATGATGGACTGAGTGTATGTCAGCCTGATGTGTGTGTGTGCGTGTTTGTGTGTACAGTGTGTGTGTGTGTGTGTGTGTGTGTGTGAGAGTGACCTTGAGCGGCAGCTGCAGTCCAGTGTGTGTGAGCAGTGTGTTTGCCCAGGGTCCTGCTGTGATCACCACACTCTTCCCTCTGTACACAGCAGAGCCGGTGCTCACAGTCACCACTGCACCAGGAGAAACACCAGTCACCGTCTGCCCGTCCTTCAGCACTCCACCACTGCACTGAAACAGCCTCTGCAGACACACACATTCAAAACATCTCATCCTAATAAGAGCACCATGCTTAAAATTTAACAGCGCCTGAGTTTGACGTGTCAGTGGGGATCAGTTAAAACTGGAAAAAGCTGGTCAGATTCGGGCAACACATAATGAAAGAGTTTCCTTAGTCAGAGCCATCAGGGAGCTTATCACTGCACTCTGTAGCTGCTGTAGGCTGAGCTTATTGAATCCAGAGAGGCAGTGTGTATAAAAGTGCACCGCCATATTCCCTGGATAGGGTGTAAGGAGCCTTTAACAAGCTAGTTTGCAGCTTTATCTTATCTCGGAGAGCTTTAAAAAGCACGGTGAAGGCGACACTGAAATACTGTTGTGTACATAAAGAACTATGCTCAATGCTTTTGTGACACTGAAGTTTACATGCCTGACATAGCGAGCCATTTATTTCATTCCTGAATTGTTTTAAATGAACACACACACACAGACCAAAAATCTCATTAATTACTCACTCTCATCTTCAACCACAAATTTAAATATTTTACATGAAATCCAAGAGCTCTCTCTTCCTCCATTGACATTTATGGCCTGTTTCCACTGAGTGGTACGGTACGGTTCGGTGCGCTTTTAAGGCCGTTTCCACTGTCTAAAAGCGTACCAAACCGTACCGTACCGTGCCGTACCACTTTTTGGTCACCCCTTGCAAAGGGTACCAAGGGTACCAAAGGGTGACCAAGAAGCTAGACGCGCAGCTGAATGCTATCGGTTTACAGAGATACGTCATTTGCTTGCGCAACAAGCCAGAAAGAAACAAAGTGTCAGGATTCTGCCACTCCAGTCTTGTAAATTCTTGTTTTGGTGGCAGAGTCCAGACACTAGTTCTGTCTAGTCCTGTGTGTTGTCATTGTGTCTGTGTATGAGTGCCAATTGTGGGCGCGCTTGGACCGTACGCGCTTCTGCTTGATACAGACGCATGGGGTCTGGGCGTGTTCGCAAATGCGCGCTCTCGTCCTGGTGTTTGTTTGTTCTGTCTGCATCGCGCTGTTTCATTCTCAGCGGCTCCGTCAAGTTGGTTTCGGTTTTGGATGGTGCTGAGATGAAACATGCACGTTGCATTTGTGTGAGCGCATGGTAAGTTGTTTTCATTTTATTGTCTGCTTGTGTCTTGCGTTCAATCCTGTGTTGTGATTAGTGCATGGTGTATGTTTACATGTCATCATGCGAGCACGCAGTTAATGAGTTGTAGTCTCTATGTGAGCACATGGCTTGTGTTGTCATGTGCTCTCCCGTCTATTGTCTAGCCCCAACCTCCTTGTTAACCCATTATTAGATGATCTTGTTCACCTGTTTGTTTAATTATTTCTGCTTTAAATTCTCTTCATGTCTGCTGTCCTGTGCCAGTTCGTCGTTGTTTCAACTTCGTTGACAGCCCTTGTCCTGTCTTGTTCTCCAGTCCGGATCCTTGTCAACCAGTCTAGTTCGTTTGTTTGATTATTTTTTAATTAATGTTTCCCCCCTCGGGGTTGTTTATTTTGCTGTTTGTTTTATTTTGTTATTAATAAATACCCTTTTGTTATGCAATTGAGTCCTCGCTCCCTTTACCCACCCACGAATCCTGACACAAAGGACCCGCCATGTTTAATACACAGCCGAGAGACGATACACCGAAATAATATAAACATATAATAACGAGCCATGGTCGACCCAAGCTCAAACAAACCTTGTCGTCATCTTGAACAGCCACAAAGCCAAGAAGAAGAGCAGATTCGTATGGGTTACGAGCCCATCTAAGCACAAGCGCGAGTGGTTTCGCTTTGTCGCTCGCGTGCGCGTCTATATTTGAAATAACAAACTTCTTGAGCTGATGATAATGTGCGCTTGACTATTGACGTGTTTTTGAAACCCGATCCTTTCAGAAACTGACAAACGCGAGACTGACGCCTGCAAAAACAATGGAGCAAATTATTGTTTCAACATGAAGAAACTGCTGGACTAACCTGGACTATTATGAACACGGAATGACGAAATTACTCTCTAACAAGAGGCTACATGTGCTGGTGAAGATTAATGACACAGATGAGAGGTTTGCACTGACTGTGGGCTAGATTTTGTGTTGTTTTTGAATCTAAATAAGGCATAAATGTATGCTGTGTGTAGTTTTTCTGTAATTGGTAACGTCAGAGACTGTAAGGGGCTGTATGTGTTCATATATGCTGCATTTATTTATTTATTTAATATAATCGCGGTCAGTAGGCTATTTCGCATTATTGATCTGCAATCAGATCATATTCATAGAGAGGTCAGTAATGAACATTTATACACCAGTATTTATGTGTATAATAAAGCCTCTGTGTTGTGAGAAGTGCTTCTCGTATGATTTGTGAATGACCCGTAAAGTTTTACAGTAAACATTTCCTCGAGCGAGCATGACGTCGACTGAAACTTTCTGTCGTACACCACGCCCACCAAAACAGTACCCTTTAGCAGTGGAAACGCAAGCCTGATAAAGGTGACCCGTACCGACACGTACCGTACCGTACTGTACCATGGGCCATTACAGTCCAGAATGAATGGAAGCAAAAATACAAAAACCAAAACGGTAGCCAACCTGATTTCATCAAGTAGGACATGTTCCTGGACTAAGATCTATGTTGATCCTTGAACAGTCAGCCAATCTGAATTAAGGGATACGTTTACAGTTTATGTTAAGCTTAATCGTACAGTTAGGTTTATGCACTTCTACATGGTTGTTATCCAACTATTATTCCCCTCTGATTTGGGAAATAATTTACAGTTAAGGTTGAGTTTAGGGATAGGGAATAGGTATGGATTACATTTTTCAACAAAAATGATGTTCCAGGATCAACATAGATGTTAATGCAGGATCGCATCGTACTTGGCAAAATCATGACGTGCCATCTTCAGCATGTCTCCCGTGTCAGATCATGGTGCACATTTACTACAGGCAATACGACACTTGCATGTTCGCTGCTGACTCTAATGGCAATGTGACTTACTGCCTGTAGTAAACACACACACATATACACACACACTAACAACCTGACAAGGTAGATAAGGTATAGGCAAGCAAATTTTGAAATTGTCAAAAAAAGTCAAAATTGCTGTCTATGAAGGATGAGAGAGCTCTCGGATTTCATTTAAAATATCTTAATTTTTGTTCTGAATATGTACATGGAACTCAGGGGTTTAAAATCACATGATGGTGAGTAATAACAATATAATTTAATAACAGTAATAATAATAGAATTTTCATTCTTGGGATAATGTTAAAATGCAAATAATTCAAACACATTTGGCATAAAAAAGTCTCAATCCAAATGTCTGCTTTTGAAATGATTTCCAAAAGTCCTGCTGTGAGGAGAAAAATACATTTTAGTAGTTCTATGAGAATGTAAAGTAATAAAGATGAAGTCGGTCCAATGCTGGGTTTTGGAACTGTTGCAAATACATTCATTTCGCATACATAATTAGATGAGAGCTCTGAGCTGCCAGGCTAAATATAAGATTGATGTGCGACAGACTTCCAGAGCTTTTTATAATAAATATTTAAATAAAAAGATTCACTGAAACACACTTCCGCCTAAAAATCAGTAATCAATCAAATCCAGGGGGAATATTCTGCTTAGTCCCTGACATTTCAGGGGTCGCCACAGCGGAATGAACTGCCTGTTACAATTTTAAATAAAGGTTTTACAAAACAATATTCTAAACATAAGGCTGATGTACATCATTTCGAGAGAATCTCAGAATTGTAATTATAAATCTTCTACTAAATGTGTTCACTAAACCGAGAATGTTTTAAATTTTACACTACTGTTCAATAGTCAGATTTTTGAAAGATAGAAATAACAGTAAGATTTTGGATTTTATGTGCACTAAATGCTGAATTTATTTGATCAAACTACAATTATAAGAATATTTTGGACAGCACAATCGCCTCACAGCAAGAAGGTCGCTGATTCTAGTCTTGTCTGGGTCAGTTGGCATTACTGTGTGGAGTTTGCATGTTCTCTCCATGTACACGTGGGTTTCCTCCGGGTGCTCTGGTTTCCCCCACAGTCCAAAGACATGTGGTATAGGTGAATTGGGTAGGCTAAATTGTCCGTATTGTATGAGTGTATGTCCTGGTCCTCCAGGTTGGGGGTTGAGTGTTGGGCTAACAACCCACCTCGTAGAAATTAGATGTTACAAAACTTCAACATGGTGCGGCTAAATATCAGCTTCGATATAAATGGCCCTGGGAGTAAGTAAGTTTATATAAATGTGTATAGATTTCTTTAGTGTGTGTGAATGCGAGAGTGTATAATAATAATAATAATAATAATTTTGGTTTAGATGCTTCCCAGTGATGGGTTGAAGCTGGAAGGGCTCTGCGTAAAACATGTGCTGGATAAGTTGGCGGTTCATTCCACTGTGGCGACCCTAGATTAATAAAGGGACTAAGCCAAAAAGAAAATGAATGAATAAATAATATTTCTGGATTTTTAAAATCATTTTTTAAAACTTTTTTTCAACATTATTAAAAAAAAATAAAGCCCAAAACATCATCAACCTTAAAAGAAAAAAAAAATCACACAAATTAAAATATTCACACAAAAATGAAAATGTACTCATTACTTACTCAAGCTCAAGTGTTTTTGTTTTTTTTCCCTGCTGAACCTAAAAGAAGATATTCTGAAGGAGGATGCAAACCAGTAACCACTGGCTCAACTTTCATAGTAGAAAAAACAAATACTATGGAAGTCAATGGTTTCCAAGTTTCTTTAAAGGATCTACTTTTGTTCAGCAGAGGAAAGAAACTCAAAAAGGATTGCGACAAATGAAGTTTAAGTAAATAATGAATAGGCATGTGACAACAGTATCCCCAGCAGAAAAGATATCCAAAGATGTCATTTTAAATTGTCTTATTGAAACTGAAGCTTGAATAAAGCTTGTTTGGCATGCTGTCCCGGGAGAGAGCCCTGAGCTTATGAGATCCTCGAGCCCTGGGCTCCCTCCCGTTTGCAGGGCGAGAGGAGAGTTTGGGTTCAAGACGAAGATGTTAAGATAAGAAAACCTTGGTTATTTATAGAGAGTTAGGAATCATCTGATTGGATAATCGATCATGAGCTGACGCTGGAACAGCTGAGAACAATCATAATCACGTGACCCTCTCGAAATTTGTTTATAAATAAACCACAAAATATTTTACATTTTTCTGAAAACAAATTATATTGTGTCCAAAGGGGAAAATTTTTTAGTTTTTAACCCAGACATTTAAAAAGAATATACTTTAGATCAGTAAATACAATATCGTGAAACTGATATTTTTATCCAAGGTTATCATACCGTCAGAATTTTACACTGGCCCATACCTAATGATGACAGAATTGTCGGTTTTAGATGAACTATCCCTTCAACTTCTTTCAAGAAAAAAAAAGGAAACTAACCTTAAATGTTTTATACATCAATGTATATATTCAGCTGACCTGCACAGCTCGGAGGGCTCTGTCGGCATACAGCACCCCTGCGAAGGTGTCAATCAGCGCCCCGTTTCCTTCAGAGAGACTGACATTGGGCATAAGCTCATTAAACTCCTGCTTCTCCAGAAACACCGTGGGAATCTTGTGCCTCTGCATCGTGTCCTTCAGCTTTGAGAAGCCCTCTGATTTCTCTGGACCCATAACCAGAAGACCGGTGCGCCTGTGGAGGAAAATCACAAGAAGACTCAGATCACCATGTTGAAGCTCTTTTGCTTTGAGGCATGCGTAAATTGTGCAAAGTGCCGTCTTCATGAGAGGAGTTATGGTGCTGTGGACGAGAGGTTGGGAACACAAGCTTTAAATCACACACACATACTGTATGATAGATGGTCATGCTGTTTTCTGTGGTTACTGTTTTTCAAGGCCTTCCTCATCTGCCAGCCATCATGATGCATGGGGAGCACCGGTTCACAGCTCCAAGTCATTCATCAGAGGTTTTTATGACTGAATCCCTACTGTGTGCTTGATTCGGGACGCAGAAAGAAGGACTTCATGTCAGATTTGCCAACGATCCTTGCTGCGGTAAATTAGTGTAAATTGGTGATTTTAAGGCGAAAGGATAAATGTGAAGTAGGGGAAATTGGAATAAGAATTGGAAACATTTACAAATGATGCAAAGTTTAAACATGAAAGAAAGGGGTTATTTAAATATGCTCTAATTTGCATCTTTTTAAACACAAATATCTGAACTCCCTCACTCGTGAACAAAACCCCAAGATACTTGAACGTGAGACTGACAGGCGGATTGGTGCAGTGGCAGCAGTAATGCAGTCGTTGTACCGGTCCGTTGTGGTAAAGAAGGAGCTGAGCCGAAAGGCAAAGCTTTCGATTTACCGGTCAATCTACGTACTCTCACCTATGGTCACGAGTCATGACCAAAAGAACAAGATCTCTTATACAAGTGGCCGAAGTGAGTTTCCTTCGCAGGGTGGCAGGGCGCATCCTTAGGGATAGGGTGAGGAGCTCTGTCACCCGGGAGGGGCTCGCAGTAGAGCCGCTGCTCCTCCACATCGAGAGAAGTCAGCTGAGGTGGCTCAGGCATCTGTTTCGGATGCCTCCTGGACGCCTACATAGGGAGGTGTTCCAGGCTTGTCCCACTGGGAGGAGGCCTCGGGGAATACCCAGGACACGCTGGAGGGGCTATGTCTCTTGGCTGGCCTGGGAACGCCTCGGGATCCCCCCGGAGGAGCCGGAGGAAGTGTCTGGGGAGAGGGAAGTCTGGAGTTCTCTCCTAAGACTGCTGCTGCTGCCCCCCGCGACCCGGCCCCGGAAAAGCGGTAGAAAATGAATGAATGAATGAAATATCTGAACTCTGGATGAAATTGGGTCAACATTTTGTCTTCCCACTTTAGAGTCAATGGATTTACAGAGGGGATTTCGGGAATCTTGTTTTATTGAGAAATTATTTAGAATAAAATGTAGATAAACAGGTGAATTATGTATGTTCAATCCTGAAAACAGACCTAAATACAAATTGTTAAGTCTGGTACAGTAAGTGCTGTTAAAGTGGAGATTTATTTTATTTTGTTTATTTATGTATTTCTCTTCAAGAAAATGCCCTTTAAAAATATGTATTATAATCAATACCTACACACAAAACGATGAAGTGCAAAACAACAACAACAACAACAACAACAACAACAACAAAAAGAAAACACTTAAATGTGACAGAAGAAAGAAAAGAAAACACCTTATAAACATTTGTGAAGTTTGTTTACAAGCTAATTTCGAGAGGATCACGTGCTTATGATTTACCACGGCTGGTTGCACATTATCTAATCACGATCTCCAATCATATGATTCCCCTTCTACTATAAATAACCACAGTTCCAGTCCATAGTTATCTTCGTATGGAAGAAACCCTCCTTTCCTCCCCCTTCTCCTCCTTTTCTTAGATCGGGCGGCACGGCGGCTCAGTGGCTAGCACTGTCGCCCCACAGCAAGAACACCGCCAGTTCTGGTCCTCGCCAGGCTGGTAGGTGTTTCTGTGCGGAGTTTGTATGTTCTCCCCGTGTCCGCGTGGGTTTCCCCCGGGGCCTCCGGTTTCCTCCCACCATCCAAAGATATACACAATTCATTACAGATTAAACATTCAGGCTCAGGTCTAACTCCCTTCCTCCTCTGACGGTTCCCTTAGCCGCTGCAGAGGGGGAGTTTGAGAGCTACCTAAGCTCAAGCTCCCCTCTCGCTCTACGAACCGGAGGGAGCCCTGGGCTCGAGGATCCCTTGAGCTCAGGGCTCTCTCCCGGGACAGCATGCCAAACTAGCTTATATCAAATCATCAGCTAAGTGTGAACTCTTGAAACAGAGCTTAAAAACTCAAAAATTACAAGTGAATGAAAAAAAAAGTTTTTTTTTTGGTCTTGTCTAAAGTGACTGTTCACCCCAAAATAAAAACTGTCAACATTTTCCCTCCACTTGTTCCAAACCTGTTTGAGTTCCTTTTAAAATTTGGAAGCCATTTATTCATTCATTGATTTTCTTTTCGGCTTAGTCCCTTTATTAATCCGGGGTCGCCACAGCGGAATTAACCGCCAACTTATCCAGCATGTTTTTTACGCAGCGGATGCCCTTCCAGCTGCAACCCATCTCTGGGAAACATCCATACACACTCATTCACACACATACACTACGGACAATTTAGCCTACCCAATTCAACTATACCACATGTCTTTGGACTTGTGGGGGAAACCGGAGCACAGGGGAGAACATGCAAACTCCACACAGAAATGCCAACTGACCCAGCCGGGGCTTGAACCAGTGACCTTCTTGCTGTGAGGTGAACGTGCTACTCACTACGCCACCGTGGCGCCCAATTTGGAAGCCAAATCACTGATATTCATAATATTCATCTTTTTTTAGGTTCAGCAGGAAAAAGAAAATCAAAGGTTCGCAACCACTTGAAAGTGAGTATAAATGTTGCGACTACATTTTAATTTTTGCATGAACTGTTCTTTAATACTGTACAAATCTTTTTAAAAACTCAGGGGTCCTGTCTAATCCAGTTATGAACGTCTACTCTGTCCTTCAATGAACACTGTAACTAAAGCTAAATGTATCATTCATCTGCCTGTCACTGCTTTATTGTGTATTTTGACCTTTTTGGCAGCTCTCTGGATAAAATAACAGTTGGTGGTTCAAGCTTCTGGCATCCCGTCTGATGTAAAAAGAAAATTAAATCAATAAAAAGAGCCAGAACTGCCACTACTGTATAACAGCATCAGGTTTGATCTTCACCTTAATTAATGCAATCTTTCAATATGAAATGCATAATATTGTTATGCTTGGAAGCTCCCTTGGCAAACTAGGGTCTTTGGACAATATGCAGATTAAAATGTGATTTAGTTTCGAAGAATTTGCATTGACAGCATAAAACTATGGCAGTTTCTTAAATGAAAAAAGGACAAATACTGGGGAATATAAAGCATCCTGGTACTGTGGTCTAATCAGTGCTTTAAATCATATCTCATAATAGGCATGGGCCGTTATAAGATTCTGATGGTATGATAACCTTGGATAAAAATCTCACGGTTTCACTGTATCACTGTATTGTGATTACTGATCTAATATATGCTCTTTTTAAATGTCTGGCTAAAAAACAAAACCCTTTTCCCCTTTGAACACAATATATTTTATTTTGAGAAACATTTAACGTATTTTGGAGCAGAAAACTTGTCAGGCTAAATAATTTGAATGAATCTGCTGTCTTCATTAGTTTCAAGAACACAGATTTCTTTACAATTAAAAACGCTTATCTTTGGATATCTTTTCTGCTGGAGATACTGTTGACCTAAAAACAAACAAACAAAAAAACTAAACTAAAAAAATCTTCCTCATACCTTAGGAACGGTATTACAGAAAATTTTGGCGGTTTTAAAACCTTGACTTTTCCAAACCGCGGTATACCTTGAAAACGGTTATCGTCCCTCTCATAGTCAGAAAACACTTTCAAAAGTTTTGTATGGCTTTAGTTTAACGAAATTAGTAGTTTTGTTCAGCACTGATGCATTTAAATTGCTCATTGACAATAATATATTTGTTACACCTTCTATTTATAAACAAATTAAATAAAGAATAACAGAATATTAACAGTTTTGAAAACTGATAATAATAAAAATATATACTGTATTAATTATCATTAATGTATCTTAAACACATTGCAATACTTTCTGAAGAACTTACTAACATAACTTATACCATTTTTGCTGCTTTTACTGTATTTACTGTATTTTACATCAAATAATTGCAGCATTAGCAAGCATTGACTGCTCTTATTGTTAGACTGATCACGATTATGCAACATGTGTGAAGGAAAAAAATAATCACTTTGTTTTTTACTGTTCATATTCATGTCAAAGTCCTTAACAGAAGGATAATAAAAAACCCTGCTGTAAAAGATCATATCAAGTCAAAGGTCTTGATATGTAATATTAGATTACATTCAGGTTTGCAAATTTGTGATATTTTGTAAATTTTGAAATATTTTTTTGCAGTATTTCACAACAAGTAAAAAAAATGCATTAAAATAAGAGTTTGGTGTTCTAACATCTATAGGCATAGAAAGACAATATGTTTAAATGAGTTATTACAAAAGAAAATGCCAATGTAAATTCAAAGTGATTCAAATGGCAAAGTAAATTCAACTAAATTGTATATATTTTTATGTTTTTCTTGATTTTTTCCATTCTTCTGTTTATTAAATTTGTATTTCACATTTTTTCCCATCAAATTAAATAGGGTATACTTTGCTGTAATTTTTGGACTGTGATCTCACTTTTTTTGTTGTTAGATTAGTTTCAGTTTTCCCTTTGGTACAGATCAATATAATATAGATTATTCATTCATTCATTTTCTTTACGGCTTAGTCCCTTTATTAATCTGGGGTCGCCACAGCAGAATGAACCACCAACCTATCCAACATTGGTTTTACGCAGCGGATGCCCTTCCAGCCGCAACCCATCTCTGGGAAACATCCATACATTCTCATTCACACACATACACTACGGATAGTTTAGCTTACCCAATTCACCTGTACCGCATATCTTTGGACTTGTGTGGGAAACCAGAGCACCCGGAGGAAACCCACGCGAACACGGGGAGAACATGCAAACTCCACACAGAAATGCCAACTGACCCAGCCGAGGCTCGAACCAGCGACCTTCTTGCTTTGAGGCGACAGCACTACCTACTGCACCACCGTGTCACCTAATATAGATTATATTAATATAAATATATTTCTGCAAAAAATATGAATTTAAAAGAGAGATCTGTGAGGGGTGTACTCGTTTATACAGAGCGCTGTATATATCAACATATATCCTAATTTTTACTTTTAAATATTAGTTTGACGTCAAATTTTCACCACAAATGTATGATTTTTATGCAATCAAAAAGGAAATAACAAACATTTAATTGATATCTGCAAGCCACTTCATAGCATTTGTCAAAATACACACTTTAAGTGAACAGTGAAGGTCAAGTTTATGTCTACGACTTTTGTGACCAATATATCAAGTGTGAATGAGTTTACATAACTGCCACATCCACAAAACAGACCTTCACATGCCAAACCAGTAATAAAATGAGTATTATTTATGAATAACAATGTTGAATATTTGAATCAGATTATTTGTTTGGAACATTTGAGTATCTGGCATCTCTATAGTGCTCATTTTTAGTGCTCAAGAAGAAGAAGAAAAGAAAAGCCCAAATCCAGCATTTTTTGAAGAGATTTTTCTCCGGTCGGCCAGCAGTGTGTGAGAGATGCTCAAGGGCACAGATGTCCTCTCATCAGGACTCATCCGTCAGAGAGCCGAGATGGATGACGGCGAGACAAAGAGCAAGGCGACTGATTCTGCATCAAGGCTGAGTGGGCTTGATCCACTTGTGATCCATTACACCTCTCAGACACTGTAAAAACAAGTGCGCCCTGCGGTCCCTGGATGATGCTCGGGGACTAGAATGAAAATGCTCTTTTAAAGTTATGGCGAGGGCTGTGACAGTCTGCCAGGTTTGATGTACAGCGTCTGCGTGTTGCACTGCCGAGAGAAAATTTCATCATTCTTTCTTTGGACGCTCACCTGTACAGCTCGACACCTGCTTCTTTCTCCAGCTCAGCCCACAGCTCGTAGCTTTCCTGCATCATTTGTGTGTAGAAATCTTCCTCGTAGGCTTTACGGATTATCCTGGTCTGGCCATGAGAACTCCCTCTGGAGTGAGGCAGAACAAACTGCGGACAAAAGGGAATACAGAGATCCCACTTTACATGCGCTCCTTTTGTTTTGATAAAATAAACAAAAATTCTATCAGTCACGGAAGAACGGTTTGATGCCTCATTACATACTGTATCTGACGTGCTGTTTATGTGTATATAATGAACATTTCACTGCATGCTGTAATCTGCATAAAACTGTGTCAATAAACAAATTTAGAATTTTTGTTGAATTTACAACATGTGTATTCAATTGATTATGCTTAAATTGATAAAACAAGCAGGCATTTTGTTTCATGGAATGGTCATTTAAAAGGGTCTAAGACCAGACGCTGCAGATGTTTTTCATGCACCTGCTGTTTTGAGATTTTAGGGATTTTTAGCTTTTTATGAAGCGTTTTTCTACTCTAATGTAAAGAAATTATCAGTTAGACTTTTAAGTGTTTATTTATTCACAATTTTATCACTTTGTATTTATAGATTTCAATTACAATACATTGTAAAAATGTATTGTAATTAAAAATAGTTGTTTTTCACCTGCACTAGCAAACGCACAAATTCCCAAATTGTGACTTAGGTTTTCATAGACAAATATGCTCATATACTGTATGTCTGATTATACACAACATTTTATACCAATAAATGTTTTTTTGTTTTATTTTGCTGTTCATAGTTGTATTGCTTATTTATTTCTTGCAGTCTAGAATTATGCTATTGAGTGATAACAAGAGATTATCATCTGTAAAATCATTTGATTCTAATATGCATAAATGAACGAACGAATGAATGAAGCGAAACAAGAATTTTGAACATGACATTGACAGGACTTCACATGAGCTTAAATAATGGCTTATTTGCATATTTATAAGACATTTTAGAAAACCTGTAATGTGCAGGGGAAGAATACTGCATTCACCCGCAGTGTCTTGCTTTCTGTACAGTAAAAATAAAATCTGGCGGTAACCGACCTGCTCCAGCAGCAGAGTTTTCTGCTTGCTTTTGGCCAGCTGGTAGGCAGTGCAGGACCCCTGGATCCCAGCGCCGATGACGATGCAGTCATACACTTCAGACGACATTTCCAGCTTTAATACTTTCTCCTGAGATTCCTCTGACACACAAACAAGACGAAGCTACCGTGACCTACTTTTCTGTTCAAAGTTCTCCGGTTTCACTTATGTAAGCATGGTCAGCTGAATAAACGACCCGCCTTCTGGGTTTAAACCGCAACAATTTAAGTGAATGGGAGCTTTTGCTGCTCACTCGCTTCATTCACTCATTTGACCCCACAGAACACATGCTGAATTCACATACCAAATATTACTCCATTTTTTGCAAAATGGCTTGGTTAGTTAGTTCCTTATTCATCCACATTAGGTGCTCAAACGACTGAAAATGTTTTTAAAAATACCTTTGGAAAGTACTGAAATGTTTACAATTATTTATCACATACAAAGATTTTTTCCTATTTTTGGCTGCCATCATTCTTTACAATTTTATTTTATTTTCTGCAAAGAATTACAGGTTTGAAATGGCACAATTTTGACTAAGCAATGATACAAGTTCCGTGTTTGTGTAATCCTTTTACGATTTTTTTAGTCCACGAAATAACCACCGCCACTAGGTGGCGATATATCTTATAAATGTGTACTATAGCCTATATTAGACACTCAACAGTTTTGTGATTTTATTGGTAATATTTGTTGTTGGCAAAACTGCAGAAACATACAATTGTGTCTAAAATATAACATTAACTTCTGATTTATTTGTTTTCATACAGTAAATATCACATCTGCATTCTCAGGTGCTATTCAGGTCAAGAACAACCCTCGTGATACAGTATATGGCACAATGCATTCAGTGATGATCATTTGTCGATCTGCAAATTCCCCGTTCAGAGTGGTGAGTGACTCGTGATCATCTGACTTTTTGAATCGGTTCAAAAGAACAATTGAATCATGAATGGAGCACAGCTTGAAAAATAATGTTGTCGTCAGTTAAGTTTCTCTCGTGGACATCCGAAAAACTCATAGTTGTAAGCTCATAGTTGTTTGCCCGAAAGGTAAGCTATGTATTTCATAATATACACTGAAATTATGGTTTACGTTACACGCCCATTCTACATGGTTTGTTGTTTGCGTTGTTTCTTGTGACAAATTGACTTCATTAATAATTTAAATTAGCTAGTTCTTACGTAGTTTAGACCTGTTGTTGAGCATCTACAGTACTGTAATATTCAAACTACAATTGACGTTTGCTTCAACAGATTAAAAAAAAGTTTGACTAAAAAGGTCAGGTGATATGTGGATAAACATTGAACTGGTCATTCTTGCAGTTCTGTTAGATTGTTTTGCATGATGCTGAATAGTAACTTGACCAGAAAATCCGGCAAAAAGAAAGAGTGCTGTGTCTGGCAGGGTTGTGACTGTGCTTCAAAGTGTGTAACATGGTACTGTGGAGTCATTCGCAGGCCGAGCAGATGGATCCTGCTGATGGTCAGGTCTGGAGAGGGTCAGATGGTCGTGCACCCCGCTGCCGAGGCCTGTCATGGACAGATGTAGTCTGATCTTCCCCACAGACATGCTGGAAGAGTGCTTTTTGTGTTTAGTATGCAGATAGGTTCACTCAAGGTATAGCACATTGATGGGGATTATTTGTGGGATTATAGAAGTGAACTTGTTCATATGGCAAGCTCTGGAGGAGCAAATGATTTTCACGATTAAAGGAATTGTTTATTCAAAAATTAAAACTTCAATAAGCCATTCAATAAGCACAGTACATCAGATTTGATTTCACGAAATGCGATCTCACATGTGAGCTAAAACTGAGGCCACATATTTTGTTATGTTTAGTTTTTGGCACAGACGAATGTGTAGTGGAATAGTAGTGGGGTATTGAACTCAGTAACAACCATCAATTCACCAGTTCAGAATGACAGTAGTGTTAAACATTACAAAAAAATCCATTTTGGATTTTTTATGTTTTCTATTTGTTTCTTTTTTGCTCTTATAGTATATCAAAATGCTGGCACTGGCTTATTTATTTATTATTATTATTATTTTTTAACAAAACGTTTATGGGCATGTTGAAACGGTTGTATGAAAGAACAAGAATCAGATCCTGAATGATAACTAGAATGTAGATTGAGCCTATAAACACTGTCAAAGCTCTTTGTAGGATTGACATTTCATTGATTCATGTGCTGTTGGATATTTGACGTTTGAGTCAGCAGTATGTACATGCATAGACAAGCCAGTGGAAAATCATGTCATTGGCCTAAACATATTTCCAATATGCAGCACATTGTGTCCACATACCAGGTAAAATTAATCTTAACTTTTAGATTCTGAAAGAGACTGATTCAAAAGCCAATGCTTTTTCATGCCAGTACACCAACACCTGATTAATGCATATAATCAGATCTGGTTTGTTTCCAAATATTAGAGATATTTATTCAGCCTGCCTAATTAGGATTGGCTGACTCGTGGCAGCAGGACGTGCATCTGACAGAGAGCTATTGTGTTGTGACGGCGTCTCGACTTGATCAAGACACCCCCTCAGTCTCATTCATCTTCAGCTGATTCTGTTCACTCTCCATCTTCTGAAGGATGGCTCCAACATCCCAATTAACCCCTCTCTTCCCCCTCAGCTTGTTAGGCTGGATTTGTGCTCCATCAGACCGGTGCTCTCGCCGAGATGTATCAGCCTTCCGAGACATATCTGGAAGCTTATTGATTTTGGCATATCATTTTATGAGTGGGAGTTGGGCGGCTGTAAATGGTGAACAGGCTGTTTCATTGTTTGAGCTGCTAAGCTGCTGTATAATTACATCGGTGACCGTAAAGCCCGCTGACTGAGCCCACAGCTGGGCGAAAACTCAGCTAGTGAAATAAGAGGGTGCTCTTTATGAGCCAAGGCCTTGCTGGGGCCCCAGCCTTGCCATCTGTAAGCAGTGAAAGTTTATTTCCTGAAGGGTCTTTGGTGGTGTGGGCACGTACAGTCTCCTCGTGACATGATGTATGACAGGCCTCTTAAGCATTTTAAGGGTTTACTGCCTGGCTGTACAGCCGTGTTTAAACTGCAGTGTCAGGACAATCTCATGAACATCACCATGTCTCAACATCAATAACTATTTGAGTGGAGAAAACGATGCTGCAAAGATTTTACTGCCTGTGGGATAAAAGTGCTGTCACACCACTTCTTGCGATGCGGACTCATCAGGGAATTGCTATATTTTCTTACCTCCATGGGAAAGTAAAGGCAAATTCCATGCAAGGACAGGAAAACATTTGTTGACCAAAATGAAACAGTACTGTAGGCTGTTATTCAGAAATTGTCAGTATTTTTTTAGGCAACCTTTCCTGTCCACCTTTTTCATGGCATTGGTTCTAAATGTTTTCCCCATTCAAGAGTTCACACTCAGCTGATGATTGATTATAAAGCTTGTTTGGCATGCTGTCCCGGGAGAGAGCCCTGAGCTCATAAGATCCTCGAGCCCGGGGCTCCCTCCCGTTTGCAAGGTGAGAGGAGAGTTTGAGCTCAGGTAGATCTCGAGAACTCCCCTGCGGGTAGCTAATGAACTGATTGCTATGAAAAGATAACTACTTACTAGGAGCATGTCTATGGTGCCGATTTGGATTAGTCAATTAACTTAAGTTGCATGTTTTTGGACGGTGGGAGGAAACCGGGGAACCCGGGGTAAACCCACGTGAGCACGGGGAGAATGTGTAAACTCCACACAGAAATGTCAGCTCACTTGGTAAGAACTAGAACCAGTGACGTTCTTGCTGTGAGGCAACAGTGCTAACCACTGGGCCACCATGCCACCTATCTAGGAAAGGAGGAGGAGTAGGGGTGGAAGGGGGGTTCTTCAAAACAAAGATGGCTGTGATATGGAACTCAGGGTATATATAGTGGCTTAGGACTCATCTGATTGGTGAATCATAAATTGAATAATGCAGGACCAGCTGCAAGCAATCATCTGCATGTGATCTTCTCGATTACTTGGGGATATCTTTGTTATAAACCATAAAATGAGTCACAACAGATAGCACACAAACGCTGAATGCAGTTCTCTAAGTGTCGAAATCAATGACATCAAAATACCAAGCATCTTCATAAACTTTGGTTGTGTTTTAAAGGGGGTTGTATCATGCTCTGCATAATCTCATATTGATCTTGAGTACTTTACTGCGATCTTCTATTCTCCAAAATGTCTTTTAAGACAATACTTTTAAGACAGTTATCCATGTTCTCTCAGGAAAAAAAATAGTGCCTGAGTGCTGCAGCTTCTACTTACAGTAGCAACCAACTACATTTTGTGATATTGGTGTAAATAAAACGGGGTAAAACTTTATCGCAACCCTTTGACAACCACAGCAGTGTGATGAGTCTTGGTTGATACCTGAGGGTACATCAACACTGGTATTGTTAAAATATATAGTCCATAATTAATCAGCTGCTAAATTTAAATCTGCCCTCCCAAAATAGCTTGCACCAAGTCAGCCCTTGTAAAAGAGCAAAACCTATTATAGCTTTCAGTTAAATGATTGCTTAGGTAGCAAACATATTAATACACAGATTCACTTGCAAACGAAAAAAAGTTATTTGTAAAATGTGCTTATGTTTATGGAATAATCAGTTTACACATAATATTACAAAATCTGTTAATCACAACAGATACACTCTGTTTACTAGAATATTTACTCTATACTTATCTCAGGTTTGGGAGTCCACAAGACTATATATAAAAGATAAAACTATATAAGAGCTTCAAAAGAACTACATGATGAAATCACAAAGTAAAATCACAATAATTTTTATGAATTTAAGAATATGGCATTTATTTCAAATATGTATTTTATAATAGTTATTTGTCACATTTTTATCGAAGTAAAAATTATATTCAAACAAGTGCAGCAAACTAGGTGTTCTTTATAATTTAATTATTTAATAATTACATCTTGTTTTGAATGCTGTCTCAGTTCTAGCAAACTCGTACTGTAAGATCATGGATTAATAAGCAATAAATTATGAGAAAAATACAACCGTTGATAATTTAAATGAGAAAAGGGGAAAATCTAACCTCTCATTTATATGTTTTTTATTAAAATATATATTTTTTGGTAACAATGCCTGTGGGGCTAAACATAACCATTCAAAATTCATATACTAAATTTTCATTCTATAATGCAGTCTTATTGCTCATCATCAAAAAGAAATGAAGATCTCTAATATATGTAAAGGGAGCTTACTCGCATGTGACTTGTTTTAACAATTTTTGGTGCATTTAGAAACTTTTCCATATGAAAGCAAACCACATCTAGAACAAAGCACTGTAACAAATTTTGTTCCTGTTTTGGAAAACAAAACAATAAGAATCATAAAAGTACAATCTTCGATTTAAAAAAAAAAAAAAATAGCAATTTTTTTCCACCAAATTATACAGCTTTACAATTGTAGCTTTGCAAATAGCACAATTAAATTTTAATTTTTTTTTTCAAATAAATCTGTTTTACTTAACAATCTGCAAGATTATATAAAAAAAAATAGAAATAACAAGCACTGATGGCTTCACCAAAAGAATACACATCCTCGTAGCTCACAGTAGGTCTGTTTTTTAATACTTGTAGGTTACCATTAAAAATCAATGCAGAAAATGAATGGGATTTTATCTTCTAGACCCTGCTGCACTTTATATATTGCAGATAAGAACATTTTCCCAGTATTTTTAGGACATTGACTTACCGGCTCTGTGGCCTGAGCCTATTGTTACTGTTTGAGTGTGGAGAAATGACTCAGCCTGGGTCTGCTCGTTTTTTATTCATAATTTTATTTATTAATGCATTTTTTTACTCCCAAAGTGTTTCAAAAAAACCTAGTGAAAGAAGTAGCAATCTTGCAATGGAAAGGTCATGCTTCAGAATAACAACAGGCATTGGCAAGCTGCAGCACACTGTAACTAACGCACTGTGCTATTTACTTGGCATTTACTTGCAGCGATTTATTCCACACCATGTTTAAATATCAAGTCTCCCTGGTTAATATTCATGGTCTTCCACACCTACAGTATGGGATGGTGCCCAGTCTTGTCTAATGAATAACTTAAGACACACATAAATAATGCATTTGGAGTGGCTGCATTATTGTGGGTGCTTCAGGTTTTTCAGGTCTTCTTTGAAGAATAAACTGAATTGAATTTCGGACTTTTTGTGTGGTAGATGGTAGTCACGAGAGGTAATGTTTTTTTTTTTTTCTTCCTCTC
>CAIGQQ010004837.1:20505516-20576140 GCA_903798035.1 Danio albolineatus | reverse complement strand
TATATATATATATAGATTTGGTGATTAATAATTTTAGGATTGGAAAAACAAATCTCATAAATCATTCAGCTGTGTGATCATAAACAACACCTTGGAATGTAATATGCTCAAAGTTCAATGCAAAGGGAGACGTTGGCTTAGCAATAGCAAATTAGCATAGCAAAGCCTACTGTGAACGAAGTTTGGGGACTCCAAAAAAAATACATCCAGGCTAGAGAGATCACAAGGGCTTCCGGTTACGTGCATTCACCTCGATAACGCTGGTAACAGTTGCTCTGACTGGACTGTTTACACAGCGCAAAGGCACATGCTTGTAGGGGCGTGATGTGGAGCCAATCCACAAATCATAGCACATTATGTTAGCTGACCAATCAGAGCCTCTTGAGGGCTGGCTTTTCAGAGGAGCTAGGAAATATGACAGTCGTTTTTATGTTAGCTGAGTAGTTGTGTATATAATCAGTAAGATATATGAAAAAACAACGTCATTTTCTACAAGTGAAGCATGAGCACACATTGCTTTGCATCTTATAAGCACAACCAAGGCTTAAAAAGACACCATGGACCACCCCTTTAATCATTGGTCCTTGTTGATTCGTATATATAGCAAGTCAAAGGTTACCATTTTTGAGATAAACATAATTCATACAATTTATCAATGGCCTTGGCTCCTTTTGAGACATTGAGGTCATACAGTATGAAGCGAAACTATTGTACTGTGGAACAAATTGAACATTATTTACAATATGAATAGCTTTGATCTGCAGCTGACGCATGTCATCAATGGGACCAGATGCTCGCTCTCACTACATTTGTACGTTCTTCTAAATGTTTACAATTCCATATAAGTTCAAATTCAGAAACGTTAGCCACGAATTGGACAAAATATAAAATTGTCGTTTTCTTGTGAAACCATATTGTATATAGTATAAGTATATATAAATTTAGTATGTCATGATTTTTACGTAATGTAGCTTTTGGCTCTCTAGTGGTTAACAAATAAATAATCTTAACAAATAATCTTCTTCTTTGGGGGGAAAACATTGTATCCAAAGTACTACTTAGTACTTTGTGTTATTGGATATTATGAGTCACACATTTACTGTATTATGTTATACTGTAGCAGATTCTGACTTATTACATCTGAAAACATCCATATTTATTCCAGATATGACAAAAAAAAAGTTTTTGGAAGTAAATGTATAATGTATTTCTCATTAACTAAATGTTACTCATTTTGAATATATATATTTATACATTGGAATTTCTTTATATTCATTATGCCTTTGGTATAAGCCTTTGACTTTGATTTTATGAATTATCAGGGACCACAGTTTAAGTAAAAATATTTTTAAACGTTCTGCTTAAGAAAAAAAGACTCCTGCTTTTTCGGTGACCTGAGAATGAGTTAATTTAACAGCAACTATTTTGCTGTATGCTACCCAAGTACATCTCATTTTAAATCTATTTTTAGTGTTTTTCTCTTCCAAAACAAGCCTCAAAATAAAATGAGGCATTTCATTTCTGCAGTATACATATTGCAAATGTTATTTCCATATGTTTTGGATGCGAGTCATTCCATCAGCCTTGAGATCCTCAAGACAATAAATGCAGTTTACAGAATGCAGATGCACTCAGGCTTGTGTCATAAACAATGAGAGAGGCCATTTTCTCATAGCATAAAGAAGAAAAACAAATATTCAAAGAATCACACTGTGTATTATAATGCACAATACAGGCTCTTGAATTGCAGGGTTGTTGTTTGTATTTGGTTTTGTGGCTTTGCCAGATGGCTTGTGCGGGATGAATTACCTCATCATGAACAAGCTCAGTTTGTGGTACGGGCAATATGTCCTACAAAGAACTGAGCAGAGAAATCTCTGCTTTTTTACATGAAATAAACTGAAATAGTTTGAAGGCACATTTTAAATAATTTAAATTGCTCTCGGTTGACTTTCAGCAGAAAGATCTGATGGTCAGGCTTGATGAGAGTTGATTGTTCGGTGAACGAGGCTCTCTAACGCTGCTGGAATTGTATAGAACCTCAGTGCATTGACAGTTCGAGATTCTGTTCTCAATTATTGAGGCGAGATCAGAAACACAGATTTCATTATGGTTGAAGTAGAAAGTATATTATTGCCTTTCTCAGCCTGGCTGATAAAAGGATGATGGGGTTTTGTTTTTGCAGCATGTCGAAACAAGCGTTGTTGAACAGGAATAAAACAAGATTCACTGATCTGTGTCAGAGTAGTTCCCGAGTTGTCCTCTTAATAAATTGATTTACATTATTAGATTTTTTTTTTTTAATGTGAGCTTTTTAGACATTTACAGTTCGTAAAACAGGAGCTGTCAAGTATCTCTCATTGCTTTGGCATTGGCTGGTCTCCTTTGCAGACTGTGGGAGGTGTATAAGCTGTTTTCAGACCTTGCCCTTGAATGACAGAGTGATTGGCAGGCGATGAGCAGGCAGGAAATGAGACCAACATCCTATCAGGGTTGGCTCAGCGGCGTAGAAAAGACTTTTATTAAACTCGTTTAAACCCTGAACTCTCCAATTTGTTTAGCTGTAATCTTGAAAAGCAAGGAAATTCTATTTTGAAGGAAGTTATATTGTTTTGTACTATTAAACAAATGACCCAGCTAAACTGCACAGACACACACATTAGGCCTGTTCATTCATTCATTCATTTTCTTTTCGGCTTAGTCCCTTTATTAATCCGGGGTCGCCACAGCGGAATGAACCGCCAACTTATCCGGCATTTGTTTCACGTAGCGGATGCCCTTCCAGCCACAACCCATCTCTGGGAAACACATCCATACATTCTCATTCACACACATACACTATGGACAATTTAGCTTACCCAATTCACCTGTACTGCATGTCTTTGGACTGTGGGGGAAACCGGAGCACCCGGAGGAAACCCACGCAACCACGGGGAGAACATGCAAACTCCACACAGAAATGCCAACTGGCCCAGCCGGGGATCGAACCAGCGACCTTCTTGCTGTGAGGCGAACGTGCTACCCACTAGGCCACCGTGGCGCCCATACATTAGGCCTGTATGATTCTTTATTATTATTTTTTTTAAATAATTTTTAAAATTAAAAAATGGAGGCTACACTTATGACTCAACAAGTAAAGAAGAAGATTGCATTTAAAGTCATTTAAAAAAATTAATGGATAATTTTTTTGTTTAATAATTTAAAAATATAGTTAAATAATTATTCACTGAGCACAGAAAACAATAGAAATAAAACTTCTATTGAGTGAATGATTCAATGACTCATAATGCCCTCACTTGTTTACTGGATGAATCGTTCATCTTGCACGGATGTATTGAATGTGAACAATTTTAGTGAATGATTCAGTCAACTTACAGACACTTCGCTTGTTTTATTATTGGATTAATGTTATAAATAAATGATTGTATAACTGACTCAAAGACTCTAAGATTACTGGATAAAGCAGCAAAATAAAACCACCTGAATAGCTTAATGGTGGTTTCTCACCAGATGTGCCGTTCAGCACCACGACACGCATATGACAGTTGGAAGTAACGCACAACAGACGCGCACATTCGAATGTTATGTCATATGAAACTATTCAGATAATGCTCTGTGGCATGGCAGAACAGTATCCTGAAACGTACTGTAGCTGGGGGGTGCACCGGCAGCGCAAGTTGGCGGCTCTCTGTGGCGCTGGTGTGCGTACCCTTATAGAAACATATGTTTTGTATTCTAAAATGCATGGCGCTTTGTGGTGTAACACATACAGTGTGCTACCCTTTTAGTAAATTCTACAACATGTTCAACCAACGCTATCACACGACAATTCGTAACTTTTGATTTAGTGGCTAATTCGTTGGAATTCGTACGATCTAATTCGTACAATTTAGTACGATTTGCTCATCAACCAATGACGGTTGGGTTTAGAGGTGGGGTTGGGTGCCATGCCTCCTTTTTTAAATCGTACATTTTCGTATGACCGAACTCGTACAAATTCATACGAATTAGCCACTAAACTGGCAAAACGTAAAATGCTTACGTTTTCTCGTGAGATCAAGCTGGTTCAACATATATTAGAGTACAGCTGCAAAATAAATTAGACAAAAGGTATTATTCATTTGATATTGTTTTGTTTTCTGCACTTTTTCTGAAAAGCAGGAAAGTATCTTGTGAACACAGTTAAAGAAAGTGAAAGAAAATTGTTTACAAGTTTTTAAATTTTGATATTTTCCTTACAGAAATGCATTGTTTTGCTACAGAAGGTTTTATTCATGTTCCAGAGCCATATGAGGAACACAAATAGATTTGTCAGAAAGTCTTAAAATATGCACCTATGATGCCTTGAAGGTGAGGAAATCATGAGGAAATTTTCATGGTAATTTGGGTGAACTAACCCTTTAATATATATCTTATGTATTAAGGGGTTTTCTACCTTTTGATTTATAACAGGACAGTAGAATATAGACAGTAAAGCATGGGGCGGAAAGAGTGGAACAGGATACCTGTAGGTATGGGCCTCGAGCTGGGAATCGAATTTGAATTGCTGCAAGCAATGTAGTGCTATAATATTGGTAGACTAACCATATGACAACTGGTGCCTACATTTATTTATTATATCTTTAAGAGGGAAGAAAAAAAACTCATAACTGTTTCTAAAGACAGTCAGTTTCCTTCAGAGATCACTTTATAGAAACTCCTGCTCTAGTATTGTGATTTGCTTGCTATCTCAAGTGATTTCAATTGGCGAATACTTGAATTGATTTTCAACCACCTCATAGTTCATTGCAACATCCATGCTCGTCATACTGTAAACAACTATACTGTGAGACTGAAAATAAGTCATTTCGTACCGACTGTATACTTGACAAATGCTTTTCTGAATGTTCACTGTAATCATGCTTGTCAAACAATTTATAGTCGTAGCTGAATTGTTCTCATTTAAGAATACGGGTGTGTACTGTAGGTGTTAATCTGAAATATGATCAGTGTTTTGGATGTTTCTTACCCATGGCCTCTTTAAAAAAAAAGCAGGTGAAGACTATTACTTCTAAGAAGTTTAAACTTATGTCTCACACTTATGCTAAATAAGTCACAGGCTGCCCACTTGATGTAGCACTTGATGAGCAACTTTCCATCCCGATAAAGCTCACAGCCACAAGCATAGACGTAAAACTCCATTCAGCAGTTACAACTAAAAATAAACCTCCGGTCCGCTTTGATGCTTTCCTGAAGCCATTCAAAGCCTATAAAGCCTGACCTTTTTTCTTGTCTTCCAGCTGCTTACGATGGCCCAGAATTGCTTCCCTTTGATGACCTTAATATTTAATTTGCATGCGTTATTGTCCAAAGTGGAGATTAGTGTGGGGTGTGTTTGACGTCTGTGTTAATTTAGATAAACGTAAAATGTTGTGGCTTGTGATTTATAGCAGGACGCACAATATCAATTGAAAGGCCTAGCTTTTAAGTACTTTCCATTATTTGATTCTTATATGCTTATTCAGCAGGTGGGTTTAATATTTCAGCACATGCCTCGAGATCTTACCATAGCAAATCATATAAATGCAATACTACACTGATAAATATTTTATGCCAATAGAAGATGCAAAAGACACTGCTCCAATTTATCTTGCATTTCTAACAGAATTATTTAGATCGTTTTATATGTGCATGGTAAAATATTGTGATTCATATAAAACTTTTTTGGAAAAAAAATGTCTTTAAGGCTGCTTTTAGGCTTCTTTTAGGAAGAAAAAAAATACAGGTGTAGTGTAAAAAGTTAAGTCAAGTGCCTGTGGTAGTTTAATATTTGTAATTTTGATTCAGAGCTGGGTGTGTGATATTGACAAAATAGGATATTATTATATACCAATATTGCTTGAGATATTTACTTTACAATATTGATAATTCTTTGTGCTGTTACTGTACCTTTGTTTGCCTGTCTTAGAGAAACAGCGCTATAAAGAAATAACGTTATTAATGGCGATACTTTATTCAGTAACGAATGATCAAATGAGTTACAACGCCGTTGTTGTTACTGACAATAAAATGCACATAACTATAATTGAGAACACTGAAGCATCTTTCATGCAAGCGTCTTTCTCAGCCATAGGATTTCTCCTTCTCTGGGGTGTGTGTGTTCGGGGCTGGGGCGGAACGCATAACTAACCATCGACGATGATTGGTGTGTTTGTGAACGTGGTGTAACTGTGAACATGATGATTGGCTTAGAATAGAGTGCATTTCCATCATTTGCCAATCAGAGGCAGAGAAGTGCAGGTGTTCACACACAAGCACACGCACTGTTAGTCGACACACACCAGCGTTCAGCGAGTCAGAATGATGACAAATACAGCAAATTTAAAAGTAGTTTTTGAGTTGCTAATGTGGCAATAAATAAATAAATAAAAGTAGCTTTTGCAAACTGGAAGTAAAAGCACTGCTTTTTCCTTCCAAACCATCTATTGTGTTTTATCGTTCAACTATAGTAATGATAATGTTTATAATGATATGTTGAATTTGATGGTTGTCTGTCACATTGTCCCACAGCTACATTAAAATAGTGTCGATTAGTGTACAATGTTTTATTTTTATTTTACAGTATTGTCATTTTACAAATTAGATTCTTTTTTTTTTAAGTAACGCAAGAGTTACTTTTCCTGGTAATTAGTTACTTTTATAACAATGTAACTCAGTTACTATTTGTGAGAAGTACCTATAACTAATTACTCTTTTAATGGATCGTGTCCAACACTGCTAGTACACAGCAAAATCCTCTGAGTAAAATTTACTCTGTTCAGAGTGTATTTGGTCCCTCCCTAAATTGAATAAAAGTTACTCAGCAGCAGAGTTAAAGTTAATGAGACAATGGAAGGATTAATTAAGGATGATTGAGCACAGATGATGAACACCTGCTGTTAATAAGCATAAACAGAAGAGAAACACAAAACTACATTTACCTTCAGTAACAGCCTTAGATGAAATAAACTGAAATAAAACACATTTAATCTCTCAAAATCTCAGCAAAGGATCATTAACCAACTCACAAACAGCAGCTTTGCTTATTACTAGGCCCACACGGAATCTGCGCGTGCAGAATTCCGCAGATTTCTGCAGAATTTTAGCCCATCATTGATTCTGTTTATTTACTGGTGTAAATGTGTGTAAATGTATATTTATTCAGTTTTCAAATTAATTTCAGCAATAATATTGACTAATATGAAAATATTCACATGATTTTTTTACAATACAGTTCGTAAAGTACTATTTTCTGGCTTTTGGTTGAGATTTAATATGAGAGACTTGCTTTGTTTACCAAATAAAGTGAATCATTCCGCATAAATCCGCAGATTTTTAACAAAATACTCCACATAAATAGCAAAAAATGTCCGCAGATTCCGTCTGGCCCTACTTATTACCAACCCGTTTGGCTTTATTTCCACCAATAAACTGATTAAGTAATTTTTTACAACAATAAAAAACACCACCACTTTTTTGTGTTTTAGTGATAAGTGAATCTGCTGCTGTTTGAAGTCAGTTGTAGTTTTGTGTTTCTCTTCTGTTTATGCTTATTAACAGCAGGTGTTCATCATCTGTGCTCAATCATCTCAATTAATCCAATTAATCAATTAATTTTGCTGTGTAGCAGCAAGTCCCTGCGGTTGTGAGAGATTTACTGAAGAATTCAAATGACTTGTTTAAAATGACTGATTAACTTAGAAACTAAGCAAGTAACTTAATCATTGACTCAAATGATTTGTCATTCAAATATAGATTGTTCCAAAACAAAACACACTGTGTTGCACTGGAATAAACAATTGTCTTCTTTTCAAAAGTACTGCAGCTACTCCAGGGTTTAGTCTGAAAAATAATAAAAAATAATAATAACTTTAGTTGTGAAGATGAAGAATGTGGTGTAGAATAGCACAATAACATAAGAATAATAAAAATAAACAATATAACATAAACCTGAATTATATCAGTGCAACCTATTAGCACCGCATGCAGCTTTATTAATATAAACTAATTTGCAAGCTAGATTATCGCAACAATTTGCTTTTTATTATGGCTCATTATGTCTTAAACAAGAACACAGATTACTTTCTTCAATAACTATGTCAAGTAATGCTAGAAGTAAATAAGGACATTGAAAGCAAATGGCTATTTGGATTTGTCAGATATTGCACCGTTTGTATACATTTGTGAAGTAAAATTGACTGATTAACATTGACACAGTCTAAAACATATTTACAGTTTTGTTAGTTATTTGAGAATGCACACACAACACCACACAAAGAAATAACACACTTTTAATAGAACAAACAAAAGCCAAGAGACCCCTTTGCTTATTTTTTAGATGCAACATGTTTGATCGGCACAAGTGGGGAGCAGGGAATGTAGTATAGTGTTTGTGTGTGCGTGTGTGTGTTTTGCAATGTGAATGCCATTCTTGCATAACAAAGTAATAATTACAACATTTTTTGTAGAGAATAAACGCCACACACACCCCTATTTGGAGTCTCCTACAATACATCCATCCAAGGTCAAAAACTATTTAATTTTTTAATAATATACATATTTAAGGTCTATTAAAACCTCTCATTTCCAAGAGCTTACTTTGCTCTGATTGGTCAGAGGCCCCAGTGTGTTGTGTCATCTACTTACAGTGTGCATTGGAAACAAAATGCTCATTATCATTAAATCAGAATTCCAGCTCCTCAGCACTTGTAAACACAATAAGAACAACATCAATGCCATTTGTTTGCAATATCAAGCCTTTATTAAGTCTGTGACTGATTTTACTTGCATATTGTGACCAGTGTTGCCAGATATAGCTGACTTTTTCCTTACCAAAAAGCAGTCCAAATCCCGCCAAAACACCACAAAAAAAAACACCCAAAATATTAGATTAATGTTTTATTTAATTGTAATTTATTTACAATTAAACTAGTTACTTTAACAGTCATCATTTTTAACCATACAGCAACCAACACCACCAGTCACAGAACCACAAAATAACTGGAAACACTGCCCGCCCTGACAGTGTTATATACAGTAGATTACACTACCTATTAGAGTATGTTTTACTTTTGAAATGGGCTATAAATTCATCCCATTTGGCGTTTTCAATTCTTTTAAACCTAATTAGGTGCTGCTTGTCAATCAGACAACGCTTCTATGTTTGTTCTTGCTGTCAATTGCGGAAAAAAAATGATCGATAAAAGTGTCATGATAAACCAATGTAAGTTAGGGGGAGTCAGATTTGTCCGGGGAGTCAGATTTTGATACAGCCTTTTCTTTTGGAGGTGAGCCCATGCGGATTGCGCTATGCACTGGTCACTACTAACAGAATCATGGTTTTGTTTTGTTAAATAAGTTACATTTAAAATTTACAAGTCAAAACCGGCCAAATTTTGTCAACCTGCCAATGCCGTTTTTTACCTGCACAATCAAATTCAGAACCACACAATTAAGTGGGTAAATGCCCAATCTGGCAACACTGATTGTGACACATTTCGGAGAGAAACAGAATACTGAATGACAAAAACAGAGGGCGTAGTTTGTTTTTTTCCACTGCAAACTGATTGGATGCATTGAAGAAGGCATTTCATTCAGTCAAAGCTGACAGTTGGAGGGGTGTGGTTAAAGGTCAAACTGACATCATCAGAAAGGCCTGTCATTAATGGGGGAAGTGCACTTTCAGGTTTAGATTCCAAAATTTTCAAAGGCAATTTGTTTTATTGACTGGTAAAGATGAATTGTTCAATAGCAACGTGCACTGTAGTACAGTAAATATGGTCAGTATGGTTTTGATTTCATGTGTACTTTAAATAATGATAGCATTTTCTTTTTTTGAAATACCCCTTTAAGCACTGACATACAGAGATGATCTAACCTCAGGATACTGGCTTGTAGGCACAGGCAACCTTAATGCTTCAGTGAACTCCGTCCCAGGCTAGCTTCAGGGAATAGCCCTGTTTTTTAAATATTTTTTTGAGAAACATATGCATTCAGATAGACAGCTGGTTATAGCTGCTCAGTTCCAATCAAGAAATCAATCATTTTCTCCTTGTTAAGTTTGTCTAAACAGGTTGTAAATTCCGCATTCTTATTTCTGCAGTGTGCAATTATAATTACCAGTTTCGGTCTCGCCGTTGAGATTGGAATAGTAATAATTGCACAGACAGCCAGAGAACATTTCCACATAAACATGAGCGGGGCTCTGAGGGAAATATGGTGGAATGAAAAGGTGATGATGGCTTCCTATAATTCCAATAATGGCCGGCAGATGAGGACTGCATTAACATTTGGTGGTTAACGTTCATAACTCTTCGCTCTGCGGCATCACTTAACATTTCTATATTATTGGCACAAAGTCCTCTGTCTCACCTCATGTATATTTCATGAGTGTTGCTCTTTTCCTTACCATTTAGTTCTTTGTGGAGTGCAAATACTGGCAACTGATGAGCAGGTCATTGTATGGGTAATTTTTAGGAAAGAAATGTTTTCAGATTGTTTTGTTCTTTCTAGACTCCTTTAAATTAAAGCTATAAACTGAGGCAGTTTGCTTATAATTAGATGCTTTTATTCACCAGAACGACCCATTCCTGTGGGGAAAGAATGCAGAAAAACAAAACAAAAAAGAACCTTGGCTCTGTTGTAAATAGCTGTGATATTTCTTTAATTGGAAAGTTATTGTTTAGAGACAGGTATAACAAGCTGTGTAAACATCAGGTATAAAGCACTAAAATACTTTCTTTACATCTTGAATGGTTGTCATTTTTAAAAGTTTTCAAACATATTTTCAAGGCTAATTTATGTATTTATTTTTCAAAAATGAGATGTTTTATTGGAACTATTCTATTTGCCTATTATTCTATCTCTTTAAGTCTGGATTCTTGAATATAACATGAGCATAACATGAGCATTTTGTAGAATGTTGTTTATAACCTTTTTTATTGGTTAACTACAAATTATTTACTTAAAGTGCCCAAACCTGTTGCCTTAAAAGCGACAAGTTGACTTGACTTAAAAAAGTGAGTAAACCCTTTAAAACTTTTATTTGATTTAACTACACTTTTATAATTATGCACATAGTTCATTTACTTACAAGTTTTAAGGCAACACGTTTACTCCCTTCAAGTCAAGTCAACTAATCATTTGAAAATCAACAGGTTTACTCACTTGTTTTGATTAAAGATGACTAATAATTTTTACTGTGTTGTAGCATCTACTGTAGGATAAACACAATTACCATTGTGATGAACAATAGGACACACACAATACCGCGCTCCCTCTCCATTTTAAACCAACAGTGTCAGGGTGAGTAAATTTAATAGCAAATGTAAATATTTGGATGAAGGATTTATTTTAGTATGTAACATTTACTACCATTCAAATGTCTTGGGTTATTTTTATTTAAGCAAAAAATACAGTACTATTGGGAAGTAGTATAACAATTCAAAATAACTTATTTCTATTTGAATCTTCATTTTAAAATGCCATTTATTCATGTGAAAAACATTGCAGCACTGAGTACTCATTATTCAAGTCTCCAGCGGCACATGATGATCACAAATCAAATCATTCTAATTATGCTGATTTAGTTTTCAAGACAGTTCATGTTATTATTCATGTTAACAACAGTCGTGTTGCTTTATTTGTTTGTTTTGGAAACTCCAAAAAAAAAACTTTAATCAATTGAATACATACAGTATATTACATTTGTTAGTTAAAAAATTGTAGGGTGAAAGAAATAACTCCTCAAAAAGTTCAAAAGCTTGTGTTTTCTTTTTCCTATTGTTCCCCATAGCTATGAAAAACAAAATGACTTTCAAGTCATGCCACGCTGGTTTTAATTTGAAAAACACACAAAGACATAAATAAATAGATACATACTTGCATAGTGCATACACTCGAAAAATGACTTTGCTGCTTGTTCAAACCATTTATTTAAAATGTGTTGAAACAACGAAATCCTTATTTTTACAGGGTGGGGGACAACTTAATTGTTTTATGTTCGATCCACTTAAATTTGTGAAAACAATTAAGGTAACTTAATCGATTTGTTTTGGGATGACATGAAGGAATTATGTGAAATGTGGAACTGTAAAAAGTGATTAGTTACTTAAAGCAAGTAAACCAATTGCCTTAAAAGCAACAAATTGACTTCACAAAGATGTATGTAAACCCATTGTAACTTGGAACTGTTATGTTGAATTATTATTTTTTGAATTATGCAAATTGTACTCACTTTTTACAGTCAACTAATTCTTATAACAGTGTCAGACTTTTTTAGCTGGTCTATTTTCAAACAATTATTGTAATTATTATTATAAATTATTATTATGTTTATAAAATCTACAATTATAGCCTGTATAAGACACACTGGAGCTAGAGCAGATTTATTTTAGGTACTGTATGTCATTTTGTTACATACAGAAAAGCTGGAATTTTTTTTTTAAATAAAAGTGTATTGGAAAAAAGTGATTATTTACGTAAAAAGTGAGTACAATTTGCATAATGATAAAAAGTCAACTTAAGTAACTAATTACTTTTTACAGTGCATTTGTTTAGTGTACACATAAAAATAAATGTAAAAAATAATACATATACGTTTGTATTTTAAATTTTTTTATATTTACTTTATCACAACACTTAACTAGGCAGTTAAAACAGACATTTGAAAAAGCAAAAAATATGTATTTGCAGCTCAGTTATTATTAGTTAGTAGTTATCATTATTTTCTGAAATACTTTTTTAAGATCCTTAGACTTGAGAAAAAAGTTCACGCCATTTAGGACTAACCGGAGCGCTTTGATCTTGCACAGCTCAGTCGACCTCTCCGCTCTTCCCCCCTCAGTCAGCAGTTGGAATGAAATACAAACGGTAGCACTCGAGAGTCATTTAATCGAGGGCACTATTAGATTATGTACGGTACAAACTTTGCGCGAAGCCTGAAGTTGTTCCAGTTGCTGACGCTAGGAGCTGTCCGCGGTGCTGAAACGGCTCGACTCAGTCTGAGAGGTGCTGACAGAAATTCAACATTCTCTGGCTTCTCCTCCGTTCACAATTACAAATCTGATCAGAGCTGCCCGTCTCGCGCGGCGACCTCTTCTCCTCACGGAACGCCTGCGTCTTGCTCCTCTTTAATTATTCGGAGAGTGTTTTAATGCAAGGACATATTTTCTGTGAAAGGAACCCACTGCCGTGAGCATGAACTCGACTAGAAATTACAAACCAAGCATGGTCGTTCTGATCCTGGCCGTATTTGCTGTTATTGGGATGGCACGAGGGCAAGGTAAGGGTTTGCATTTGTACATTTTAAACACTAAAATCACTTGTTCTGCTGTCCACGCGATTAGCGGAAGAGGGAACGCGCAGCTCCACGGAGCCCGACGGGCAGATGATGTGAGCGCGAGACCCATTTCTCACTGTATTGTACATTTGTTCGCGGAGAGAATAATAATAATAATATTAATGATTAATTATATGATTTAAGACGGTTCGCTGGCACTTTGTTTTGCACGCGAGTGGAAATGTGTTCTGTCATCACGCATAGCACAACAGATGGACTCGTAAGTCACAAAGTCATCGGCGTAATTGTGATAAAGCACGCACAGGATGGACAGCGCTGCGCCTGACAGTCTACATCCTTTTTGTTCCACGCTCTGATTTCATATTTATTTATAGCACTGTTTTATTTTTGTACGAACCGGCGCTCTGGCTTTCGGTCTGTTGTTTTCATCCCCCCTCTTTATTTTTTAGTAGTTCGGTTTACTGTATGTGATGTACAGTTAGTAGGAGTACACATCCCGCATGTTTGGTTGCTGATTTATAGGATTAGCAAATTGAAGATGATCGTGTAGAACTAAGTGAAAACTTTTGAAGTTCAACAGGTTTTTAATTTGGGGGATCGCGGTGTGGTGAGATTAAGTAACGTCATTTTAGTCTCTGATTTAAGTGTGAAATACACTTTCAGTGATCATAATGATTTAATCTGCACCGTATTATTAGTGGCTTTTATCAAGTCACTGTAAATGGCATTTTACATAAAAGGAAATCAACACAAGGTGAAGTAAGCTTCTTTCAGTGTATTAAATTACACTTTTTTTATTTGTGGAAGGGCTTACATAAAGATTAAAAAAATGTTTAGAAAATGATTATTTTAAATATGATGGCTTCAGAATTACTTTGCTATGCTATTGTATAAATCTAAGGCCAGTTTAGTGTCCTTACACCACACCTTTAACAGAAAAAGTGACACTGTTACAGTCTAATGTATTTTAATGGACAGTTTAATGTATTTGTCTGTGGAACTGACTTTTATACTTTTTTTTGCATGTAATACTTTTGTCACTCACAACAATTTACTATATTGTTGCATTGTCAGCATCAACTAAATAGCAGCAAAATATGTCCAGAGCAGTTCATGATTTTAGTTAATGTTAGTTTCAACATCAGTTAATGCTAACATGAACAATTTCATATACTGACAAACGAAAGACAAAAACAACTAAATTCTGTTAAAATATATAGTTCATAATAACTAATCTTAAAGATGATTTTTTTTTCAGTACAGGTCCTTACATAGTGCATGTTCATGTCTAAAACACTGATTACAATTCACACACTACAGTATATACTTCAGCCATGCATTTAGCTTTATCCTAAAAATGTTTTGTTGTTTTCAGTCACAGATGCACTTCATTTTATACATCTCTTGAATTATAACACTTGCAGTAGTACTTAATGTTGACGTCTGACCCTGGTGTCTGATGATTTCCATCAGTTTTGTTGATATAAGTAAAGGGTCTTACATAATGCATGTTCATCTTTAAAACACTGATTACAATTCATTCAATACATGTTTAATGTTAAATTCTGTAGCCATAAGCTAGCCCACTAAAAATCTCTACCATTGTTTTCAGGCGCAGTCCTTGTTTCACCTCATTTTCACTCAGGAAAGCTGCTGTACCACTCCGTGATCTCTGTGTTGTTTTTAGCTTTTGTCTGACAATTCCCTTAACTCTTTTTTTTGTCTTACTGTAAAAGCTCTGTGAGCAATACTAGGGATAATCTTGTGTTATTTGACAAGAGCTGCTCCATGCACTGTACTTTAGAGAGATGCAGGACACTCTAGATTCTTTATTAGAAAAAGCACTGGTGCCAAATGCAGAAGAGAACAGGAATTTGATTGCATGTCTACCATATTGTTTGTTTTAAATATACTTCGTTTTTCTTCATGACGTTAATCTTGTTGAAGAGTACTTTTACACTTTTCTTCACCTGTCAGTTGATGCCGGAGACACTTGTGAAGCAATCATCTGACAAGCCCCTCATCATTTGGAAAGAATGTTTCATTTGCAAATGTGATGTTTGGCGTAGTTTGAGGTGGCATCGTTTAAACTGCTGATTGAATGAATCTGAGCTTTTTCATCCCGTCTCTTGTTTCAAGCTCTGCGCACACCTGGGATAAAGATGTGATCGCATGTAGGGGAGAGACTCATTTCTATTGAAACTGTTATTTTATTGACTCACTTTTGTCCACTTTTGAGCACTTTTTCTGATTTCTTTTGGTCTGTGGACAAACGTTAGAGGAGCTTCTTTGATCCAGTATTGTGTAATAAGCCTACACAACCTACATACAGTATACATGCAAGAAAACAGAGGAAAACATTATGGAGAGTAGCTCTGGCAGCCACAAAACTATACTGAATTATGTATGTTTTTATACAAAGAACATTTTACATTTGAGTATTTGTAGGATTTTTACTTTTTTGGGCTCAATTGTAAAATGAACTCCAAGTTAATATTAATTTTAGTTATTAAAAAAGAGTATCCAGTTGATTGAGATTGTGAAATTTGCTCAGTGAAAACAATTTTAATGTAAGTTTCCTCACTGACTCATTCACTTTCCTTTGGTTTAGTCCCAGACTTATTATGGTTCACCACAGTGGAATGAACCGCATATTAGAATTGAATAAAAATATATGTTTTTTCACTTTTAAAGTGAAGTAAAATCTACTTCACAATAAATATTATATTTATCGGTTTTAATGAGTATAAATGAACAGTGACACTTTATTATTGACACTTTTACTCATTTTGCTGTGCCTCATATAGCACATTTCTTTAAGAAGGCATAGGATTGGCTGTTTATAACTCAGTGACTGTGCAGGATTGAAGGTTGTTCATGCAATCAAAGTCATAGGGATAGATCACCCAAAAAGGAAATTTTTACTCATCCTTCCCGTTTACAAACCTCTAGAAGTTTATTCTTCCGTTCAACACAAAATATATTCAGAAGAAAGCTGAAAACCTGTAACCCTTGACTTCCGTAGTAGAAAATAATAAATTCTAGAGCTGCGTGATATTGGGAAAATATGGCATTGCAATATTTTGTTTTGCCGCAATATATATTGCGATATTAATATAATTTCACGAGATGATTTGAACAGCTCTATTTGGAAAAAAAATCCATAATTAAGATCTACTGGGATGATCAGTCAGTCTTTTTCATTATGGTCTTGGTCTTCATGGTTTTCTGGAGAGTCTAAAAGTATTCAAGTACAGAAATTGGACAATAAAATGTAAAATAACATGGTCATCCTTGTATAAATAAAAACAATAATTAATAAAAACAAATAATATTTAATACTATCTTTATTTTTAACCTTTATTAAATCGTATATTCTTGCGATGTGACTATTGCAGATAAACACATTACGATATCGATGCTCAACTAATACAGTATAATGTTCAGCCCTAATAAATCCTATGGAATGTATAGTTACAGGATTTCAGCTTAATTCAAACTAACTTCTTTTGTGTTCATCAGAATAAAGAAACTCATAAAGTTTTGGAAGAAGTAAAGGCTGAGTAAATGATGACAATACAATTTCTTGGGTGTACTATCCCTTTAATATCTGTTTCCACTTTGTGTGGTTTATTTATAAACTAATTTCGAGAGGATCACGTGCTTATGATCAAACACAGCTGGCACTGAAACAGCTCCGTGATCTGCCCAATCAGACGAATACGGACGTATTATAAATAACCAGAGCTTTTCGCTCCACTCATCTTCATTTTAAAGAATCCCCCCTTCCACCCCAACTCCCCCCTTTTCTGATAGAGCGGCACGGCACAGGGGTTTTCCCACCGTCCAAAGACATATACCGTAAGCCAATCGACTAATCCAAATTAGCATCTGAGATAAACCTTAGATGTAGACCTAAGATAAAGCCATCCCCTTTTCACACACTGACAAGCAGGGGAATTCACGAGACCTACCTGAGCTCAAACTTCCTTCTAATGGGAGGGAGCCCCGGGTTCTAGGATATTACGAGCTCAGGGCTCTCTCGCGGGACAGCATGCTAAATACGCTTTATTCTTCATCAGCTAAGTGTAAACTCTTGAAAACACATTAAAGTCAATCTAACGATCATCGATTATCGAGAAAAGTGTACAATAAATAAATACTGATTTATCGTCTATCCCAAAATACATCCCATAATGCAAAAGAATGTCAAAGCAGAGAATAGCTAGACATTAGTTTGAATACATTTGACCACATACAGTTAGAATCTGTTTTCTAAATCTAGAAGTGTTCTAAAGTAGACAAGCTCAAAATCTTTCAGACTCTATTTACTGTATTTAGGATTTTGTCAATCCAAGTGTTAACACGTCTTCAGACTCATCGTGGCTGTCTTTACTAATTACAATTAGTCCAGCATTGATCATATATTGACTATTGGAGCATTGACCTCTTAGCTTGGAGAGGTGTATGAGTCAGTGTTTTGTGATCAGTCACCTTCAGGATGGTGTGATGAGGCTTTAAGGCTGTGCTCTGAATGGCTCTTACCTTGAAAACCACTCTGACTAATGCACAGCTCCATCATTGCACACTGAGCACAGACGGCAGGCTAAAAGCAAAGGCCCACCACTCACAAATGGATGATGGGCTATATAAGAAACACAGAAGGGTCACTGGGTCAATTTGCTCAGGTCTGCGAAGTCCTGCTGTGATAGACGCTGATGTAAATACACATTTAGTGGGAAGCGCATCCAGTCAGAGACTAATGTTAATGTGTAAAAAAATATGTGACTCATGTTACGGATGTTTTGAACAATGCAGTGGTGCATTAGTAAGTATGAATGCTTTTTAAATGAGCTTCGCTGGCACACAAGACACCCCCACAGCTCACTCACGGCATTGTGAGCAAATGATAAAATAGTTCTATGATTTATGGAGAAATAGTTTCTTGGTTACATGCTGTAACTGCGCCTAAGCATATTTGTGTGGTGCATTTGCAAAGACGTTTTAATGCAATATAAGTGGACGTGAATTAAATGAATGTTGATTTGCATGCACAATGGATAAACTGTAAATCAAGTGCGCAGATTGTCATGGCTGAGCTGCTGGTTTATAGATGCTGTGGGAATCTTTACTAGCTTTACCAGATGCTGCTGTATGGTGCAACATTAAGATTTTAGCGGCTCTGATCTAGAGTCTTTGCTGTGGGATCACTTCTCTCATTTACACTATTAAACAGAAATCTATTAACCAGTACAGAATAAAGATAAATATTTCAATGTAAAATGCGTTCTGTGGTTAACATTACTTAAAATGACCTTCACTAATTTGTGCTTCGAAATAAATTTCTGTCTTCAACATAAATTTAGGATTTGGCAATATATATTGAACCACACAGTTTTCATTTATCATCATCATCATCATCATCACTATCATTATCAAAAAAGGTAGCTGGTGGCTGTAGTGCATTTTCACTTTGAAAAATATATATATTGTTATTGGTCATGCTCATTTATACTTTTCTTTTACAATAGGCTACATTTTCTATCATGCAATGTTCACGTAAATGCATTCTTCTAAGCATTATTTCAAAATGAAAATCCATTTCATTTTTTTATTAAAGGAATTTCAGAGAAAATTGTATTAGTGCGTTGGTGGATAATAAGATTATTTAAAAAGATGGCTAAAATGCCTAAAACAACATTGCTGTCTCTATCATTGTTGCCACAAATCTGTTATGCAAACCAAGAGCTTATTTGCCTTTTGTCATTTCGCTGAAGTATCTAAAATCGCAGTTTTCAGTTGTGAGAAAAACAAGCTGGTTAACATTAGGCTATTTGAAGGGATTTTCACATTTTATTTGACAAAATATGCTCATTATTGCCTTCTACATGTTGTTCTATGTGTACTCACAAATATACAAATGACATATAAAACTGTTTTCAAATTTATTGCTGATAAATTTCAGTTAGTAAAAAGTAAGATTGATTTAAATGATAAATGTAGAAGTAAAAATAGCACGTTCGCCTCACAGCAAGAAGGTCGCTGGTTCGAGCCTCGGCTGGGTCATTTGGCATTTCTGTGTGGAGTTTGCATGTTCTCCCCGTGGTCGCGTGGGTTTCCTCTGGGTGCTCCTGTTTCACCCACAAGTCCAAAGACATGCGGTACAGGTGAATTGGGTAGGCTAAATTGTCCATAGTGTAGGAGTGTGAATTCAATTAAATTCACCTTTATTTGTATAGCGCTTTAACAATGTAGATTGTGTCAAAGCAGCTTCACATAGGTTATAGTAAATTGAAAATGTCAGTCCAGTTATTAATTTTGAGTTCAGTTCAGTTCAGTTCAGTGTTGTTTAATATTCACTATTTAGAGTCCAAACACTGAAGAGTAATCCATTGGTGCGCAGCTCTAGCTGCAGTCTAGGCGCCGGAGGCTGGAGAACTCGAGGCTCGTCTGTCCTTGGAGGGTCACAGGAAAATGTCTCTTGCTTGCTACTCCGGCAAGCAGCTGCTCAGGATACAGCGAGGTCCAAGATTATGGAGCCTTGGAATCGTCTCGTCGTGGGTCTTGGATGAGTGTGTATGAATGTTTCCCAGAGATGGGTTGCAGCTGGAAGGGCATCCGCTGTGTAAAACAGATGCTGGATAAGTTGGCGGTTCATTCCGCTGTGGCGACTCCGGATTAATAAAGGGACTAAGCCGAAAAGAAAATTAATGAATGAATTAATGAATTTAAAAGTAAAAATACTTTTTTTATTTTAAAAAAGACTTCAGTTATCATTCGTTTATTCATTTTCCTTCAGCTTAGTGCCTTATTTATCAGGGGTTGCCACAGCAGAATGAACTACCAACTATTACTGCATATGTTTCATGCAACGGATGTCCTTTTAGCAGCAACCTGTACTGGGTACTGTTCGTCCAATACGGGGAAACACCCATACACACTCTCTTTCACACACAGACTCATACACTTCGGCAAATTAATTTACCAATTCACCTATAGTGCATGTATTTGGACTGTAGGAGAAATTGGAGCACCCTGAGGAAACTCACGCGAACACAGGGAGAACAATTCAAACTCCACACAGAAATGCCTACTTGCCTGGCCGGGACTCGAACCAGCAACCTTCTTGCTGTAAGTCGACAGTGTTAACCACTGAGCCACCGTATCATTCTGACTTCAGTTATATTTTTCGTTATTTACATTTAAGTCCTACCATTCTTGTCTCATTCATCAAGCATATAAACTGAATTCCTCGAGGTAGCTGTAGTTCATATTTAGCCACATTTTAGCAAACACAGCGGCTTTAAAATCCACATTTGAGGTATGACTGTAGGGCAGAATGCTCTCTGAGCAGCGCAAGTAACATAGCCTTGTCTGTGCTCTGCCAATGTGTAAGATCAGACTTTCCAGGTCTCCACCGAGAGAATAAGAGTGTCAGTGATGGGTCGACTTAACCACTATTCTAGTCAACCCAGCCGAAATCAGGCCTGGAGGAGGGTGAGTGCCACAGCCTGACTCCATTACCTCAAGCACCAGGGGGAGAATCGGCCACACTTCCTCTCAATGCAACTCATCCTGTTCTGAGAAGCCATTAGGCTCGCACCCTGTCTTTTAGGATCAAGCAATATCACTCAATCAGCAATTTATCAGCGCCCTGTGTCGGCCCAGGCAGTGCTAGAGAAGAAGGATTGAGGGGTGAGTGATTGTCAGCTTGACCTCTTGACCCTCTTGCTCAGCTGTGGTTCGGCAGGAGCTGCTTAAGCTTCTCCTCTCCTAGTCTTTATTACGACCCTGATAAATGAGTCGGCCGCTGGGCTGGATGGCCTCCCACGGCCACCCTGGCAGACCTGCCACCTTCGTAATGCTGACGAATGGTCAGCTGGGACGGGGCTCAGCAGACAGTGCTGCTGGGAGAAATCTGGATGCTGCCAGGGTGTCCAGCTTCCCACCGTCAGCACAGCTGGCACATAAGAATTGGGGCATTTTCTTTGAGGAAAGTGAAATGGTGCCTTTTTAAATATTGGATCCATGGTATAAATAAAGAATTGTAAACTAAAGACCTTGATATACTTAAAGTGGATATGTTGTGATGTCTTTTAGAACAAAATGTGGCCAAAACGATGTAAACACAAAGTACACTGAAATAAATGGCTCATTGGATTTACAATTTTTTTTAAGGTAACCCAGCAGGCACAGGACATCAACATAATGTCAAATTGACATTTTATCCCAGTCGCGGGGACGTTGCATTTTGTTTGAAAATGGAAATTGGGTTGATGTCAGAACACAATGTCAGGCTGCTGTTGTTGTCGAACTTGAAATCAACCAAAAATCAACATCTAATGATGTTACGACGTTGTGTGGATGTTACCACCTTGACGCCTATTAGACGTTGGATTTTGGTTGCCATACCTGATGAATAAATGTCAATAGGAGGTTGGTTTAAGTGTTGGCGCAGCGTCGGATTTTGGTCACTTTCCAACACAACCTAAAATCAACCAAATGTCAACATCATTTGACGTCGTCATTGGACATTAAATTAACGTTGTCCTTAGATGCCGGCTAGACATTGAATTTTGGTCAACTGACATCACGACCTAAATCTAACCTTTTATTAACGTCTTATGATAATGTGTGCCTGTTGGGAAGGGCTTGCAAACAATTTATATGGGCTGAATGAAAATGAACAAATTAAGTTGAACATTATTAATTTTTTTTTTTTTTTAATTCAGCCAATATAAATTGTTTGTAACCATTCACCTTAAACAAATTAGTAAATCCAGTGAATATTTTTTCAGTGTACCAATGTCAGGTACCTGTATGCGTGGTTCTGCGGCTCTACATTATAAAGGTTGTCTGGTTTGTTTCTTTTGTACATTTGAACAAAACTAGGAAACATATTACTGAACATTTCTTAGCTTAAATTAGCAAATTTGTATTTACAGAATCAAATCTTAACTTCACTGGATTTCTTATCCTATCTTACAAAATTCTATCTTTCTAGTTCGGAAATCTTAAATGATGTCATCCAGTTCTACTCTCAAGTCTGTTACCAAGCAAACAATAAGCTGTTTAGTGGTTCGCAAGCTACTGATGAGCTAGCCTAAACTAAATGGAAAACAATACTGGCGAAAAACATAAACTCAAAACATTAGTCACTTGCACTATAACTGGTAATGCTACATGGCACTTCATTGGTGTCTGTAATACTAGTTATGGTTCTTGTGCTGAGTGTAATATCATGTTGTGTGCGGCAGTCTGTAATTGCTTATAAGAAATGTAAAACCCCTTCAGAGTCCTGCAGTAGTCTTTCTTCCATTAAAAATCTTTGTTCTTCATTTTCAATCATCAATAAGTTTAATACCATTGTTGGACAGCAGAATTATAAGCATATTTCCTGCTAGTTTTCAGACAATGTTGAAGTTATGACAGCTGTCGGGTTGCCCTGAAATTAATTTTTTTTTCAAGTTGGGATGTTTCTGTAACACCACCTTTCTACTGTGTCTGTAGTTATGAGAAGATAATACACAATTAGTAGCTTTTTTTCCAAAATGTGGTTCTAACAGAAGGGTAACCAAACCAGGATTACCTCAGCAGAACAAATGGCTGTAAGCTACATGTACTTGGTTAGCAGGGCTGTGCAATTAATCGCAATCGCAAAAAATAGCGATTTAAGCACATACAATTTCTAAATCGCGCAAGGCTGCAATTTTATCTAATAATTTATTTTGATTTTTGTTCACGTTCTTGTGCGCATGATTTTAATATGTTAACGCAGCACACCGGGCAATTACAGCTGAGCTGAGCGGGAGAAAAATGTTGTCAACCAATCAGAGCACAACGAAGTTGAGCAGGAGAACCAAATAGGTGGTTTTGATTTACGTTAGTTTTTATTTATGGTTATGACTGGATTTGAGGTTAGTTCATCTTTATTTTTTCATGTTGTCTGTTTTTAAGACAATTTATTAAAGTTTTGTTTATCAAGCAGTTAGTACTACTGTGTACAGTATATTTTAAACTAGAGTTGAGGCTAGTTATTCTTAATTTATTTTATGTTGTCTGTTTTAAAGACAATTTTACTACAGTTTTATTTATTAAACTTAATACTACAGTATGTTATTTCATTGTGAAATGTTTTATGCACTTCTCGTGCACTGAATGCATTTAGAATGCATGTATGTAGCTTGTTTGAAAAAGGAAACTTGCAAATATAATCGCAATCACAATATTCATTCCAAAAATCGCAATATGATTATTTTGTCCATATTGCACAGCCCTATTGGTTAGTGTTATAAAGTGGGTTAGGTTTAGAGTCAGTTTCATGTAGAAGTATATTGAACATGTGTCTTGATGTTTGTGCCTTAAATCTGTGTGAATTCAAAATGCACAATTTTTTAGTTTTGCTAGTGCACGTTTTAAATTCCCCCTTTTACTGTTAAATTGCTATGATGAAATGATGCGCAAATAGAAAGCCCCACCCCTATTCAATATTACTTTCGGTTGGAAGGACATCATTTTCATTTTCCTTTGGCTTAGTCTGATTTATCCGAGGTCAGCACAGTGGAAAGAACCGCCTGGAAGTACACCAACATACTTAAATAATTGTTTTTTTCAGTTTGTACATGGTTTAATCTAGAAAATGTTACTTAACTGGAACATTAATTTCCATAGAATACAAAAAACCAAAACATTATTAATATAAACAAAAAACCCAGATGAGGACAGCATTACCGCCTTTTTTATAGCACCACTACACACCACTGATATGCACCCACAATGCTTGCTCTGGAATACGTGACCTGCTCTTCCCATCATACCCTAACTAACCCACTTAAAGTGCATTGGAAGTTTCTTTGTAGCTTCTACATCTGAACATCTGTGCTAGCGAGATGATCAATGACATTGTCAGGCTTCCAGAGGCCAGATGGTAAAGATGGAAAAGTAGGGGAGTTCAGATGTAGAGATGAGATTGAAATCACGCAATTGCCTTACTGAACTCGTCCTACTACGACGGATCCAGGCTATATATGGATGAGGAGCAAGCCTAATGTAGCCCAGGAGTCTGACAGGCTTGAGTCTAATTATAAAACACGTATTTTTGCAGTCTAGTCTTTATGTTTGCTCTTGACCTGAATATGCCATAGTCTATATCCTTTCCTAATGATTCCCATGCTGTTTTGTAGTGCAACATCGAGCTCGCATGCACATCATGCTCGCTTGGCACAAAAAGAATTGGAAATGTTGTTGCCCATTTGTGCTGGTATCTTCATTTGCCTTGCTAAAAATGGCAAACGTTGCCACTGTGCTTTCATTCTTTAACTCACACGATATGTATGTTTGTCTTTATGGCCTGTTTTAATCACCGGCCATGGCAGGAGCATGGGGTGTAATTGTGCTTTATGTGCTTGTCCTGCCCCTTCCGTAATTCAGCCCGTCCTGCTTTTCTTTTTTTTTTTCAATACCTTATTCTATTGCAATCTAAGAAGCACATTATAGTTTACAGTTTAATTCATTCTTGTCCTCGTCCAGAAAATGAATGGGTGGAAATTGCGGCGAGAGCATGTTTTATAGATTAAACCTCTTATTAAATAAATCCAGAGTGATTGAATTCACAGACCCGTCCCCCAGCTTTTATCATACACAGGGTTGGCGAGATTATGTTTGTACGGCTGAACCGCAGATGGGTATGAATTGTGAGACAGGTGAGGAGATTTAAACTGAAATGATCAGACAGATTAAATTTAAATAGAATATGGAATGTTATATTAGATATCATGTTAGGTATCAAATACGGTGTCAGATGTGTTTAGGCAGAAAAAGTCTGTTACAGACTGAGACTGTAAGAGCCATTCATCCAGATATCATCTTGTGCAGGAGCCACGATGTCTAATTTGTGAGTCTGTCTTATGAGATTTGTTTTTTTTTTAAGTTGAATCACTAATTTACAGATCCATGAATGAATCTTTAGAACTCTTCACTGCTTATTCTTACACAAGTTGTTTGGTAATAAATCATCCCCAAAATGAAAGTTATTTAATCATTCAATTATTTATATTTGATGAATCATTCAGAGGTGTTACGTTTGGAGAAAAGCAGGCACCGCTCATCACCAGGCTAAAAGTGAAGCACGGTGGTGGCAGCATCATGCTGTGGGGATGTTTTTCAGCAGCAGGAACTGGAAGACTAGTCAGGATAGAGGGAAAGATGATTGCAGTGATGTACAGAGACAACCTAAATGAAAACCTGCTTTAGAGTGCTCTTGAACTCAGACTGGTGCGACGGTTCATCTTCCAGCAGGACAATGACCCAAAGCACACCACCAAAATATCATTGGAGTGGCTTCACAACAACTCTGTGAATGTCCTTGAGTGGCCCAGCCAGAGCCCAGAACTAAATCGAACATCTCTGGAGAGATCTGAAAATGGCTGTACACTGTCGCTTCCCATCCAACCTGATACTGCTTGAGAGATACTGCAAAGAGGAATGTGCAAAAATTCCCAAAGACAGGTGTGCCAAGCTTGTGGCATCATATTCAAAAAGACTTGAGGCTGTAATTGCTGCCAAAGTTGCATCGAATACTTATGTACATGTGATTTTTCAGGATTTTTATTTTAATAAATTTGCAACAATTTCAAAAAATCTTTTTTTAAATTGTCCTTATGGGGTTTTGTGTGTAGAATGTTGGGGGAATAAATGAATTTAATCAGTTTTGGAATAAGATCAAGAAGCCGTTTGGCAAGTTCTGGTCTTTTAAAACCTTTGTCCTTCAGAAGAACAAAGGACGGATGGTTCTCCAACGTCTCCGTTGCCACTTTTATTGAGAAGCTTAACAAAAGGGCCAAAGTTAAGTGTTAACTCTGCAGCACAAGTTCCTGACTTTACCGCTGATCACTACAGCAGATTGAAGAAAACATTTTATTAACATTTTAGGGAATCATGTAGTGGTGTTTAATACTGACTTTGTCACAAGTGAGAACTGTCAGATTATAATGAACAAATCAATTCAGGATACACTTCTTGTTTAGTCAGTCAAATGTAATGAATCTGTTTTTAGTTATCACATTGAGGTATGATTGGTGAACATATATTTTATAAAACAGTTTTTTAGATTATGTTTTATTTTATAAATAAATTTGTCTTTTTAATATTTTTTTCAGTCAAAATAACAAGTCTGACAAAAAAGTTAGCTGACTCACCCACTGAATCATTCTGAGATGATGGCTTTTCTAATGCATGAGCAAAAAATACTTAATGTAATGAAATTGGATGTGTCATGTTTTCAAACACAAACACAATAGAAAATTGGTTGTTTTTAGTGCATAAGTTCAAATTTTAAGGTTTAATCACCTCTAATGGACAAAAAATGTTAGACAGGCAGAGTAACCATCTTAATTGGCCGAATTGGTTATTTGGCTCATAAATGTTTGATTTTATAGCTCCATTGTTATTTTGTTTTCAGTCTAGATCCGTAAAAACATATATTGCAAGCACATTCAGACTTCAGTTGTGTAATATCAAGAATTTCCTCTCTGTTTGAAAAGTGACCTTTGAGTGTGCTTCAGCTTTAGACTTAAAATATCTCTTTACCGTTCCAAAACCCAGCTGAAGGGCCCCCAAATGTTTTGAGCCGCTGATAAACGACAAACTCCCTCTATCCCCCCAACATCACCCCCACCTCCCCCTGCCTCTTCTGCCGAGGAAAAGCAATTTGCTCTTGGTGATCCGATGCAATCAGTTGTGCTTCATGGCTTTCAAAAAAAAGTCTGAAAAAAGCAAAAATAAACAGAAGGGAGAGAAAAAAAATCTTGCAAGAGGGGGACATCACTATTAATTAAACCACACGCTCCCGAGTCCTGATGATCATGTGCAGGAACTGCAAATATTCAACACCTGTTTTTTTGATTACCAGTGATTAACCTATTGCAGTGAGCCCCAGACTCTCATCAAGAGCCATTCAGTGCATGAAGACCCTCCTTAAAGAGTCCTTTTAGCAGCGCTTGCGTGAAAATGAGTGTTATTGTGCCTGTGCGTCTGCCCCTCCTTTAGGACAGAAGTTGTGAATCAGGCTTTGACAGTTTCCAGGTGCCGAGGCGATGGTAAAGCTTTATCACGCGCTCGCTCTTTCTTTCTTTCTTTCTTTCTCTCAGTCTCTGAGGCACGCCTGACGGTTCCACAGCCTTGTGAAGTGTGTATCCCAATCGCTTTTTTTCCCCAGCGCCACTTCTCTCCGGTTGTGTTCATTCGCTTCAGAAGCTCTTTTGCGTTTTGGCTTGTGTGTGTGTGTGTGTGTGTGTGTGTGTGTATATATGCCTTTTCCCCTTTCTCGCCTGCTCCTCATCTCGCTCAAGAGGTTGTCTGATGCGCTAAACATCTGTGGCGCTCAAAAGCACCTGCATGCCCGCTCAGCCTCAGTGTTCTGACAAGCTTCCACTTCATTTGAACTCCATTTCCACCGTTTTTTTTAATACCCCAAACTGTATATTATTGAACCGACAGCTCACGTCGTCATGTGATTATGCCTCTCCGGCGAGACAGGTTATGAATGGCCACCTCCCCATCTGTGGCAGTTTTCATTACAGGCAGAATGCCATTTTCATGTCAATACTGCTTTTCAGAGCCACCGCGTTGCTTTCATGTAGATTTCTTTGCTTGTCCACCAAGACACACAGCTGGGGTTCCACCACCAAATTCATTGGTGACGCCTATAAGTGGGCTGTGAGACATTAGCAGGATATTGCTAATGTTTACCCTCCCAATAAAGGCTTCAGTCCACTCGAGGGGATGAAGGAGAGCTTGTGGATATTCATTACAAATCAATGTGCCAATCTCCCACGCCATCGGCTGATGTCCACCTGGCCATCTTCATTTGAGTGATGCCTAGTGTTAGATTGCGCTCATAAACATTGCGGTTTCTTTATAGCAGTATTGATGTACAAAGCTTTTTTTTCTACTAACTTTAGTATTGTAAAAATGTAACTCCTCTTAAACCAATTACGGAATTTATTCATTCATTTTCCTTCGGTTTAGTCCCTTATTTAACAGGGGTCGCCATAGAGGAATGAACTGCCAACTATTCCTGCTTATGTTTTACGCAGCGGATGGCCTTCCACCCACACCCCAGTGCTGGGAAACCAATTACAGGATACATTTTAGTATAAAAAATTTCAATATTTATAATTAAACCATTTTGTTGACTGTTTTATGCAGGTTGCTTGGCTGCTTTAAACCTCGTTTTCCAGCAACACACAGTGGCAAAGGGACAATTTATTTGAGATAGCAACTTTCAATAATCTCTGCTATGTGTGAGCATCAGCAACCATCACCTACTAGATTTGGCCATGTATAGCAGTACATCATAGTTGAGAATTCTTTAACTTTATGTAAAGAGCGATAGAGAAAGAACTTTGCTGAGTGACAGCCATTATGAGCACATATAGACAGTAGAGCGCATATGATTCTCTCTGCGTTTGCCACTGATGAATAGCCGCAAGTATAATACACAGAATGCTTGTTGCCGCATTATTTGAGAGGACTTTGCATTTACAGTGACCACATATGCAAAATTTATATGAGCTGAATATTCAGAGAGCAGAATATTGAGCTTTTTAAAAATCTGACTGCTATGATTCTGTTGGCCTACTGAAATGAATGTGTTTCATAGTGCATTGCTTACTTCCTACAGTTTGAAAGCCATGTGGCAGGCACAGTATAGCCTTTTTTTGCCTCATATTTCCGGCCAATTTTCGTTTTTGGTCGAAAACCAAATATGGTTATAATATTTTTGACAGCTGAAAATTTGGTGCATCCCTATTACATTTTGTAAAGGCACTACATTTTAATAGCCACAGTTAAAATTCTTTTACGACCTGCAAAGTACAGCATAAGTACAGTGAAATAACAGTGTACTTTTATGTACGTATAGTATACTGTAAGTATAATGAACGTACGTGTAGGTATAAGGAAACAAACTGTAATGCTTGGGTAGTAAGGGGGTTACAACCAGATATGCAACACGCAAAGTACCTTGTAAGTATATTGATTTTACAGTGTACTTTTCTATAAAAGTACACCATTATTTCACTGTACTTACACGGTACTTTGCGGGTCATAAAAGAAAACGTTACCAAACTTATTTTTTTCTTCTACTTTACATGGTTAGCATGTTAGACAACACATCAAAATAAGTGTACTACTTTAAAGTGTGAAAGGTTATTAAAACAATAATTAAATTGCATTTTCAATCAAAAACATTAGTATGTGCGCTTATTAAAAGTGTTACTTAACAGTATTCTCTTAAGTACACTTATGTGGCCTTTTATTTCGCCAATATTATATTATCTGCAAGGACAGATTTAAAAAAAAATACACTTGGTATTTGAAATACAACAAAAGTGCTCATTTGATACAATTAGTCATCGATATATTATTAACTCATATACTCAATAAATTCATCAGTTTAATTAACTCACAGAAAAAGGCCATTCGTCAAATGTGAAGCAGGAAAAAGCCATGCTGATAGCAGGTGTAACATGCATGCAGATGGTATCAGGTGGCACATCAGCCTCTCCGCCACATGTGTGTCTCCCAGGCCCAGTCTCTGTATCGATCCATTAGTCAGAGGAGAGTAAACGGCGAATCAACCACGTCTCGTCCCTTATGGATTGGCAGACTGTGTACGCCTGGTTAATTGGGGCTGGCGTCTGTGGCGCATGCAGAACCACAGGCTCTCCGCCACAATTAAGTCTTCGACAACCTTGCCGTACTCCGTCTGCGTTTGAAGTGCCAGCTCCCATCTAGGAGCTACTTCATCTATAGCGTTGCCCAGCAGGGTGCAGCAGTTTGGGAGACTGCAGGTAATCACTGGAGGAGCATTTGGAGCAGAGCATGAGTGCATCCTTGGGTTCTTGGCATCAAAGCATCGAACTGAACGTGTCTTAGCATACATCTTATTTATGTGGACGCTGTTGTTGGTAACTGATCATGTTATGGGAGTAGTGATTTTGGGTAGATATGGCAAATCAAATTATGACTGAGAGCAACTTTTTGTTATAAAGGCAGCTAAGCGTTTTGACACATTGCTTTAAATATTTAGCATATCAAGATTTTCTCAAGATTCATTATCAAAGTTCAAAAGAAAAATATTTGAATTAATAAAAAAAAGTTTTAGAACATTATACTGTAGCTGTCTTTATAATCATTTAAGGGTAATAATAAAGTTAGGGTAATACATTTATTAATTAGTCTTTATCCAGTGTTTTATGTAAATTTTATTTAAAAAAAATATTTTTTTAATGGATAAGACAGTAGAGAGAATTGACAGGAAAATTGGGGAGCAGAGAGAGGGGAATGATCGGCATAGGACCACGAGGTGGAATCAAACTCGGGTCACCGTGAGCACCAGAGTGCATGTATCAACACCCTAACCACTACACCACTGGCGCCGACTATTTCATTATTAAAATTAATTCAGTAGTTTGCACTATTGCTTGATACCAATTGTGGGTTTGACATGCTGTCCTGGAAGAGAACCCCTATCAATCATAGCATGTGATCCTCTCGAAATTAGCTTATAAAACTTCCATTAAAGGGCACCTTTGATGAAAAATCTACTTTTTAAGCTGTTTGGACAGTCATATGTGTAGTTATAGTGTATAGACGGTCATTTTGGGGTGATCTAAACACACCCAGTCCTTTTTTTTCAATTTAACAGCATAAAAACGGTGGACCAATTGGAGCGGTTTTGAGATCGACCGCAACTTGACGTAGGAGTGCAGTCCCCCCGCCCACCGAATTGATTAACAGCTGCGTATTAACATGTCTCTGTAGTAACGTGTATAATCATATCAACAAGACAGGACGTGCGCAAAACAACCGGGAATAAAAGGTCTGTTCAGTTCGGGAAGGTCATTAATCACCATCGAATGTGATCAAGAGTGAGTTTAAGTTAAACATGTGTTTAAAACAGTGCATGTTTGAAATGAACTACAGCCATTTACTTCAACTTTACTTCATCACCACAGCCGTGTGTCAGCAAAAAAGACGCTTCAATCTCGGTTTGTTGACATTAAATCAGGTTTATTGTGTACATTAACATAACAGATATCCATACAGCAGTGGATATTAACCCGTATCCTTTCACATTTGCTTGTGAAAGCAGTGCAAAGCTCAACGCGTCCACCAAAAAAAAATTAAGATTAAAATTAAAATTTTAAGATGCTATAAAATTATTCTATTTTTTATTTTAATTTGGAATAAATTTCATTAGCCTTTTTATTCGATAAAAGTATATATTAACAGTTTACTCAATTAAACCAATTAAATACAGAGAAGCAGAAAAATTAAGGTAAATTTCTTTGCATGAATACTAAATATTTTGATTATTTTTTATTTATTTATATTTATTTTTATATATTATAATTTTTATAGTTTACTCACCACTAGAATGCCATCAAACTTTTTTCTGTGAGTGAAAATGCTGCTGTGAAAATAGCAAGCCACAATTGTACAGAAATTAGGTGTTGGTGCTGAAAAGAACTCCAATAATGTAATTTAAATTCAACATCACGCTACTTCAGTGCATTTCATCTCTAGTTAGACTGGATTGCGGGTGATGTGTAAATAAGACACAGGGTTTTGTGCTGAAACGCCTTGCCTAAAAACTGTTTAGTAAATCCGCTCTGAAAAATCTGTAAATACAAGTTGACACTCACTGGGATTCAAAATGCTGGATCATCTATGCGGCACAAATGATATGTCATTAGTTGAGTCTTTCTTCGGCGAGGAAGAAGGAAAGAGGGGGGATTTGAACTAAGCTAGGCAGACCTCAAAGTAATTTCCCTCCCATCACATTTAGCATTTACCATAAAGTCCCTCATTCCCCATAAAGGACTGATTGATGGCTTGCCAGGGATTGTGCCTAGCATGCACCCGTAGTGCTTAAGGATATTCAAATCGCTTTGTGCCCTTGCTCTCGCAGGCCTCGAACTAGCAGGATGATTTAAAGGTGGTAACAAGATATGCTCCAGGGCACAAAATATTGAACACCATCAACGATGCAGCGACTGAACAAAATGCTTGTCAGTTAAAACAAGTTATTAGATCACAGTCCAAAGCGCTCTTCTCTCGCATATAAATCCTGCTCCCAAATCTATCCTGCACATGAGGCAAATCCCCGAATGCACCACATTTCTTAGCATTTGCTAGGAAGATGGAAAACATATTGTGTACCGACACAATGCACAGATGATTCATCCCTCTAAACACTTTAAAAATCCACCCAACAGGACGTAATACCTCGCTAGGACTATTTTCGCTCCTCTACGGTCTTTAGACTAACGTAATGAGCATCCTGCCGTGGATTGTGGGGAGAGCTCGTCCTGCTAATGAACTTAGTGTGTGTGCCGAGCCGATGTCAAGCCCTTAAGAGTCCCAGACATTGGCATAATAAAGATGAATCATGCAAATCCAGGGTGCTAGCACAGGACGCCGTCGCTGCGAATCTCTCTGCTCATTATTTACCTCTACTAAGTTGTCGAGAATGATGCCACTTTGCACCAAAAGCTAAATAGACTATTTGGGGATGCTAAAGTAAGACAAATCTGTTGTTTAAAAGCACTTTTTTTCTGCACACTAACATACACGGTTAAGGCACAGATTCAATGGAAAGATGTTGAAGGATATACTGGACCAAAGCTTCATATGGCTTTAAAAGGACAGGGTTTAATCTCCCATGCTGTTTTAGCGTTAACGGGTAACACTGTTGTGGAAGTACTAACAGCCTCGGTTGCAGCTTTCTGGCTGCCAGTTATGATTTTAATGATTACAGCTGAACATGTCTTTTGTTTGCAAGTGACAGAAGTTTTTTAGAGGCAGTACGGCATACTGAGAATAGCCAGGCTTTATGTAGGAGATAACAGGAAACGGAAGATGGGTGAATGGCGTTATTTGCCCCTTACCGAGGCCATATTAACTCGGCAGGCAGTGCAGTCTCTGAAGGAGCAGATGCGAGACTGGAATAGAGCAAATGCTCTGAACTGTACAGCCAGCTGCAGCGTGGCGAGCCCTGATTGGAGCTCTTTCTGCTTTAGAGCACTTATTCATTGATTGATTGATGCATTCAAACCCAGCCGTTCATTATAGACACTTTTTTCCAGCTTCCCCTGTGACTGATATTCAAGAGGGACGTGCAGTTCCTGAAGTCGATCGTTGAAATTTCTTGCAGGAAGAAGGGGAGAGATATTGGACGCAGTCACTGTGGGCAATCATTTCCCCATTAAATGTTTGCTAATTAGCTTATCAGTGGATTTTACACATCCGTTTTGTGCCTGATTTATGCAGACAATGAACATATTCTCAAGTGGGCAGTGTGTGAATAATAAGGGTTAGTTGACCCCAAAATTGATAGCCTCTAATCATTTATTATATCTCATGTCCTTCCAAACCTTTAAGACGCTCATTCATCTTTTTAAGAAAGCAAATGAAGGTACTTTTTAATCAAATCTGAGAGATTTTGGTTTCTTAAAAGACTATTCACTCAAAACTCTGATGCTTCAAAACTAGAGAGATAAAAATTCAAGCAATCCAACTCTTCTGAAGTGACAAACATGTTATGAAGAACAGATTTAACAGATAGAACAGATCTCATTCTTGTGGCATGTGATGCTTATGAATGGAACTGATTGGTTTGCATGCATCAAGCTAGAACGATTGAGCTTACGTGTCCATATCTGAAAACTGTAAACGTTGTTTATTGATTAGTGAGTACATTTACATGGACACCAAATACTGAGATTTGAATAATATTAAGACAATGCTCTGATTCTACCATGTAAACAGATTTTTGTCATAACAGATTTAACACATGGAGTAGGCATGGGACGATAACCATTTTCAAGGTATACCGCGGTTTGGAAAAGTCAGGGTTTTCATACCGCCAAAATTTTCTGTTATACCGTTCCTGAGGTATGAGTACAATTTTTTTATTTACATTTTTTTTTGGTGTAAATTGGAAAGACAACTGTGTTTTTTAAACAAATGAAGACAGCAGAAGTCATTGATTCACTTCAATTATTCAGCCTGACATGTTTACTGCACCAAAATACTTTAAATGTTTCTCAAAATAGAATATATTGTGTTCAAAGGTGGAAAAGGTTTAGTTTTTTAGCCAGACATTTAAAAAGAATATATTTTAGAGCAGTAATCACAACTCATACCGTGAAACCGTGATATTTTTAACCACGGTTATCATACCTTCAGAATCTTATAACGGTCCACGCCTAACATGAGTATTTCTACAGTATTTTAGGGACATTTTTAAAGTGCAGTACAGACATGTTAACGCCTTGATCAAACTGTTAATGTTTTGCAACACTTTTGCTACAGAATGCACACATGGCATGCGTTTGACTACAAAAAAAAGAGAAATCTGTTCATCATTTAAAGCAGCCATGTGTTAAACTGCAGTTATATTTGTTTATTTTTTAAACACTTTTTTGAGATCTGTTTCAAAGCTTTTTTTTTTTTAACGTGAGAGTTTTGTTGAACAGACCTTAAATGTTGGGTCAGTAACCAGAAAATAGAAAAGTAAATTGTTTTCTCATAGGTTTGGAATTACTGTACACGAAGACGAGTTGTTTGTGCTATCCCTTTAAAAGGGATGTTTTTATATGGTACATTTTATTTTATTGTGCAATGCTTTCCCTAATGGCATCATATTATTAAGACAGCTGTGAGTGAGCCATCTGTAGGTTGTTTTTCCCTAAAAGCACAATGAAAACTATGATTTAGTCTATTTGTTTAAACATTTCAACAACATTAGTTCAACAAATGCTGTAAGTTTGTTGTGGGACTACATGTTTGTTCAACCAATGGGAGACAGACTGACTGTTTGAAACCATGACTTTTGGTGATGCATAAATTACACCATTATTAAGTTTTATATGTTTATGTTAAACTATTTTTTTGAATATAATTAAAAAATATATTTTTATACTTAAGCTTTCAGTGTTTTTACTATTTAGACAAAACACAGAATTTTTAATTGTTTTCCTTTTTCATAACTCTAAACATATTACTTTTATCAGTTGGAAATTTGCAAGGCGACCCTTTGAATGTTAGTGAAAAACAAAATGGCTGACTCTTTTGTTCTGTGACGACAGATCCAGTGTGCAGAGAACACAAGACACCTCCTATAGGCTTTTAATGAATTGAAGGAGACCAGTGATGGTCACATTGATTACCTCTGTCGTCCCATGCTGTTCATTTCTTATTGTGTTAGTGGCCAGCAGCCCTGGTTTTTTGATCTCACATGTAATGACTTACAGTTTGAAGACTTGCCAGCTACTATTCATGAGCAGTGAGCCGCTCCAATCAATGTTTTCATACCGCTGTTTGAAACCCAGCATTATAAAGACATTTTTGTTGTTCAGAAAGTGTAAAATGCCAGTTGGTGCAGCGGCATGATAAATGGTATTGACAGTAATGACTACATTAATATTAATCCTGGTGTTTGCCATTTATTTGTCATTTTTGGCTCGACGAAAGTGTAATTAATGACTCGCTGAGGAACAGCAGGCTCCGGATGGTATTTCCTGTGGGTGTAGTTGCCCTTCTGTGGAAGCCAGTCAGGTTCCAAAGAAATCTCGGCTGTTTAGCCTTTGGGATGTTCAGTGTAGATTCAGCCCTATAGATGCTGAATATCTATGAATATCACAATGGCTCGGATTTTGTGGAGGTGGACCCTTTCAAAAAGCCCATTTATGTTACATGTTAGTAACAGAAGTGTATATTAGTACCTTTTGAACAGGCACCCAATGACAAGGCCTTGTTTTTTGGAGAGTGAATGAATTCCGTAATGTGGGAAATGTTGGGCAAAAACTGAACACTGAATTTTATGGATTTTTGCAAATTTTGAATCTGTTAATCAAATGTAGTGCTGTTAATTACTATATTTTAGCTTCAACGACCAATTGGATCCCACTTTATATTAAGTGTTCTTACTATGTACTGTACTTGCATCAAAATAGAAATATTTATGCATACTGTGCTCATAATGTATTGCATATGGGAGGGTTAGGGACAGGTTTGGGTTAGGTTTGGTGGTACGGGTAGGTTTAAGGGCTAGTTAAAGTGTAAGGGATGGTCAACAGTGTAATTATAAATGTAATTACAGAAATTAATTACAGATGTAATAACATGCAGGTATTTATTCAAGCATAAATGTAATGTACAACAAGCATTTACACAAGAAGTACATTGTAATGAAATGTTAATTAATATAAAGTGGGACGATTAATTGTTTAATTAACAATTAGTTATTAATCATACAGTAAAAGCTATATAGTATTATTTTACATTTGATTATTGAATTTCTGTTTGTAATTTGTTTATTATATTTTGCCTTTAAAATCACCCCATAATTCTAAACTAAAGTTTTCCCCCACATACAGTAGAGCTATTAAAGTCATCTGCTGAAATTGTTTTCATATCACAATATTTATCACTGAAAACCAGAATATTTAATACACAATATACAATGTGTAAAATACAATAAATGTGTTCTTAATATGGCCCACTTTTTATATTTAATTCACCTATACCACATGTCTTTGGACTGTGGGGGAAACCGGAGCACCCGGAGGAAACCCACGCCAACACGGGGAGAACATGTAAACTCCACACAGAAATCCCGACTGACTCGAATCAGTGACTTTCTTGCTGTGAATAAAACGAAATATGACGATTTCATTACTTAATGATTTCATATAATTTCATCAGGCTCATGAAGGCTTTATTTACACCAAACTCTTAATGAATTTGTTCAGTTGGAAATATTTTATGATTTCAGTTAATTAAACATGCCTTCTGAGCAATAAAATAAATATAATATTATTTTTAAAATAATCTTTTTTTATGATAACATTTTTATTGAAGAGCTGGAAATAATTTAGCATACATTGTTATAGACAAGGACTAGTAACCAACTGCATTTTCTATTAATATCCCACCTCACCCACCCCTGGCGAAAATATAAATAATTAAACAAAAAAGGAAACAAATCAGAGCCAAAAACAAGAATAGATAATAATAATAATAATAATAATAATAATAATAATAATAATAATAATAATAATAATAATAAACAAATAAATAACTAAAGTAAATAAATAAATAAAGTAAGTAAATAAATAATTTTGACTCTACATTTAACAAAGGCAGATACATTGGACTTTCACACAGGGTAAATAAAATGCTAAGAAAAAAATAAAAAATAATACTTATTTTAAACATTTAATATTAAAAAAGAGAAAAAATCCAGATAAAATAAATAAATTGATTTTGTAAGGCCCTAGCTCCTCATGTTAAGAAAGAAATGTTATTTTAATAACTTATTTCTTCTTTTTTTAAAGAGTGTAGAGTCTTTAAGAGGCCATGCAAGTGTTGTGCGGATCTAGTGGTTGATCGGATTATACAGCACAGGGACAGACTTCAAAAATGAATCAATATCCAGAGTCCTGATAATCTAGTCAAAGTTGTATGATGGATTTGGTTTCCGAATAAGCACAGCCTTAAAAGAATTAAGGGAGCAAAAAAGTTGAATTGAGGGGTTAGCACCCAGTTGCACTTTGTTTTGTGTTTGCTGATGCAATAATATTGAACATAGTGCAATGTATCAGGATGACAGCAATCAGAATGAAGCGCTTAGTTCTGGTGACACTGCACTTAATAAAATCTGTGAGGGTGATGCATCTTTTCACATAATATGCCACACCGGCACAAACAAATACAGAGAGACACTATTAAAAATGACACTATTAAAAAATAAAATGTGCAACCAGGAGAGAGAGAGAAAGAGATTGTTTTTATGTTGTTTTTGAAATGTCCTTGAGCCCTCATGCTTTGGGGATTTTTCTTTTTTTTTTTGTCTCCGCTTCGGAGATCTTTATAATTAGTCTCTGTTGTGAAAAATGTCTTCGGACTCAAACATGGTTTTTGTGGACTTCTTTGAAATGGAAATGTGAAATATCGATCTGATAAACACATTAATTCTGTTTGTTTTAACCTTGTAGTCTTGTTTCCCAAATATGCAGGATTATGTTTTGTTTTCATGGACACACATACAGTATATATGGGTTATTCAAACAAAATCTGTCAACAGCTTATTCATTCATTCATTCATTCATTCATTCATTTTCTTTTCAGCTTAGTCCCTTTATTGATCTGCGTTTGCCACAGTGGAATGAACCACCAACTTGTTCAGCATGTGTTTTAGACAGCAGATGCAACCCATCACTGGGAAACACCCATACAAACCTATTTACACTCATACACTATGGCCAACTTAGTTTATTTAATTCAACCTATGCCACATGTCTTCGGACTGTTGGGGAAACTGGAGCACCCAGAGGAAACCTATGTGAACACAGGGAGAACATGCAAACTAAACACAGAAATGCCAACTGACACAGCCGAGGCTCGAACCAGCGACCTTCTTGCTGCGAGGCAATCGTGCTACCCACTACGCCACCATGGTGCCCCTTATGATGACAGATTAAAAGATATTAAAGATTATAAACAACTTACTACTAATTTAATACAAAATAATTATGTAAGGTACTGGTCAAAAGTAACCCATTTTCAAACATAAATATGTACATTCACACGATTGTACCAGAGTTAGGCCCGACATTGCTGCTTGCAGCTATGTCGAACATAAAACTATTTGAAAACAAACGATTTGAAACATTAAAGTAGACCCATGTGATATGCTATGTATGTACTGTAAAATCACTTCAGTACATTTATTTTGATCCCCACATTAAATGGACACATTTCGTCTGTGACCAATTTATAAATAAGTAGTTTACTATTTTATTTTATTCGTAAACATGCTGTGAAATTCACCCATATATTCAAACACATTGCAGCTGCTAATTGCTGATATGCTAGATACTGTGTGCAATTCCTCAGCATTCTTTCCTTATTTACCTGTCACACCGAATGCTACCTCATACTTTTTGAAGGCAGATCTCTGACAAGCTTCATTGTTGATTGACAACTCCCTATGTCTGAATAAATCATCCATATTCAAGCAGTCTTATGTGTTTTGACTGACATGCCATCACTCATGGGTAAAAAAAGGAAGACTTAGAGGGTATGATTGCAGTATGTAGATCTTCTTGTGTTTGCGTCCCCCCTCCTCCACCCCTACAACCATCTGCTTCCTTCCACATCATGACGCTGCATCGGATGGGGATGTTTTCATATTAACATTAACGAGATGCCCAAGATATTCAATGCATGAACAAGTACGGTTCATGTCTAGAGCGCCTCACTGCTGTGTTGTTTTTTTTTTCTTTCTTTTTTAAAAAATCCTATTACTGTCGGGTACAGCTTTTCCATACGTCAGCTTAAATATGACTCACTCTGACAGCGCGTGCCGTATCGAAAATGGAGAAATCATTACAGCACAAAGCGGTTGATGAAAACGCTTAGATTGGAGGGGTGTAATGTGTGTATGATTCGAGTTTGTTGACGCAGTGCACTGGGCTCGTAACGCTGTTGTACACTGGGAGTAAAGGAGGCTTGGAGCTGACCCCAGGCCGCCTTTGGAAATTCAGGGACTGAACAGTTCAGCTCACTGGGAAATTGGCCGGCTCGCCTCAGACCCCTCCAGGCCTGCCCTAGTAGGAACCTCCATTAAACAATGTGTCCGTTGTCAACTCTCAGTCATCTCCGTCGCAACCCCCGCCAAAACCAATCGCATTGGCTTAACCAGCGAGGACAAGAAGGGGGCGGCTGATGCTGCAGGGTTGACATTCGGTTTCGCCGGATGATTTTTTAAGTCTTGTCAGTTTTGTGGTGGAGATTATTGCCGTAGTTAGCTTTATTGGTGTCTCGAGGGTTTGTTCTGGCACATGCGGTTCGCTAAATGTCATGCTGACCGATCTGGACTGTCTAAATTGATGTCTAGACCGCTCGCAAAGTATTAAATTGGCCATTACAACCGGCTATAGCACAATTTGTGCCTGAAGAATTCCACGGGAAGCTCTGGAGATTTCTGCAGAAATTAAACAGCCATCCATCACAATGTTCCACCCTTTTCCGTGATTTTGCTTGTGAAATATTTTGGCCGATATGACAGTACTTTTAGCTGTAATAAGCATGTGTCTGTCTTTCAGTGGTTTTTTTTTTGTTAGTTTGTTTGTTTGTGGGCTCAGTTTCTGCTCTCTCCTCCTGCTCGTCCTCATCTCTGATTCTCCTCTGCTGTAATGAGAGGAGAGAATGGAGTTGTTCAGAATGTGCGGAGGGTCTGTAAAGATCTCAGGCTCAGAGGAACAGGCCGGTAGTGCATGATGGCGGTATGGCTGGATCTGAGGATTAATTTGAGATTAGTCCAGAGCCCAGATCAGGAAGACCTGGAATAAAGCTGTAGCACATGAATGAGACAGACTGCTGTGTGAGAGAGATGGGATTTATTTTAGAAGTTCACAGGAAACTTGGACTCTATATATTGGTACTGTTCGTATTGCAGAATTTCCCCGGTTTCCCCCACAAGTCCAAAAACGTGGTATAGGTGAATTGGGTAAGCTAAATTGTCCATAGTGTATGTCTGTGAATGAGTGTGTATGGATGTTTCCCAGAGATGGGTTGCAGCTGGAAGAGCATCCGCTGCGTAATACATATGCTGGATAAGTTGGTGTTTCATTCCGCTGTGGCGACCCCAGATTAATAAAGGGACTAAGCCAAAAAGAAAATAAGTTAATGAATAGTATTTAATGTAGTAATATTAGTAATTACAAAAACAATCAATTAGATAATGATACAGTATTATTTTGTCCAAAAAATATTATTTAAATTAATGATTAAAATTATTATTGTGGATATGTACCCCTATCTAATTTTCTGGAGAGTGAGAATTATCTTGCCAGAGATACGTCTGGCTGCATTTAGTCTTTAAAACGAACACTGCAGGGTGGTTTCTGTTCATTTTACCGCTAGCAGCTGACTGCTTTCCTTCACATGGACAGCCTTTCCGGTGTTACCAGTTTGCCTGGTAAAGGTAAAACCAAAGCAATAAATCAATAAATAAATTAATAAACAACAGGCTGAAAACGTGATGGCCGCACAGCCATGACGGCTTTTCTTTTTTTAGATTGCTTTTGAAAACACTGTCAGTTGGGTTTAGGGAAGGTGGTGGGTTGGTCAGTCATTCAGTCAACAGGATGCTGGCCTGGTCGGCTGAAGCGTATTGTGCACCCTCTGGTGGATTTATGCGAGAAAAAGAAATTTTTGATCATGAAAAAGCATACACAGCAGCCTCTGGTGGATTTGCAAAAACAAAAACTTTGAGCAGACATATACCTAAGGTTATGTATTTCGCTGTCCCCACAAATATAGACCTGGATATGTATTCGCAGTGAGCCTGGCATGCCTTATTCCCTTTTAAAGAACATTTTTGTATTGGTAGTGTTTGAAGAATTGCTTACCGTTATGTACCTACACAACACTGCAATGTTAATTTTAGATTTTGTGTTGGCTAACCGACAGTTATGATATACTGCACTGAAATAAAGTGTAAAAATATAATATGCTGTTTACCCGAGGTAAAAATCCAACACAACACCCCCGTAACACGCTTAGCCCTTCAGTATAACAGCACACTATAGGTTCACAACCCCTCTGCCTGCACTCAAAGGAATGAGTCAGAGAAAGCAAGTGAAAAACACTGCTTTTCTCTAAATATTTCATATCTCTAGCTTTCTGCACTGTCCTCACAGACACACCGTCTCTGTGCGCTTTACCTGCCGCTCTGCATTGGCGAAGCTGAGTAGGCCAGGCTGTGTTTCAAAGCACTCAGATGCTGTCGCTAAGTGTTTTGTCTTTGTACTTGCACATATTTGCTTGTGTGTAGCGTCCCCCCGGTGCGCTGTGTCCTTGTACCTGCGAGAGGATGAGACAAAGCTTGTCTTTCACAGAGAGTGATGCTCAGAGGATCTAGAGCACATGCCTTTCAATAGGCTTGAATGGTAGGAAGGAAATGAGGTGACCCGTTGCTCTTAAAAGTTTGTTTACTGGCCTAGACCTCATGTGTTGTGACAAATATAAAGTCGGTTCATTTTACCTGGTTTGTTGCAGCAAAGCTGTTATGCAACCAGACATGATACGGCAATGAGAAATGTGTTCAACAGGGTTGGGTAAGTTATTTAAAAAAAAAAAAAAGATTTATTACTAATTACATCATTCAAAATGTATTTAAATGATTTTTCTAATTACTTTGTCGGAAAGGTAAATTAATTACTCAAGTAATTTAATTACTTGACTCATTACTACTTAAAATCCATATAAATATCAGCGCATAGACAATAGGAATTAAACTAAATCTATTTTCGGATGAGACGCCCATCTTTCGGATGCGACGTTAAACTGAGAGTTTAACGAGTAGTGTCCTGGCTAAATTTCCACCATCGGCCCGTACCATCCTGGCCTACCAATCATCCCTATCCATCGAATTGGCTCTATCACTGTCTCTCCACTCCATCTATAGTTGGTAAGTGGTGTGCTGTCGCTAGGCATGGGCCGGTATAAGATTCTGACGGTATGATAACCTTGGATAAAAAATCACGGTTTCACAATATGACGGTATTACTGCTCTAAAATATGCTCTTTTTAAACGTCTGGGTGAAAAACAAAACCTTTTTCCCCTTTGAACACAACATATTTTATTTTGAGAAACATTTAAAATATTTGGGGGCAGTAAACATGTCAGGCTGAATAATTCAAGTGAATCGTTGATTTCTGCTGTCTTCATTTGTTTCAAAAACTCAGATGTCTTTACAATTTACACCTAAAAAACTGAGAAAAAATATCACCCAAACCTTAGGAACGGTATTGCAGAAAATTTTGGCGGTATGAAAACTGAAAACCTTGACTTTTCCATATCGCGGTATACCTTGAAAACGGTTATCGTCCCATGCCTACTCCATGTGTTAAATCTGTTATGACAAAAATCTCTGTTTACATGGTAGAACAAGAGCATTGTCTTCATATTATTAAAATCTCAGTATTTGGTGTCCAAGTGGATGCTGCGGTGGTGGTGTGGAGAGGCCCCCCTCATAACTGTGAAGCGCTTTGGGTGTATGGCCATACATGATAAACGCACTATATAAATACACATTACTTCTTTACTCACTTACTCATTTTCATTTTTAGGTGAACTATTCATTTTTTAATTACTGCTGCTAGCCACTGCACTCGATTTTGCATGTGTTGTTATTCTGACCTGAAGCGACAAGTTATTGTTGCGACAAATAGTTTCCTTAGCCATTTTCAATCTGCTTTGTCCTTTTTAATCAATATTGACAATGGTGTTTGGTCAATAAATACCAATACTGATTTTATCGCTTAGCCCTAGGTAAGAGTATATTGACTGTTGTGTGTGTGAATAAGAGCGTGTTTGGGGGTTTCCCAGCAATAGGGTTTTCATGAGTCAATGCTCTCTCGGGTTGTGGCAGGAAGGGCATAGGCTTATAAAACTTGCCAGAGAACTGGTGATTGATTCCACTGTGGGAACTCTGATAAAGGACAGAATAAGCTGAAAGAATGTCAGTAAATGAGCGGCGGATAACATCATATATAATTCTTTTTTAGTTTTGTGATATGCATTATGTAAATTATAGTTTAATGCTACATCTTACAGTATGTCGTTAAACCATTGTTCAAGTGTTTTGCATTTGAGTTTGACTCTTTTCTTCAAATGAAATGAAACGCTGCTTTTAAATGTGTTTCACACAGAACTTAAATGTCTCAGGCGTGTTTAAAAATATGAATTTGAAATGAAATCTAACAGCTGTTATAACCCAAACAATACTCAGAGCTTAATTAAATTACAGAATTGCTCCCATCACACTGTTCTGTATTGTAAGTCAGGGGAAAAACTGCCAGGCGGCCCTTCTTAAGTGGGCAGGTTTTAATCAATTTGTGAAAGGCCAAGAGCAATCTTACTGAGGAGAATGAGGCAGTGCCTCCTACATAGAAGGTCAGCACAGGAGGAGAAAAAAAGAGCTGAATGTATTTCTCAGGCAACTTTGCAGCAGCTCATCTCAGCAATTGCTTCCATAAAATCGCCCGCGCACCATTCTTTATGTGGCAGATTAAAGAGACGGTCACATCGAGCATGAGACGACCCAGAAACTGACCCATGACAGCCCTAAGCCTTCACAGCATTGTTTTGATTTACTGTACGCATTTTACGCTGGAAAGATTTGTTGGCGAAAAACTTGTTGGCTGTGGAGCGGCCGAGATGGACGTCGACCATTCACATTTAATTAACAACCTCGTACGTTTGTCATAACTGCCATTTTTACAAAACTCATTACAAGAAGACTGACACTTGCACTTTTAATGCTCTCTCTCCTTTGCCGGCTGTCATATTCACTTGCCATCTCCCCTCACAGAGTACAGTATATGGCTACTTTATTTAGTGCCATACGTTGTTGGGAATCATGTATTGTTGCCGTACAACACATAGCAAAACATTATCCGGGATTCATTAAAATCTGTGGCTGGCGTCTTTGTGCGAGCTGTGGCGATTGGGTGTGCTCATGAGAGATAAGTGAGCTTGATGAAGTGTCTGCTACCTGCTGAGCTGCTCTTGGCTGTGGACCAGCAGCCTCTTGTTTTTTCTGCAGGGAGCTTTAGGTGAAGGCAGAAGAGACAGTTGTGTGTTGGGCTCCTGAACTCTTTCACTCGTGCACACTCTTTGTATAATTTTTTTTTCCTCTTCTGCCCTCCATGAGCTCTTCTTAGACAGGAGAAGTACAAATCTTCTCAGCTTGGCTTAATCCCGAAGCGTTGACAGTCTGAGTAAATAAAAGATATGTTTAAGCATATTTCCTTCTATCTACAACCTCAATTTCCAAAAAAAGAGGCAAAATACAATAAATTAAGAGTGTGTGATTCGCTGATTCTCTTTATCATTATTTTTAAGGGATTACAATTCTGCCATCATGTACTCACCCTTCACTTGTTCAAAACCTATTGGAGTTTCTTTCTTCTGTTGAACACAAAAGAAGATATTTTGAAAAATGCTATTAGCTGGCATCCATGGAAGTCAATGGGTGCTAGCAACAAACATTTTTTCAAAATATCTTTTATGTTCAACACAAGAAAGAAACTTCTAAATTGTTAAAACCACTTAAGGGAGAACAAAAGCTGATGTCATTATTTTATAATTTTTTTAACTACAAATTTTTTTTAGATGTTTTCAGTGAGCAAATAACTTGCATTTTGTAAATTTTCAAGATTTTGATGGCTGCTACACACTTCAAAAATTGGGACAGATGCATTTACACTGTATCACATCGAATTACACTGTTTAATTGTTTAAGAAATGAGGATAATGTTAACGTGTTTACAAAACTGTGTTTAAGAAAACACTGTTCTTGCACATGCAGATTGAGACTTGACCTAATAACCAGAAACGTGCTATATAATACATCATCTAGATGGCAGTAAATGTCTTTGCACTCTCCCAATATATACTGTACCTCCATGTCAATGGTTCCTTTTCACACATCTCCCAATACTACATACAGTTTGCTCTTCTGCTCCTCGAACCATGACAGATGTTTGCTTTAGCATCTGTCACTCATGAAAGCCTGGATGCTCCCTTTAGACATAGAAAACTCAATGTCTGTTTTTCACCGAAACAAGCTGAACAGTATGAACTCCTATGAGTCCAGAACACATTTTTACTGTATATTGACAATTTGAGAAGAGCTCTGGAAAGTAGAACTTGTAGGATCACTGCACAGAACTGATACACATCTTTCACAAAGATTCAAGTTATGTTTCTTGATGCAGCAGCAGACTATGTTCAGTGACAGAAGTTCTCCTGAGCTCGTGTGGCTTTAACTACACGGTTGACAGGTTTTCATTCAGTGCCATCTCAGGACTGTTGAGAAATGTTGAGCCTTGCGGCCTTGCTTTGCACAGAGAATTTTTGTGATTCCTAACAATTTTATAAATGTTCATTCATGAACAACCTTAAATGATTGCAATTTTGCATTGAGAAATGAACGTTATTTTGTATTACAATGATAAGCCATGATGCATGCCTATTTAAGACTGAGATTCTCATTTTATACCCAAACATGAAATCTGCTTGTTGTGGACAGTTTTAAATCTGTTTAATTAGGATATTCTTTAACTTTTTCACTTTTATTCTGCCTCTGCAACTTTTTTGGAGTGTGTTACAGCCATTAAAATCAAAATTAGTTTCAAATAAATTTGTCAGTGAAGACATTGGAATTCTTTTTTCCTGTACTTTTTCTGATGAAATACAACTTTATTTTAGCAAGAATTTAGCAAATCACTTATTCTTGATTTCATTGTATTTTACAAAACATCCAAACAACATTTTTGGAACGAGCTTCAGTCTATATAGATCATTCTTTCATTTGTTCATTCATTTTCTTGTCGGCTTAGTCCCTTTACAGTGGAACGAACCACCAACTTCCAGCATGTGTTTTACGCAGAGGATGCCCTTCTAGCCGCAACCCATTACTGGGAAACCTCCACACACACTCATTCACGAAAATACACTAGGGACAATTCAGCTTACCCAATTCACCTAAAGCGCATGTCTTTGGACTTTGTGGGGGAAACCGGAGCACCTGGAGGAAACCCACACCAACACGGGGAGAACATGCAAACTCCACACAGGAATGCTAACTGAACCAGCTGAAGCTCGAACCGGCGACCTTCTTGCTGTGAGGCAATTATGCTATAGATAATTCTGTCTATTCTAAAAATGGATATGATAATATCCATCCATTGCTTTAGTGCCTGTCTATTTTTGGTTTTGTTTTTGGTTTTGTAATTTTACTATTATATACATTTTTCCATTGTCTACTTTAATTCTTTTCTATTTTTCAATCTATTTTTTTTCTGTTCTACCTGTCATTCTTTCTGGAAAAAAATATTTTGTCTAATGTTACATCCAGACTATAAATACGCTAGTTTGTTTTAACCAATATTTACGTAAAATATGTACAAACCCAATGGCTGGGTTACATTTTAAAGTACATTTTACCTAATAATTTATTAATTCTTCCGTCTGTCATTCCATCTGTTGCTTTTTCCATTTACGTATATTTTTGTCTATCATTGTTTTTGTCTGATACTCTATCATTTTGTCATTCTGTCTGTTTTATTCATCAGTTTTAAAATACTCTCTGTCTTTATGGTTTTCACTCTTCCTATTTATATACTATTTTATCCATTGTTCTTGTATCTACACTGCATATTATTTAGTCTATGGTTCTGCTTATTATCCTATCTAAATCCAAAGTCTAAAAGCTGTTGTCAAAAGAAGGTAAATTATGAATAAGTTTGATACTTTTCCAATTTTTCATTTACGTCTTGTTTTTTAGAACTTTATATATACAGTTGATGTCAAAATTATTAGCCTCCCTTTGAATTTTTTTATTTCTATTTATTTTTATTTGTTTCCCAAATGATGTTTAACAAAGCAAGGAATTTTTCCCAGTAGGTCTGATAATATTTTTTATTCTGAAGAAAGTCTTATTAATTTTATTTCGGCTAGAATAAAAGCAGCTTTTAATTTTTTAAAAAACGTTTTAAGGTCAAAATTATTAGCCCCTTTAAGCTATATTTTTATATTTTTAATTATGCAGCACAACACTAGAGCTCTATTGATTGCACAAACAATTGTTTGCATTATCAGAGTATTGAAATTTGTCATAAATAGTAATAAAAGTGATGTTTGTGTATTGGACAAAAATGTGACATTTTTATGCAATTTTAGCAAGAAGTCTTTCCTGCCGTGAGCGTATTACTCTTGTACTCCTATTCTTATCTTCTCCATCTCCTCCTCTCTTGACTTCTTCACCTCTCTTCTCTAGCCTTGAAATGCAAGCATCTGGAGCAGCAGACAATTTGGGGCGGTATTAGCACTTCCTTGGCCCTTGGCCTAGCCTCGCTGGCCTTAAGCTTGTGTAGTCCGGGCAGTATTGGTTCCTCCTGTAGCCCTGCCTCTGCGCCCTACACAACCATTTCACCCTCTGACCCCACTCAGAGTGGAGGATTATCACAGTGCGTGGGGGGAATACGAGAGCGAGCCGCTGACCTTGTGTGCAAAACTTTTTCTTTTTTTTTTAACACTGCGCATTGTGGCTTGCACTCGAATGCGGACTTGTGTTTGATGCTTCTTTTTTTTAAGCCTGAGAAGCAGTTAATATTCTGAAGGCCAGCAGCTGCCAGAGATGCGGATTAGAGGTTCTTTGTTGAGCTGTAGTTTATCCCAGCCTGACAGTGGTCCAGTCCCATGGAGCTCTATTCCTGCTGTGGTGCACGCTGTGTTTTCTAACAATGAACTGTAGATATGTCTAACACAGGAGGTTTAGGCTGTAGATAAACCAGCAGATTTCCGAGTAGCTTGATGGTTTAAGCTAGGATGAGACTTTAATACGGCTGCACACCCTCTTCGCTCTTCTTCAGCACTAAAAGCACTTCATAATGAAAGAGAAAAGTGTGCAACGCTAACTCAGCTTGCCAACGCTGTCCTCATAATGTCATTTAAATTAATGGCTTCCTGCTGAATTAAGGTAGCAATGTCAAGAGGCTCCAAACATTGCAGGTTAGTATGTATACTGGTTAGCCAGACAGCATCCAGGGTATTTTATGTTTAAATAAATCTCAGACCCTCTCACCCCAGGCAGTTGCCTAGTCATAAATGAAAAGGAAAAATACAGAGCTGGAAGAATGTTCCTAGTGGTGAAATAACCAAGAATGAGGAAGATTTTTGGGGGGTTAGTTTTTAGAACATTAGGAAGAGAATCTGTGTACTATAGTGAAATATTTTATTGTAATATTTGAGCAATCTCATAGCTTTAAAGATATAGTGGCATAATCGCAAAGCCCCTATTGCTAATTTATTACAAATTGTGTTTTTTTATTTACCAAGACAGCATTGGTCATCATTGCATTTGTTGGTTGTGTCTTAATACTAATGTTATGACTACAACATTTATTCTGTCCTTTTCAATTTATGAATCTTTGCCACTGACAAACTCATGAACACAATAAACAATGTGTTTCTCAATACCAAATTGGTAGTGTAACCTATGCAGTTAGCGAGGCTCAAACTGGTAATTCCGTCATGGGAGGTGGGTGCTGTAACAAGGAGGCTAAAAACTGCAGCCCTTGTTACACTAAACAGTCAAATTATATATATATATATATATATATATATATATATATATATATATATATAAAGTCAAATCCAGAAATATCAAATGATTGAATTAGTAGTATTTGTAGACAGTAGACTTTTATAAATAGACTATTTAAAATCTACACGTACATTTTTGCATATATACACATATTGATTTAATAAAATAAATTATTTATTGTTTGTGATTTAGTGTGTATATACAGTTGAAGTCAGAATTATTGGCCCCCCTGAATTACTAGCCCCCTTGTTTATTTTTTTCCCCAATTTCTGTTTGACGGAGAGAAGATTTTTTCAACACATTTCTAAACATAATAGTTTAGAAAATAGTTTAAAACTCATTTCTAATCACTGATTTATTTGATCTTTGTCATGATGACAGAAAATAGATTTTACTAGATATTTTTCAAGGCACTTCTATACAGCTTAAAATGACTTTTAAAGGCTTAACTAGGTTAATTAGGTTAACTAAGCAGGTTAAACTAGGCAAGTTATTGTATAATGATGGTTTGTTCTGTAGGCTATTGAAAAAAAATGCTTAAAGGGGCTAATAATTTTGACCTTAAAATGATTCTTTAAAAATTAAAACCTCCTTTTATTCTAGCTGAAATAAAACAAATAAGACTTTCTCCAGAGAAAAAAATATTATCAGACATACTGTGAAAATGTCCTTGCCCTATTAAACATAATTTGGAAACTATATAAAAAAAGAGAGGGGGGCTGGGTAATAATAAACATAAAGTACTCTCATGTAAAAAAAATGGAGTATACTATGTGCTTAAACAGTTAAAATCTGAAAAAAAAAAAACTGATATTACAATAGATGCTCTTGCTTGGAGAGGGAATCGCTATTGTGCAGTTCATGAGTGTCAAATACGGCAGTGTCCGCTGCGTTCCCGAGTGAGAGCATCACCATAATAGAACAATAGAAAAGACTCGATGAAACTAATGAACTGAGGGTCTGTGTTATTGTCTGGCGTGTCTTATCCTCCTGTGAACTGTAGCTAAGAATGCTTCTGTAATATCAGCAGTTTCTCACAACTATCGCCCATGCCTGACCTTTAAGCTGGAGCCGAGCGGCTGTTAATTCCATCGCTGTGTCAGAGAGCCAGAGGAACCGGCCACAAAGAGGAAGTTAACCTGAGGCCCAGAGAGCACTGACTCCATTATTTTAGCAATTACCAGGAGCTGTTAATTAAAAAAAAGGACGGGATTCAGCTGTGATTAGATTCTGTCCGCGGCGTCTGAGGGCTGCTGGCAGAGGAAATGTATTTACACATTACGTGCCATACGCAGAAGGGCCGCCGCGATTATTTGATCTAATCACGATTATGCTCGATAGCTGTGATTATTGTGCACTTTAAATTCTAGCCACAATTTGCCATCCAAATAAGGGAAGTTCAAGAGCCGCAAATCAAATTGGATGTTTGAAAAAAAGTCTCTAAAGTGGATGATGTGTTTGCAAAGCAAGGCTACATTTTTTTTTTAAGCAGTGACAAAATATTCTGAGCCATTAATGAATATTTTAAAATTGTGTTTTATGTTTATCAATTGACTACATATATATAAAACATAGCACATTTATACAATTATTACATTTATTCGTTCATTCATTTTCCTTCAGCTTAGTCTCTATTTCAGAGGTCGTCACAGTGCAATGAACCATCAACTATTCCGGCATATGTTTTACATAGCGGATGCCCTTCCAGCCGCAACCCAGTACTAGGAAACACCCATACCCACTGATTCACAGACACACATACACTACGGCCAATTTAGTTCACCTATAGCGCATGTCTTTGGACTGTGGGGGAAACCAGAGCATGCAAACACCATGCAAACTCCACATAGAAATGCCAACTGGCCCAGTCGGGATTCGAACTAGCGACCTTCTTGCTTTGAGGCGACAGTGCTAACCACTGAGCCACTGTGCTGCCTTTAATATTTCAGCATTTTTTTAAAAAATGCTGGGTTATTTCAACCCAATTTATGTAAAATATGGACAAAACCAACATATTTTAACTCGGATTTTTAACAAAATTTAACTCTGTAGTTTTTTTTTGGTCAGAATTTATGCAGTTATAGGTTTAGAGCGTGTGAATGGGTATGTTTATTAAGTTTAAACTGTAAGCAGTTTGAACAGAAGAGATAACTAAATCAAAATTATTATGTTTTATTTTAATCCAAAAATTCCTGATTGCAAATGCTTAATACATACAAAACATCTCTCGATCAAACGATTTCTAAACACAAACACACAAAAATTCTTCTTAGCACTTAAATGAGTCCAGCATTTCCTAGGTCTCCAGTTAGTGATAATAAGTCCATCTTTAGGTGTTTACTGTGTGACCCTGCTTATGTTTACTGTAGCTGTAATAATAACATAATGAAAACAGCTTGAGTCTCCATAAGTATGAAATGCACAGGCAGGATTTTTACATTAAAACAACTGTGAATTTTCCCGCCTGCCACCAGCCTATAAATATATGGTCCCCAGAGTCCTCCATATGCAAAGCACAGAACAGGTATTTTGTCAAGGCTGGCATAGAAATATCTGCAAATTGGACATGGGAAAGCTTGCGAGTCTAGGAGTGCTGATGCTGCATGGAATTCTTTATGCTTTCCAGCATTTGCCACATAAGAATAAATTCATCATTGTGGAAAGAACGTGTTTGTACAGATTGAGGTTTCCACATCTATTATCTACACGGTCTTCAAGATGTTCAGGGTCGAAGCTTGTCAGAACGCATGCTTTCGATCCCTTTATACACAAACTGACTTCATGTGGGCTCCTTTGATGCACTTCTCTCAGTGTTCATGCGAGTTTGACAGAAGCTGCTTGCATAAAATAATGATAGTGTATAAAAAAGTTTTGTTGGCAAATTGCATATATAAATCTGTCTGGCAATGAAATGTTAAAATACTGATTTGACGTTACTGCTCTTCATGTTGATTTGTGGAGTATATTTTGTGCTTTGAAATAGGAGATATTTGCAGAAGACATCACACTTTAAGAATTGCCTGTTTAATGTGAAAATATTGTGCTTATGGTTGTCTTAAGGGAAGGAGTGCTTCGTCTGAGAGCAAAGTTGTCTTTGCATTTGGTTTAGTTTTTATTTATCTGTTGTAGATTTCATATAATGATGCAATATGTGGAGGACTTCATTTGTAACCTCTGAAATCTAAGCCGGCACCTCTGAAAGCTGATCCGGCACCTTATTTTAACGATCCCCCTCCTAACACGCTCTTCACTTTTTCCACAACTTCCCAACCCTCTTTTTATTTCATCCATGACATCCTCCCCCCATTTCGACCGAGACACCTCTCCATCCTCTGGTAACATACCAGACCCGTTACCCTGATCTGTGGTGGGACCTCGCAATTTACAAATTAAGCACTGAATATGTGGTGTTATTCAAAATGCTGACCTAAACCTAACTATTCTATTGAGCTACCTGAAAACATAAAGCATTAGATCCTAAATATGACCAGTTTTAGCTTTGGTATAGATGGAAGGAATTAAAAAATGTAAACTGTTAGGTTGCCTAGTTAATAAAATAATGGATAATAAAGTTAGCAAAACAAAGATTGTGTAACTAGTTATAGAGCTAAGCTTACAGAATTCAAACATGAAAATGCTTAATTTGACATTTTTTTAAGGTTCTTAATATGAGGTAGGCAAGTTGAAATGCTAATAATAGCAAAGCTATTAGCTTGCTAAATGGTTAACTGAAAACACAAGAAATGAATCGTGTTTATTTTTATCTTTGTACCTGCAGTATGGTAATATAATGTGATGGGTAATTTAACAGGCAAAGCTGGGCTAAGCTCATTCCTTGCTAACTGAAAGCTAACTGAAAACGCAGTGGAAGGATGTTTACTTTGATCATTCCAGTAATATAGTGATATGTGATAGCCACTAAGAAGCTTAGGCTTTTATAATTTACATATCACATATTATAGTGTGTTACCAAAGGCAGAAACATTTCTTTTTTGTTTTTGTTTAAATTTGGGCTTTGTTTAGCAATTAATCTAATGACAAATTTAACCTTAGCCTTTTTAAAATAACTGCTAGCTTGTTAAACAAAAATTGTTTGCTTCATGGTATGATTTAATATATAGTGTGATGTATTTTATTAAAGGTAAGCTAGATTAAACAGTCGGCTTGCTAATATTGTAATGTAAATGGTTATGGTGTTAGCTTGCTAACCAAAGGCAAACTGAGTTTTATATGAATGTTTTTATACATTTGTAATAGAAGCTTCTTTAGTAAATTATTTGTAGTATATAAAAAAAATTTGCTCGCCAAATGCATATAAATCTGTCTGGAAATAAAATGTGGAGTATTGGTTTGCCTTAGCTGTTGGTTTGTAGAGTATATTCTGTGCCGTGTAATACAGGATGTTTGCCAAGTGACTGGTATGACATCACAATTTAAGAATGACTCCGAGAATTAGCTTGTTTAATGTGAAAACATTATGATGCTAATGTTTGTCTTAAGGGAGATGTTTTCAGATGGCGATGGTTCGTCTGAGGGATGAAGGCCAAGTTGTCTTTGTATTTCATGCTACATTTCTTGTCATCTGGCACACGGCACATTTAACCCTCAGCTCAGTGCTGAAGGGAGGACGGAGCGGAATAATGGCTGTTTTTACACACTTGCATCCAAATGGCAATTAGCCTGCATTTCACGCCACATTGGCTCTGTGCTTATACAAGGATGGAGGGCTCAGGGAACATGTACTCCACCCAGATCAGGGGGGACAAACAGCTCCATCAATTCCCCATTACAAAGTAATTTGTCCGAAAAATTCTACTCGGATCTGTTTCTTTTCATCTGTTACACCTAACAAGGAAATGGAGGGGAAGCCCTTGCTGTAGTCTGCTGTAATGCTTTCTTTCAATGGTCTGGAACTCTCCCAGACATCATTTGCTGTCGTTTTGTTGTTGCACTCTGTACAATTTTCCAGTTTTAGACTTGCCTCTTGTATGGTATTCGATTGAGAGATTTTGTTTTATTTTTTACAATGTTGTGCAAGATCACATCTCCCCCTGCAGAAACACATTCTGATCTAAAACATCATGCTAAATCATTCATAGGAGCATTTGATAACCAGTTACTATGTACTATGATACAATTGTTTACAAGTAGCTATATTATAAGCTGACACAAAGCAATCTAAAACCCCCCAAAATGTAAAATGTTTAATTTAACCTTTCTAACCTTTCACATGATGTTGTGTGGTATTATAAGCAACATTCAAAAAGTATACTTAAATATTGGCTTTTTTAAAACGAACATTAACTTTAAATGTAAGAACAATACGACCCCTGATAGCACACACATGTTATTTCAGTACATCTAATGCCGAATTCAGACTGCACGATTTTCAAAGTAGTCGCATCACAGATGTTTTCACACTGCATGACTATCTGGGGTGGCATTCCATCACTGCTGTGTTCACACCACAAGATGGATCGGTGACGGGGTTTCACACTGCATGACTTTGCAATTGGAAGAATCGCCAATAATATTGTCTCGCAATATACTATTGGTCTGCAAACTACGTCTCACAACCAAACACACACAAGAAGTGACATACGAGCACACGTAGTATATCTTTTGTTGTTAACTACATAACGAGAAAGGAAGCCTTTGGTGGCGTAGCAAATGCAGCCTATTTTGCTCACCTGGCTTTTGAAGGGAATTAGCAATTTCTCCAACTTTTTTCTTCTTCGACCCGGTCGTGGTATTGCTCGGATGACATGTCAAACAGTCACGGGTGCTGCTGCCAAATTTCCACATGTTTTTCCGCTGTTTCTTATGTCCAAATAGACAGAAAAAAGCCATGCTTGTTGATATTGTGGTCAATACTTTAGCAACTCCTCCCTCAACCTCTCGCTGGATGCTGCTCTCTTATTGAATGTACTGTAGCTAATCGCTGATGTTATTTTCAGTTAGAACACATTTCACTCTACATGATTTTGAATCACTGACAGGTCCAGATATTTAACATGCCAAATATCTTATGGGTGTCTGCGACTCATCTGTGATTCTCTCAGATCACCTTTTTTATAGTTTACACTGTGTGATTGTTAGTCATGTGAACGAGCACCAATTTGCCTGTGATTTCGGGCATTTGTCTGCGATTTCTTAACCTGCCGCGAGTCAAAATCGGGCCTAAAATCATGCAGTCTGAACTCTGCATAATGCACATTTCCTGTAGGATTTTAATGGTTAGCTTTAGTAATATAATAAGATATATGATAGGTTGTTTAAAAGGCAAAGCTAGGCTAATCTCCAAAAAACACAAAAAATGGGAATTGCATTGTATTAAAGCCAAAAATTGCCAAGAGTTCCTGTTTGTGTATGCTTTTACTTCAGCATTTGAAACATGTTAACTTGCTAAATGAAGATCAAATGTTAAGTCTGACATTTTTAAAAGCATCATACTATGCAGTAATGTGATAATGCAATAATGCATTTTTTGTAGTGATTTATAATAAACTTGTTATTACCAAACCTGCTTTTTTCTATGTTTTAAGTTTTAAGTGAGCTAACCAAAACCTAACCAAATAAAATAAGTATTGATGTCTATATCTAGTTTAATAGATATTAAATGTGTTAATTTTCATTATTACAAATCAGTGGTTTTGTAAAGAGGCACAGGGTACCCAAAGCCATATTAAAGTGGAAGTGAAGCAGTCAAGTTTACATTGTTTTGTAAATTGATTTACACTTTAACGAAAACATTAAAAATTTGTCTAGTATAAAAAAATATATGAGCAATTCCAGCGTTATGGATGTGACATTTGCAGTAAAAACTCAAAACATAAAAGCACAGATAAGGTATATGTTAACATTATACTGAAACATCTGTTTACATTTTCCAAAACAAATATACACAGAATTATGGGATCAGAAAAATATCAATCTGAAAATAATTTTTATACTTTAAATGAGGAAAATAAACATGCGTTATGGATGTGACGAAAAAAGTCTGCGAGTTTACAGTATACAACATACTTTGTAGAAATTTTGTGGATTAAACTGCACAATCTTGCTTTTATTTTAATTTACATTTTTGCATTTATGAAGAAAAAGCTTCGTTATGGATGTGACACTTTTCTGTTATGGATGTGACGGATGTGAAATTTCCACTTGTGAGATTTTGGTAAATCAAATATAATTGTTTGAAAACATTGACCGAGACATTTTTGATTATTTGTACAGCACTGTAAAATACAGTTTTTCATGGCAAAGTTGACATTTGCATGGAATTGCTCATATATATTTATTCAGTTTATCTTTTAATTACCGATTATTTGATGTGCTTTTATTTACTCAATGTAACGGTGGTGGGTACTTTCACTTTTCACTAAAACAGCTCCTCACCTCTGTTCGTGTTAAAACCAAACCAAGCCTGGTGTGGTTTTTTGCATGGCAGGTTTTTATGTCCTTCATAAAGAATGTTGAGAGATTGGCTTGATAAGGAAAAATGTCTTGACATAACCCACAGAGATGAGACTTAACACAGCGTGAAGTCTTGTGTTTTAATCATTGCGTCTGAACGTAAATCCCCTTGTCAGGCAGCGCTGGACCAGTGTGAGAGAGTGCACCAAAGCGCATCAAACGAACTGTATTCAAAATTAAAAATAGAAAACGTATAAATATATATATTTATATATTAGACACAACTTTGATGCTTATATTTGCACCAGCTCTGCGATGCACATCCACAACTTCACGCATTGGATTCAGTTAGGCTTTGCAGTCTCCATGTTCAGTCCATTACTTCCACTGTATCTGTTCAGCTGAGCGAACGGAACCAACCCTGTGACGTCAGACACAGCGATATTCCAAGATGGTGGCCCCTTGTACTAAAAGCTATAGTAAAACATGCCATTTTCATCAAAATGGTTACATTAGTCGAGTTTGTTTAATATGTTTTCATTAAAGTGGAAAGCATTTTACAAAATAATGTAAACTTGACTGACTGCTTCACTGCCAATTTAAAGGAATAAACGCATTTGTTGAAGAGGTAACTTTTTACAATAAGGTCTCAAAAGACATTTCTGCCTTAATGTGATCAATACAGCATCAGCTCTCCCTGACTGTCAGCTTATTCACTCTTAAATCCTGGTTATTATTTATCAGCCCCAGAACAAGCGTGTCACTTGAACAGCCTGTCCTTTCAGATTGAGATGAGAGTAATTGTAGGAAAAAGGTCCCAAGAATGAGATCAGGTCTTATCAAAGTCACCTGAGCTGTGCTTGCAGTCACAGTGGCTCAATGACTTTCAAGGTAAAGCTGACTCTTGATCTCCATTTGCAGCTCCGGCCCCACAGTGGAAAGATCAAGTTGGCCATTAGATCAAAGTGGCTGGTTTCAGAACAGCTGTGCATTGGGAGACTGAAAAGAGGAGGACAGTTTGAGGCAGGGCAGAGAGACTGACATAGAAATGACTTCTTTGTATAACCCAACTCTTTGAACCGAAGCTTTGCACATAGCGTTGATCAAACGGAGTGAGTATGGTGTGCCGTGATCATACGCGCTCTATTACCGCGCCATTTGAGCATCAGGAACACAAGATGGGTTGCCACTTAAAGTTGCCGACTCGGCCGCTCAGGATTTCTGTTCCCTAGAGTCAGAAGCATCTGAATTATTTACCGTAGATCATGGAAGTGCTTATGGCTACAATTTAATGTATGAGGTGCAAAGCGATGGCGCTGAATATATGAGACAGCTGACAGATTCATGGCAGCACCTGAGGTGAAGAGCGAGAACGTCAACTGCAGCAATCAGCCCGTGCTCAACATTCCTCTGAGGATTTTTAAGTGATGTCGGTCGTCTGCCGGCTCCCTCTCATGGCCTTCCTCTGACACTGCAAGTCCACAGGGACCTCATTTAATGTCGACCGCTTATCGTGTGGATTTTTAGACCAGCGAGTTGAGCTGCGGTTCCTCTGGTGTGCCACTGAACAGAACGCTCACAGGCTCCTTTTTTCTTAAGGAAATCTGTCTTCATATCTTAACAGGGAACTTAACATGATGCTTTAATATCAAGTATTGTATTGGTGGATTAAACAGAGTTATTCAGCCAGATATGAATTTTTCCTAATTATTTGCTCAACTCTGGGTTGTGTTTATGCAAAATATTTAATTTAATTCAACATATTTATTACACAAAAGTATTTATTTATTTTTTACATTTGGATGTTTGAAATTACATTCAACTATGCACTGCAAAAAAATTAATTGTTGAGAAAACATAAAAAACAAGGCAACTTGATGCAGTAAGAACTTTGAGTTGTCTCAACAACTGTTTTGTAGTTCTTCTCATTAACAATATTTTGTTTAGCTAACATAATTTTGTTTATTCATGCAATGTTGATTATTGTATTTTACTAATAGAGATATTCTTGTCACATCAACTGAAGCAACAGTTACTGCTATTGTGTCAGTTCATCTTTTTCTGTTTTGTGGATGATTTTTTTCAAATTTGCAAAATAAGTAATTAGTACTAGTTAGCATATCATCCTGTTTTTAATCATTTTACCTAAAAATGACAAACACAAACTTGCTATTTCATTCATTCATTCATTCATTTTCCGTTGGCTTAGTCTCTTTATTCATCAGAGGTCGCCACATCGGAATGAACCAACTTATTCAGCATAGGTTTTACACACCGGATGCCCTTCTAGTTGCAACCCACATGTACCGCATGTCTTTGGACTGTGGGGGAAACCTGAGCACCCGGAGGAACCCAGCTGGGGCTCGAACCAGCGTCCTTTTTGCTGTGAGGCGACTATGCTATCCACTGCCCCACTGTGTCACCCCTCTTACAAGCAACAGATCAACAAGCTTAGTTTTCAATCGTCGCGTCACGCATGCGCGAATTATGTAAATATCAACATTCCTTTTCAACACAAAAATGTTTGTCCAGAAAACTCATTTAAACATGTAGACATAACATTTTAGTGAATATTGTTGACGTAACATATATATTTATATGTAATCAGTAGTTATTCACAATTCTTAGTATATATGACAGAAAAAGTACAGTCTGCTGAAGAAATCTTGATTTTATTTTTTACAGTGTGTGAACTATCCCTTTTTTTAATTGCTATGAAAATGTGGCATCTTTACTTTGAGTACTTGAATGAATTATATTGTCCATCTGATTCATTCGGAAATAAGATAGCAATCGTGTGTTGTTTGGCGATGCACAGCCATTCTGCTGGGATTCTATTTTTGGTGGGATTCTGAGGAAAAAAAGATAACATTGCCTATAAACTGAAGCAAAACACAATTACTGAACAGTTTAAACCTGCTATATTGGATTTGTTGCCTGTGTGATTGTCATGATACTGATATGAGGCAAAAACTCATACAGGACATTACTGCCTGAATTATAGGGACAAAAATGCATACTTATGAAATGTAAGATGATCTAATTGAGTCAATAATAATATGTTATTTTTAAGTAATTAATTAACTCTTTAAATGTATGTTTTCTATATACTTAAGCTAAATCATATCATGAAATGTTTGGAGCGTAGGTTATCTTATTATTTTTTGTCTATATAATCTTGTGCAGTTTTACTCTAAATTAGTCATCATATATGGGATGATTGAAGTAATTTATCTGATTCTTTAAGCTTGCGGTTAAGATGGGGAAATAACCAGATGCTGGAAGAAAATTAATTCAAATTAATTCCTGTAAATGGATTCACTCAAGCTGCATTTAATGAATGGGGATGTAATTACATGGCATCATTCTGTTTAGACTTTAAATCTAAAACACTGTCAGTGAAATGTATAATTAAAAGGTCATTATTCTGCATGCCCACACACTTCTATGTCAACACTCCCATGAGTCATAACTCTTTGGCTTCAATGGATGAAGTTCAATAACTGTTTTTGATAGAACGTCCCATCGGCCTTACTAGTTGTCTAGTTTAAACCCATCAACTTTTTTTTTGTTCAATTTGAATATAAGCTACAAATACAGCCAAGATAGCATCCGTCTTTTTAAGTATTGATATTTGCGCAAGGTGCCACGGTGGCGTAGTGAGTAGCACGTTCGCCCCACAGCAAGAAGGTCGCTGGTTCGAGCCTCGGCTGGGTCAGTTGGCATTTCTGTGTGGAGTTTGCATGTTCTCCCCGTGGTTGCGTGGGTTTCCTCCAGGTGCTCCGGTTTCCCCCACAAGTCCAAAGACATGTGGTATAGGTGAATTGGGTAAGGCTAAATTGTCTGTAGTGTATGAGAGTGAATGAGTTTGTATGGATGTTTTCCAGAGATGGGTTGCAGCTGGAAGGGCATCTGCTGTGTAAAAAACAAAATGCTGTGGCGATTAATGCCCCGAATTAATAAAGGGACTAAGCCAACAAGAAAATGAATGAATGAATGAATATTTGCACAATTTATATGACTATCATATCTAATATACAGTAATATTTTTTCTTCTTTAGCTGCTTCCTCTTTGTGCAGAAACAAATCGCAAAAGTACACCAATGTATCCAGAAAGTTCCTGTCAAGCGAAAACAGATGCTACATTTTTGGACAACATGGCATCCTAAAACTAATTCAGTGTACTGCGGCTGAAGAGATTGTGTTGACTGCACTCTCAGGAGTGAAGCTTTTGTGTAAAACACACTTTAGAGGAAATAAGGGGTAGATACATAATCTTATTTTGGCAGAATGATTGCCGCAGATCAGCGAGCATAGCGAAGAGCTGCTAGCACAGCGCGATTGCGCTAATGTAGCAGGTTAATGTAGCATCACCTCTTAGCATAATATGTTTTTACTGCCCCTTTCTCCTCTCCGCTTTAGCGTTCAGCGCAGTGCTCAGTTCAGCATGTTTGGTGAAGTCCACGACACAACTAAAACGTTAGCGTCGTCGAATAACCCCTTTATCGCTGAGAGGGCAGCAGTCTGGCTGATTGAAGTCAAGGTGCCCGTCTTTGCAAACAAGGGAGCCGGGCTTTTACCTCGCACTTTATCTATAATGGGAAAACCATTTTAGAGGAAATGAGAGATGGAGATAAAATGGCCTTTATAATTCAATTAATGGTGAAAAAAAAACAGAATCTAATTTACTCTGGTCAAGCTCGCTGACCACGGGAAATGATTGCTTACAGATTTGGATGTTGCTTTTTTATTATTTAATGTAAACGTAATATAGTGCAAGTAGGGCTATAGGAGATAAGGCAAAAATATAGATTTTATGGCAGAAACAGAACATGTTATTCTTTTTTATAACATTTTTGAAATAGATTCTGATTCCTGCTTATGAAATCTTGTGAATAGATTCGTCGCTGTTGTTGTGATTCTATTCTTTGATTCTTTCTTTTTACACCCTGCCAGAAGTAAATGTGCTAAAAAAAGGAGCTCATTCAAGCACATTATTTATTGCGTGGAAAGCATAGTGTGTCTAAAATGCATGTGCACGGTTGTTGGAATGAAATGTAAACCATAAATATCAAACAGTATGTTGGCAAAACAACTTTATACAACACTGACACAAGAGCGTGCGGTTTAAATGTCAATCAAATGTGTATGGTGTGTCTGTTAACAGCAGACTTTCTCTACTAAAAGAAAAATAATGCAGCATTTTAAGATAAAACTCTTTCTCTCATGCATCAATTGTCTATTACAGAATGGCACTTGTATTGTAGTGGTTGATGCTTCAGTGTATGAAACGTTCAATATATCAGTATTTTTGTCATTCGGGCTATTCAACATGCAGGATCTCATGCAATTAAACAGCATTAAGTGTTATTGAAAAATAGTAACGGGGTATATGCACACAGACTTTTAATTTCAGTCAGCCAGCCCCAGGGCTTTTGGTGAATTGTCATCCTATACAAAATCGCGGCGTTTAAGATCTGATTTCTTTTTAAAGAACAGCGATCATCACTGTCTGGCTAAGATACAATATGAAGTGGGTATCAGCCCAAACAAAAAGCACTGCGTTAAATGCTATTTTTCTGTGCCATGTCTTTAAATTAATTTAAATTTATGAATTTTACCCCAGTATTTTCAATGGATTTTTGCACTCGCCTACTGCTAATGATGGTGGCTGTGTTTAAACTGTCTTATTTCTCTTTTTATGCTTACCAACCAAACGGATGCTAAAGACTATTTAACTGATAATATTTCAATTATATTACAACATCAATGCTGTAAAAGGAAACTTATGAAATTGAAAATAGCCACATAAACCTTTCACTGCAAGTTCATCATTGGCTGAAAAACAATAGTTTTGCATATAGCCCATTGCCAGTACATGTTCACAAATGGTGTTATTATATTTCAGCATGAACATCATCGTGAAGTGGTCAGGGGTGTGAAACGTGAAACCTATTGACTTGTTAAACATCTTAAAATATTAAAATAAATAAAAACATGAAGGCAGTGTGTGAATTACAGGGGAGTTTGGGGGGTATTGTCCCCTCTATTTAACGCTTGACCCCCCACAAGGACATCAAAACAAGATGCATGGTGGGGGAAGGGGGTTGTCAGTCCTTTAATACTGAGAAATAGTTCGCTCTGATCTGTATTTTAAATAATAACATAAAAACACATTTGACCACCCCTATAACAGTTTATTCATTGTGAATGCACAATCGCGCCAATCAGTCTATGCATATTTATTCAGCAGTTTGAAGCTGCAGATGTTGGCCAGCAATGGACATTGTAAGTGTTCAAAAGACTGTTTTCTCATAAGTTGGTTTCTACATGCAGCCTAAAAAGGCATAGTTTGTATAATTTGACCTACAGTAACTTCTAAAATAGCTAATCAGAGTGTATACGGTAGGGCAGAATACACGGAATATCCCTCAAAAATATTACCCAAACAAACATTAACAAAACGACACACACACCTTATCATTTATGTAACATTTGCATAAAGGCAAATATTATAAAAACTTGTCTCAGAAATATCATATATATTCAAAAATAATATAAAATATGCTAAACATTTCTTGGACATTCTTGGACTAATGTGGATATTCAGGTTTGGAGGTCATTTCACTAAGACCAAAATCTTTCGTAAAAATAAAAATAAACAGCAGCTCTCATCCTGTCACCATCATCAATATATGAAATATCAAGCATAATGTCTCATAACCCTGAATGTTCTCCATTCCATTGCCTGTGTTTTGTGTTTTTCAATGTAAAATAGCCACTTAGCACTATCAATATGTTTTATGGTTCTGTCCTTCATTTACAGTATGATCACAAATGCGCAGTTAATTAGGTGTGCTGTCATTTGGTCTGATAGTTGCTTTTAATTAATTAATTTAGTTTTTGCATGTGGAGTTGTGACGTTTGCTAATATTTTTTTATACAAAACTGTGCTCCCGCAATTAAAAAAAAAATACAGAAAGATATTAAATTCAAATTAATCGGTAAAATAGGACAAATTGCCAGGCCTAAGTGCAAGTGTATGAAAAAGAAAACTGTGCCTTTTTGTAAGCTCGCAGGGAAATGAGGTATTATTAAACACGCACGTCCTCAGTATATGAATTTACATCTAATGGATGACAGCGGTTTTGTCCTTTGTAGTAAGAACAGAGCATTTGTCTTTGCCTGATTCTTAATATAGCTCTGAGCAGCATGATTACAGTGGAGAAGAGATGTGGGCACTGACATCCTCGCTGTGTCTTGTTCGCACAGTGCGCTGGAGAACATGCGATCTGCTGAACATGTGCAGATTTCCTGAACGTTAAGGCCATTCTAGTTAATTAATGAGCTTCATAATAATGCTACAGCATCTGCAGATTTAATCTTCACTTACAGCATGTATTGGCAGTTTAATGTTGCGGGCTGTTGCTAAAATGAGCCTTGTCCATTAACACAGAGGCACAAAATTGAATCTCCATGACATGGAATGTTAATTTAATGTCAGCAACGTCAAAGGCCTGTGTTTACATCAATCATGCCATTATGAAAGTGTACTCATGTTGCTTACCAGCTAATCTACTCCTCTTGAGAGGCTGTGCGTCTACATATACACTTGGGAAGTCAAGTCTTATTTGGCGTTGGCTGTGTTTGGATTGACGTACTAGGTTAGCAATACAGTGTATATGTATATAGTGCACTGCTTTGGAAATGGCATGCAGGATTCAAAGGTTAACATTTTGAAAAGTGGCATACTCGCTTGCATACACGCATCCAGTTTGCTTTTTGAGTGTTGTAAAACGAGCTCTTAAATGCCTATGATTGGTCATTGTGTTCTCACGCTCAACAGAAAGGGCTGCGATTGGCTCTAAAACTATTAGTGCTATCACTGTTTTTGCGCAATTTTTACAGCTGATCCGTGATAGACCCGGTGGAGAAAACTTGCTGCAGAGACACGCTTGTGTCTGAATCCACAAGTATCGCTTTAACAGTTGAGAGGAGAGGAAAAGTTACCTTAGAAACACGCACGCAGCTCAAACATCCAAAAAGAAAGAGAGAGATGGAGCTTCATTTGTTTTAGCTTTCGTTGTCTCCCTGGCAGTGAAATAGCGGCTCCTGAATTTTGCTATACCTTCATTGTCAGTGAAAGACTGTCCCAGCAAACTCACAAGCAGTGAATTGTACACAGTTGTCTGCTTTTAAAGTAGTTTGAGCATTTTAATTACTTGCAGTCACCTCTCTCATCATAGTATTTTACTGTGACATATAAATAACATATAAATGATGTCAGTATGCAATAACCGGTTATCCATTACTGAACCGATACCACATTGTCTGCGTCTGTTCCGGGATGCATTGAAGAAACAATTCATTTTGACACCTTTACACTTTAAGACCTTTTAATACTATTTAACTATTATCAGTCTTTCAGATATCTAATACAGAATCCCATGCAGTGTGTTCTTTTGTCAGACAATATACTGTATAAGATCATCTGGGAATTCCATGAACATTTATTAGGATTGTTTTAATAAATAAGGGTCATGTTTTGTGTATTCATTCTGTACAGCCAGTTCTAGTAAATCTCCAGCCAGTGCTTTCAGATGGAGCAGCCTTTACTACACAGAGCCATAGTTCAATGACAGACAACGTAATATCAAAGACGATTTAATTGGGCGATAATCGTCCTGTGTTAATGCCGTTTGCATAGCTTCTCTCTGAACTAAGACTCTGTGTAGTAAATGCTGCTACATCTAAAAGCACAAGAAAATGCAACATTTAATATAATGTTTTTCACTCTAAACACCATAACTTTTCAAGCATTCGATTTGATTCCTTAGTCATGTAATTATTAGTGATGTTGAATCAGTAGCTGTGTTTCCATTCAAAGATGCAAATAAAATTAATGCGCATAACTGGAATATTGCATATAAGACATGCGAATAAAGCAGCATTTCCATCCAAGTAGTCAAAGAGAACAAAATCGTCACTTCCTGATTAACTGGCACCAAATATCAAAAGTAAAAACAGAATTTGCTGCGGTAGGAGAAGCTGCGTAAATCTTTTCTTTATTTAATAATTTACTTGCGCCTCAGAAGACGAATGAATGCGTGGTGGCGTTTGAAGTCATCAGATGCTCTGAGTACAGACTCTCTTGACTATTCTGGAGGTAATTAATAATATAATAACACTAATAATGCCATTGTAGAATGACCAAAACAACATTTCAGATGTTTTACAGTGTGCTCAACCTGCTGGTTTGTCTATTCACACAGATTTTTACCATCACATTATCTCTGATAACAAAATCACATGGCTTTTTAAAATGTGCATACTGGAATTTGTTCTGTAAAAGTGTTTCCATTGTAGTTTATGTGCATCTTATCAAATAAAAAAGTATATCCTACTCAGTTATGCGCATGTTTTGTATGCGTATTTTCAACATTTATGCGCATCTTGGCGTTTCCATCACCTTTTTTTATGTGCATATCCAAAATGTGCATAAAAATGGGTGTATTGAAATGTAGCCTGTACAAGCAGGAAAGTGTTCTGTTTATTCAGCAATGCTATGGGGATCTCCTGGGTTTCTTTTTCATGTGTGGTTGGAATTTCCGAACAAGAGCGCGCTGTGGTTTTCGGATTAGATTTATTATTGAACACACAAATGTGCTTCACTGACAAGATGTGCATAACAATTGTGGTTTTGTTTAATGCCATGTGGGTTTTAATTTTTTGTTTAATCACCCAACCCTAATGCTAATAATTTGCATAGAATTTGCATCAAATGTAATACATTCTGCATTACCAGGATAGCAAAAATAGCATGCTTTTGTCCTGAAAATCTGCCTTTGTGTTTGCACTGAAAAAATCATAGACTGCACCTGATGACATCCAAACCTAAAGGGCCATTCACTTAAGCAGCGACATATTCCACTTGAGTTCGCAAATGAGATTCTCCAGTTGAATACGGGGCAGATCCTATCCTCCCTCATACTGCAGAGTAATTTCTGTCTTAAGGCTGTAATCAAGACAGAGGCGTGGTATATTGCAGTGGAAACGTCCTATTCCCTCCCTCTCTCCTTCTCTCTCTGTCTCCGCACAGATGTCTCTACACTCCCCTCGAGACAGACATGGTCCCCTGAGTCCCCTGCAGAGATTCAGATGCCCAGAGAACAGGCCGTTTATCAAAATGCCTTCGGTGGGCCACGTCCCGCCGAGACTTGCTTCTGGCAGCGAAGACACATCTGTGTTAGAGACGCTCATTCACACACATCCACGTCCGTACAGGCTTATAATTAGATTTTATTGCAGGGATCTTTGACACACTTACAGTAGAGATGTGGTGTGCCACCCACTCCACCGTGACGGCTCTGTGTGCCTCTACAACAGGAGACTCCAGTCTTTTGTCTGGTTTTGTCTATACGCTGATGCTACAAAGAAGAAAAGGCGTCGAAAAGCACACACATGTACTTTGATAAATGTATCCATGGAGATTAAGGGATTGTAGGTAACTCAGTATGGGCTCAGGAAAGGTTTTATGAGCAGACACTTTGAGATGTTGAAAATAGTGATTCTGGAAAGCACCGTTGGGTTGTAGTTTAAGGTGTTGTAGATATATGTGGATGCTTTTCTGAGTCAGAGCTCAGCAGTGCAAGAGTTTTGTTTGAATTTGTGACTAAAAAGAGATGTGCAGGATCTGAAAAATCAGTTTAGTTTTAAGAAATTTAAGCTTGTAAAAAGAAAGGTCTTCAGCTATCTTTGCACTGTTGGTTATTTTTTAAAGCATTGTTTAAGCTGGTTCTTAGCTGGTCATGTGCTATTCCTACAGTTAGCTAGGCCTAAACATGTAGCTCCTGCTCAGGACCAGCAGATGACCAGCTTAAACCAACCCATGATCATCCCGTTTACATAAATTCGTTTTAGTTTTAAAACGCATACGTTGTTGCTACAGTTTCATCTTCCGTCCACACTACCCTGGAGTTTTTGAGCCCCGAAAACAGAGCGTTTTGGAAATGCTGAAGAGGCTGTTTTGGTTTTAAAACGCTGCTGCTCTGTGTCTGTGTTGATGGGGGAAAACTGAGACATCTGAAAACGGTGGCATAGCTACAGACTTGGTCTGATTGGGGCCTTTTCTCAATATTAAGTTCACAAAGTTCAGTCTTGCATCTTTTTCTTGTAAATTCAGACTTCGTAAAACAAACTACAGAGGACACATCGGATAAATCTTCAAAGGGAACAGTGTACTTTATAACTGTAATGGTCAATGAGTGACGATGACAACGGAGTTGAGGATCCAAATGCAGTTTAATGTTAAAAGTCAGTATAGCAGTGGTCAACGGGGGCAAACAGGTATATAGAGGAAATCCAGAGTCATAGTCAAAAAACAGGCGGAAGGTCAAAAAGGCTGGCGGCAGACAAGGATAAACAAATGGCAAAGCTAAGATCAAAACACGGACAAAGAGGAACAAAAGAAACGCGTTGTAAGGTCACTATTACAGATAACAATACTCAGCAATGACTGAGCGTGTATGTGCTGCTTATGTAGTGTATGTAATCAGTCGCAGACAGTCCTCCGGTGGTGTGTGTGCCCAATCAGTCATGATAAGGAACAGGAGTGTGTGTGTGCTGCATGACTGGAAATGTAGTCCTTAAACATGGTTGATTTGTAGTTCACGGAAGTGTGTGTATGTGAGCCAGCGATCTCTGACTGTGGAGATCGCTGGTTATCGTGACAATAACGTCATTCACATCACCCTTGCTACATTTTTTTTTCAAGTAAAATGAAAACACGATATAAGGAATCGCCTATTTTTATTTTGATATTAACAACTTAACAGACACAAAAGAATGTTGAGGGGTCGTGTTGCTACATATTTAAATGACCGTCATCTTCATTTTATGCATATTTACAACAAAACAAAGCCTATAACATTACTGCCTCTTTTCATTATCAATAAAAAATATGAAGCAAACCCTGTCTCTTTTGCAGAATATCAGTTTTAATCATTAATAATGGCCATTACAAAAGTATAACATACAATAAGTTTATACAATATAGGGTATAAAGTCAAGCAATCAGTCAAATGTGCAGATCCAGTGTATGTGTTTATATACATTAATATACATGTATTAACTGATCTTTGCGCTCAGCCAAAACACATTACCTGAGAACAAGTAATAGATTCAAAAGACCAAAGAGTCCTAAGATGGAGACCAGATGAATTAAATATCACGTTTAACAATTATAGTGAGATGAGATCCAGCGGTAGGTCCTTGATGAGCTGTCTGACGTGCGCTGCTCTCATCTGGGGAGGTGTGCTCAAAGCACCCGCTGACTGCCTGGAGCTCAGACATGAGCATACACTGCAGTGCATGCCAGAGTGTTTAGATGGTCACGTGATGTTTCAGCGGTGGACGGAGAACTTTTCAGAAACGCTAGGTGAAACGCCGGTGTGGACGTGGATCGTTTTTCATTCTAAACCGTTGTTTTAAAAATAAAACGTACTGGTGTAAACAGGGCCTAAGAAACAGCTTAAACCATCTCATTATCAGTTTTACACTGATACAAGTTTAAACCTTTCACCAAGGTTTTCTTATGCTTCAGAAATTTTACCACATTATCAAATGCTGTAATAATCAACCAACCAGCCAAATTTGCTAAGCATTTAGTATATGGAGACCATACCAAACATATATATAACATAAACATCATAATTCTGACCCTCTAGTGAGTGTGAGTGTTTTTAAACAGTGTGGTGGGTCATTTCAGGAAGCTTTTCACAGATTAAACCTAATTGCAGTTTCACAGGAGTCATTACACTGCGAAAAAAGCTAAGCGAGTCACAACAAACATAATTGCATTTCGGCACGCAGCACGTATTTTATTCAAGCAATCCTGAGGACCTCATTTCACAAGGAGCAGCGCATTTTTAATCAGCGACATCCTGATTATGATATGTTGAGCATAAGTAATGCTGCATATTTACGGGGCATTTCATTAATAACTGCAGGGGGGGTCCAATTTGCGCTGAAGATGGTGAATGCTCGTTGACAGCATTCGTTTCCATCAGGGTGATACATGAGCGGCTCCAAGCTGGGACGTGCGCAAGAAGCAAGTGAGCAATGAAGTCCTATTTTGCCTTCTCCACAGGCAATTAAAATGTTTTGCATGCTGTGGAAGAACAATTACTGAGACAGTGATTTGAATTGGACTTAAATTTGAAGATCTTTTTGATATGAGAAAATTGTACAAATCTAGCAACATCCCTTTTCCGGGCCTGCACTATTGCTTCTGAATGAAATCAAATGAAGCGTATTAGATTTATTAGGCCACGTTAGTAGCAATTTCTTCCAGATGGCTTTTGGCACTGAATGCTGATATGAATATGTTCTCCTTCTAAAAAAAAGTGTAATTCTTAGTAACCTGATGGGCAGTTTTACCAGCCCATTCTGATGGACGTTTTTAGTATGAGCTACTGTGTAGTTTTTTTTTTGTGTGTGTGTGTGTGTGTGTGTGTGTGTGTGTGTGTGGTGGGGTGGGGTTATTGGGCTCATTGATATTTGAATTATTATTATTATTATTATTATTGTTGTTGTTATTATTATTATTATTATTATTATTATTATTATTATTATTATTATT
>CAIGQQ010004837.1:20486428-20503585 GCA_903798035.1 Danio albolineatus | reverse complement strand
GGTTGGTTGGTTGGTTGGTTGGTTGGTTTGTTGGTTGGTTGGTTGGTCGGTTGGTGGGTTGGTTGATTGGTTGGTTGGTTGGATGCTTGGTCAGTCGATCGGTCAGTCGTTTGGTTGGTCCGTTGGTTGGTTGCTTGCTTGGTCGGTCAGTTAGTCGGTTTGTTTTAAAATATGTACTGATAAATAAATGACTGATAATATTTCAGCTTAAATCTTTAATTAAAGCTCATAAAGGACAGTTCATCCCAAAATAAAAATTAACCATTTACTCACCATCAAATGTTCCAAATATTCGAAACTTTTTTTTCTTCTGCTGAATACAGATAAAAATGTTCTGTATGGTGGTAACCAAAACGTTGGTGGTCCTTAATGATTTCCATATTAGAGAAAATTATGTTGGCAGTCAAAGGACACCAACAAAGCTTGGTTACCTGTATTTTTCAAAGTGTCATCTTAATACAAAAAATCAAATATGTTTACTGAAATAAAATAAAATGTAAATACTTCCATTTAAGTTAGTTACAAAAGAAAAAGTAGTGTCTCATGTTTGTTCAGTTTAACTTGATATTCTTACTTTATAAACTACAAAACTATTACCAATTTGGGATCAAAATGCCTGAATACACATATTTAAAAAACACACAAAATTACTAAAAAAGAAATTTAAAAAACTCCACCCTGGATAATATATAAATAAATACAAACTATTAATACAAATTCAAGCTTGCCAGAGTAAAAAAAAAGGTGTTTCTTTTTTTGTTGATGTTTGTTTGTTATTCAACAGCCTCGGACAGTGCACCCTCAGACCACCCGCCAACCAATATCTCACATTCTCACGTTTCCGGATCATTGTCACTGACACCAAAAGCTCCCTTCTGTATAGTCATGAGGGCAGCTGAATCCTGCTGGATTATCCTGAGGCTGAATAGGACTGTGAGGGAAAATAAGTCCAGCTAAATCCTAATAGCCCTGAGGGAGATGAGGAAATGACTTGGCTGTATTCATAAAGTTTAAGAGATCTCTGCCTTATGCTTCCTTGTGAGCCGGCAAAGAGCAGCCTCCCCGGGGAGCCACGGTCACTTCCAGAGGTTGTTTAATTAAGGGAAATCATTGCCCAGCGGAGCGAGCCGGAAGTCTTTACTCAATGTTTTAGGGTATGATAGCTCCTCTGACTTCTGTCTGAGGTGTTTTAATCATTACGAAGCTTAGAGACACTCGTCTGGGACAAAGACAGATGCTTTCAGTCACTGAGGCAAGAAAAAAGCAACAGATGCTCAAAAGGAAAAAAAGTCAGACAGGTTTGAAGTGAAATTAGGTTGGTAGAGGCCTGCTTACACCAAGGATGATAACTAATGATGGTTACTTTGTCTTTTAGGAATGTAATTGTAATCATCTAATTAAGTCTGTTATGTTATCCTCCTAGGGCTTGAGTGTCCACATTTGTGGACAGCACATTTTAGCTCTTAAGTGGATATTTAAAGTATTTTTAATATTTTGTATTTTGTAAAGACATACAGTTTCATCCTGCAACTGTTTTGCAAAATATGAAATGTCCCAAACACTATTTTTAACTGTCCAAAATGGGAAAAAATGATTTTTTACTCTCTGATAGTCAAAGCAAGTTTAATAAGCAATAAAAAAAAATCAGGAAAAGTGATTTATGTAAATTCAGACCATGAGTCCACATACTGTATATGGACATACTTTTTCTCTTAAAGTACATCATATCAAAAGATGACACTTGGGTTTTATTCTAATTAGGTTCCAATAAGCCCAAATAGCAAAGAGAAATAAAAAAATGCATGCAAAAAAACACCTTGGGCCTTAAGAGGTTACATTAATGGCTTATTTCGTTGCCCGTTTTACATATTATCTCAATAAAAATGTGAAATGTATATAAATTGGTCTGCAAAAATTAATGAACACTGATAATTTGTATACACTATATATATTATATGATTCTGTTCAGTGCATATTAGTCATACAGCACAAATGAACATCAGAAGGTATGTTGAAATAAACTTAATCAAAGCAGCTGTTAAATCAATGGAAATACGTAAAAACAGATTGTAAACAATGTCACACAGTGTTATATTTACCCCTTAAAACTGCTTGAATTGATTACAGTGCACTCTTGTTTTCAGAAAAAAAGTCCGTTTTTTGTGCTTTAAATAAAAAGCAGACAGAGGAACACAAAACATTGCAGTTTTGAAACATTGCAATATATTCGTTTGCCTTTTATTTAGCAGAAAATGTGGTATATTAGCATACGCACCAATGCAGGGGAACATACTGTAAGACCATTAGTGCAAGCTGCAGTTTTGTCAACTAATGGTTTGAATACTCACTATCATTAAAGATGGGTGGCTATCAAAGTTTTCAATTATAATCTGCAAGCTGGACAAATAAATTCCCAACTATATTGTTCCTCTGTGCCATTATTGTTAAAACTGTACTATTTGCTCTCCTATTCTTCAAAATGTACAATTTTGAAGCCATCTTTACCCCTTATTCCAGTTAATAACCTTGATCTGAAGGGGCCTTAAATCACAATTTTAATTTCAGCCTGAACTCTCCCTTAAATTATTTGCTAAAATGAATCCGCCCTTTAGAGATGAATAGTCACACATCCGTACCCCAGCACACTTTACCGCTGACATCTGCTGTCTAATTCATCTTTATGTTCAGTCACTTCCCCCATCCGCTGAATTTAATCATCGGCAGTGACTGACGATATGAGTAAGTCATCTTACCCCCCCTCCCCAGCAAAGCCGATTGAGAAATCTGCCTCTATTAAGAATATCTCTCAGCCGACCCACTTCTAATCTGCCTCTCTGGTCTCGCTGGTGGTGAATAATGACAGAAACCACCTCTGGAAAACAGAAATACAGTGCATTGCAGACCTCAACTACACCCAGCACCACTGCCAGGCGACAACCTTATGATTAATCTTTTTTTTATGTGACAAAAGGGCCTGAGCCGGGATGGAGCCCATTGAAATGTCAGCAGGATTAAGCTGCAGAAGCAGGCCAGTCGCGTCCAGGCAGGGCCGTAGTGCTATTCTGCTAATCCCAGAGAGAAGTGGAGATGTCAGTGGGCGACGTGAGCCCCATCTATCCCCGAGTCTTTCCTCCGAGAAGGCACGAAAATGGGGAATAATTCATCATCATCATCACTGCAGCTCTCCAGCAATGAACGTTCTGCTCTTACATGTTCACGCAGGCAGAAAGGGAGAAGTGTACAGCCAGGGCTCCATGCCGTCTTATTTTTAGGCATGTTAGGCAAACAAATAGAGGGGGAAGTGGAACCCTGTAGCACTCGCTATATACATAATGAGATGAGACTTCACTGGAGCGGATATCCTGAAGTCATGCATTAATGCTTTAATTAGCATAGCCAAGCAGAGACGCCCAACAAGTCATTGCTCGGTGAAGCACAAACAGAGGAAATCCAATCATTTACACAGCTACTTATTGGAAATGTAAAAAAGATAAAGCATAAGTTCGCTGATATGTAGTTTTTTTGTAAAATGCTTGGGCTTTAGAGCGGTTGTTTAATCAAAAATGTGTTATTTTACTTACTTTCTTGTGCAGAACAAAATTAGATATATTTTTTTTTCTCATGTACATTTATTGCAACGTAAAACAACACTTTGGTGCCTATTAACCTTAACTGGATGGACATAAAATAAAATTTTCCCCTCAAATTATCCCCTTTATTTCTTCTCCATAGATGAAGGCTCATGACCTGTGGTTAGAAGAATATTTTCTTCCTAATTTCACTAGATAATGCTCTTGAGTGAAATAATATGCAGTACTGTCGAAATCTTTCATTCATATTCATCTGTATTCCAATTCGTCTTTATTTCTACAACGCTTTTACAGTGTAGATTGTGTCAAAGCAACTTAACAGAAGAAATTCTAGTAAAGTGAAACAGCTTCAGTCCAGTTTTCAGAGTTTAAGTTCAGTTTAGTTCAGCTTAACAAAGGCTGTTCTTTCTTCGTCAGCTGAGGAAGTTCAACCTCCTAAAGAAGCTGCTGAAACAGTTCTACACCTCCATCATTGAATCAGTCATCTGCACTTCAATAACTGTCTGGTTTAGCTCAGCTACCAAATCTGACCTTCGAAGACTACGCCGAATAGTTCGGACTGCTGAGCGAATCATTGGTACAACCCTCCCTACTCTCCAAGAACTGTACTTTTCCAGAGCGAGCAGAAGGGCTGCCAAAATTACTCTGGACCCCTCACACCCAGCACACTGCCTCTTTGAACTGTTACCTTCTGGTCGACGCTACAGAGCACTGCGCACCAGAACAGCCCGACAGAGAAACAGTTTCTTCCCTCAGGCAATCCATCTCATGAACACTTGATGATAATAATTGTGGAACCAACATCACTACTTGCAATACACTCTTACACACATACACTTATTTAACAACACACTTTACATGCCAATTTGCACATAACAAATACACTTGTTACACACACATACACTTATTTAACAACACACTTTACATGCCAATTTGCACATAACAGCTGCACATATAATGTTGTATATAGTAATACACCTGTACATACACTTGTCCATCTGTATATCTGCATTTAACACTTACTTCTATTTTTTGAATACATTTATTATCTGTTTTTTGTCCTGTCTCTGTAATTCTGTTGCACTGTAGAAGCTCTGTCACGAAAACAAATTCCTCGTATGTGTGGACCTACCTGGCAATAAAGCTCTTTCTGATTCTGATTCTGATTCAGTGTAATATGAATGTCACTGCTGAAAGCACAAACACTGAAGAACAAATCCAATGATGCGCTGCTCCACAAGTCCCAAATTATACAAGCCAGTGGTGACAGTGGTGAGGGGCAAACTTCCAGATATGGTGAAAATCAATCTCTCATTAATAAATCCCTCTGGATTTATTAGGTATGGCTTTTGAGTAGTTGGGCGCCACGGTGGCGCGTGAGTAGCACGTTCGCCTCACAGCAAGAAGGTCGCTGGTTCGATTCCCGGTTGGGGCAGGTCCCGGTTGGGCCAGTTGGCATTTCTGTGTGGAGTTTGCATGTTCTCCCCGTGGTTGCGTGGGTTTCCTCCGGGTGCTCCGGTTTCCCCCACAGTCCAAAGACATGCGGTACAGGTGAATTGGGTAAGCTAAATTGTCCATGGTGTATGTGTGTGAATGAGAATGTATGAATGTGTTTCCCAGAGATGGGTTGTGGCTGGAAGGGCATCCGCTGTGTAAAACAAAATGCCGGATAAGTTGGCGGTTCATTCCGCTGTGGCGACCCCGGATTAATAAAGGGACTAAGCCGAAAAGAAAATGAATGAATGAATGAATGGCTTTTGAGTAAAGTGTTATTATTTGTTCTCAGTGAAGTTATCCATCACCTATCCGATGTCACTATTCAAAGTTCCAACCAATGTGATTTTGAACAATACATTACATATGCAATAATTGGGGAAACAGTTGTGACTAGCTAATTAGCTTCTCAAATAATGCGTCATACCATGGTTGTTGCAGAAATAGTTTAGTCAAAAATAATTTACTTACCCTCAGGACATCGAATGTACAGGTGATTTTTGTTGTTATTGTTATTTTAGCTAACAGGGTGATTCATAAAATGCAAGTCATCATCTACTGGCATTTTGGGAGTAAGAAAAAACACCTACAGGCAAAACAAAATTAATACCTGTGGCTCATGATAATACCTTGTGTAGGGAAACAAATAGTCTTGGCAACAAACTGAACATTATTTACAACATCATTAGCTTTAATCCACTGCCTCACAAACAGTCTTTCTTGTGTTCAAGACAGTCTGAAACAGAAACTTTGTTGTATTCAAAGACAATATATATATATATTTTATTATTATTTTAGTTGTACAAAAGAACAAAAGCCGCACAAAAGTTTGGAATGACATGCGGAAAAGTAAAGAATGACAAAACGCTCTACTTAACTATCCCTTTAAATGGACAATTCTTGCAAAGAATCATAAACCAGAAAAACTCTTCCAGTGTTTTTGTTAATAACACAAATTATGATTATAATTCTGTGAATGGCGGCAGTGCACAATAAAGCACTCAGAATGGTGGCAATTGATTCTTTTTTTTCTTGTCTGAAAGATTTCTCCCTTTTACCCTCGTGGGATCGATGATGATGAATTATGCTGTTGTTCTAAAATTTACGCTTCTGTAATGATTCATAACGATCATAATGTTGGCATAAAGCATATTGCTGGAAGTTTGGCTTAGACAGCTCAAGTGAGGCTTTGAATACAGCTAGTCTCTCGCATCGGTCGAGTCATTATCATTTGGGTCTTGCTTGCAGGGGTGTGGAGGAGATTTGCAGTATCTACCCCAGGAGGATAACCGTAAAATCCCATTAAGCCGTCTATATTTCCTGAGACAAAACACTTTCCTAACTCAATGCTTTGCTGTTTTTAGGCTCAGATCCTCCTTGTGTTCACTGAGATGGCTAAAAGCCCGTACCGATGTGCCACCCAGTGTTACTCATTGTGAATTCGAGCTGCTTGTGTGCTGAGAATTAGTTAAAAGGGGAAAAACAGGACTGGAGTTTTAAGGGGACTATTATTGCACTTTAAAGTAACTCCCTAATGTATAATATCACAACTCAAACCTCTGCTATTTATTTTGCAGAGCTTCAAAGATGTACCAGAAAAGTCACTGCAGCAAAAACATCAGTGTACATTTAACTCAATTTGAACTTAACTTAACACTCCTTGGGTGTACATATGACTCCCTCCATTTTTGAGTAACACTTTCTGTAGTGTGAAATTTGTACATTACTCACAAGGTCATTTTAACACAGTAAGCGTTTATTCTTACATAGAACTGGAGTGTGTGTGTTACCCTTCAAAGTGTTAATATATTACCTTTCCTTTATTATCAATTGGTGTGTGTGTGTGTGTGTGTGTGTGTGTGTGTGACAGAAAACAGTGATCAAATATGTTGAAAATAGTTTTAATTTATTAAATGTTCATTAATCTTTTCAGAAATAATTTCAATACATTCAATTCATGTTTTAAGTTTAAGTAAAACATTCTGTTTGATCACTGTTTGTCTGAAAGAACCGGTTCGAGTAAAAAAAAACTGGACTTCCCATCACTAGTGGGAAATACTCTGCATATTGGGTTAAAAGTTTAACACTGAAAAAAAAAAAACCTCTTAAACATACGCTCTTTCACTTTGGTGGATTAAAATGTACTCTGGTTTTAACACTGAACAACACCAAAAAAAATCACACTGTATATTTAACACTTGATTTTTTGCTGTGTGCAGTTTTAGTTGAAATTAACATTTGAAGCAGTAAAGCAATAATTTTTATCCATTTCCATGCAAATTGTGATTATATATTATCAATTAATGAAGAGTCACATCTACACAGTTTCTTAAATGAGTCTGTGGTTTCATTTACACCTTGAATTGAGATCATTTTCTCAAACAGTCAAGATGTAAATGGAGGCTTAACAGTTTGTCTGTTTGACCACTTGGATTACATTGGATTGCGCTCTTAGTGTAACTGCTCCTGTGGTTAAGTGCATTCAAAGAGACACCAAAGGCATGATCGTAATGGGACTCGTTGGGAGAAGGTGCACCAAAATCTAAAGTGATGATGACAATAAGCGTGACCTTGACAAAATCTGAGCACAAGTGGTCACACAACATACATTTGAATGCATGTTAACACCTGGTGGAAATGGAAATACCGGGAACTATAAAATAGTATCAGGATTGTTTTTGCTATCAGTTTGGAGCGGTTGTAAAAACATTGTATCAGAGCATCCCTAAAATAGTATATGATTTGTTGTATGTGATTTGTTTTGTAATAGTTTTGCTCAGTATTGTACATAGTACATCACTGCACTTAATGTGAAGTGCTCGGGTACGAGTCCTGTGAAGTATCATTCTACAAAAGAGCTCAAAGCCATGCAAAAATAAGGTAAAACGTGTCAATAGTCTAGTTGGCAGTGCTCCAACATATACAGCACCATGTAGCATATAGTAGTATACTGTATATGTACCTGCGGGTGTTCTGAGTTCTTGGTCCCCCCTCCCCCTTTCAAGTCTATATACCGTCCTGTCATAATAAAGTCAAAAATGGAAAGAAAAAAAAAACAAATACAAAAAAAGAGGTATTTTATGCCACTTATTCTTTCTTTCATACTATTTCATACAAGATTAGAGTAAGACATACTCTCTGGAAGATTGACAGTCCATACTATCCTTTTTGTGCTGTCGAGGAATGTGTCCACTGACAGATTGTCTTCTGCTTTTTTGGGAAGTTGCTTTTCTGATGACAAGACAGTCAGTACAAAGCTTAGTCTCTGATGTCTTCACTCTGTTCTCTGTTTATTCTGTTGGCTGTGATTGTCTGTATACTGTTTTATTTTTTTGTATTAGAGCATTTCACATACCTGTATTGCTTTTTAACCTTTTGTTTTCCTTAAGGTAGTCATTAATTCCATCTTTTCAGTGGCATCACACATGTTGTTTGAAGTGGTACCTGTAGTTCACCCAAAAATGAAAATTTACTCTCTGTTTACTCACCAAACTTGTCTGAGGTTCTTTCTTTTGTTAAACATGAAAGAAGATATGTTGGGGAAAGCTCCGTTACCACTGACTTGCACAATTGGAATAACAAATACCGTGGATTTCAATGGTTCTAGGTTTCCAGATTTCTTTAAAATATCATCTTTTTGTCCACCACAGAAAAAAGAAACTCAAAGAGGTTTGAAGCAAGTAAAGGGTGAATAAATGATTCTCATTTGTGGGTGGACTATCTCTTTCACTAAATAATGATTTTGCAGGAAACTATGTGTAATCAATAATTTGAACTGACACGGTGACTAAAGTACATACTGTAGTTTGATCCCATCATTAGTGTCAATCATGACCATTTGATTTCCAACGGTCAACATATATATGCATGAATTAACTGAACTTAGTGCCACTCACTGGACTTTTCACTTTCAAACGGCTTTAAAATATACAAGAAGCAGCGTAATATCATTTTGCAAAGATGTCACCACTGTCATGTATTGGTCATGAGACTGGGTTTCATTTTAATGAAATTGTCTGCTTTAATGAATTTGCGAGGCCCAGTCTCATCCTGACAGATACAGAGCGGTGTATTAAATTGCCTGTTGACCTCAGAAAAGTAGGCCAATTATGTGTGAGAAAGGCTTATGTGTGGCGTAAATGCAGCCTGACTGCGATATTTACCCAAAGAGATAAACAATACTAATAATTGAGATAATTCGCCAAAGTGCTGGGGAATATGGAACAGATAAAACACCAGCTTTGAGAACGTCGTACCATATTTGAAGTCTAAACGAATCATACTTCAGCCTCCTTCCTATTCTAGCCGCAATCCCAGACTTCTCAGCTTTATCTCGGGCTGACACTTTTGTGCCTTCATCAGTTTTGAAGGCAAATCCTGTAGTGGCGTGGATTAAGAGCTGAAAGCCAGAAAGGCTGTAATTATAATTGTGAGGATGTTGAAAGAGCCTGAATTTCCTCCCTCTTCAGAGGCTTTCAGCAAGTTTCAAACACAATCTGATACTCGCTACAGTAGAAACACGCTGTCTTTATCTGATGCTCAACTCGAAGAAAACACGGAGAACAAGTTCTTATTTGAAAATCAATGTGTGTTACCTGAATTGCTTTATCTTTAGATGAGAGGCTCGGGAGTTCCTTATGAAACCCAAAGTTCAATCTGTCTGCTTAAGAAGCTGTGTGATCTGCTGGTAAATTAGAGGTAATTAGGTCACTTAGCTGCTTTAGACCCGCACTTTAAATCTTTGATGAGTTGGTAATCTTGATCTGGAATTCAGTCACTTTAAAAAGCTCTAAATGCTTTTCCAATATAGATAAGGACTCGGGCCAGGTCTCTGCTTCCTCTTTTCGAGTGCATTTTTATCAATAACAACAAAAAAGAATGTTAGAAACAGAATGCAGTTTGCAGTTCCTATTCTCCTCAGACTAAGTTAATTCAGCAGGAATTTGCTGAACATGATTCATTTCTAATTCAGTGTATTTTATATTTGCTTATTATTAACTTCTGCGTCAATTTTGCTTTGCTAGTGTTTCTCTATGCATTTGCATGTCAAGAATGAGAATTTGTGAGGAAAAAAACACATCATCTTGCATTTATTTACGCTTTTATTTGATTACAAATAGATTAAACCTAAAATTGTTACATATAATTTTGTTTTTAGATTATTTTTAAACAAAGCTGCATTTCTACAGCCTTTACTTGAATTTTTAGTGTCATGATCCTTCTGAAATTGTTATGAATCTTGTTGAGCTGCTTCATATTTTTGTGGAAACTGATGAATACTGTGATGTCTTTGATTGAAAGAAACATTGAATTAAACTAGTACTAAAGAAGACTGAAGACGTATATCAGAAAGCATTAAAAATGCATCATAAATACAATGTCTACTCCATGTGTAAATTAAATGTTTCGATTTTGTGTGTTTAGAGACAGAGTGTTAAATACTCTTAATTTTTATATTTACCAAATAATTATCTGTATGTTTATGTTAGCCAAAGCATTACTCCATATTAACAAAGTGAACGTTATATCAGAAGCACAAACTAACAAATACATCAGCAAGTTTTACTCGTTTGTTCCTCTAAATTGTGGCCATGTTGTTATTTCCTTGGTACTTTCTTGCACTCAAAAATTGTGCTGTTTGTTCAAACTACTTATATAAAATATAAGAGTTTTTAAAACAATTAAAAAAACTATGATTTTTTTTGAGAACAACCTAATTGTTTTATGTTCCGTCCACTTAAATTTGTAAAAACTAATACGTTAACCTAATTCCTTCATGTTGTTCTAACACAAATCAATTGTGTAAAGCCCAGCATTGTTTATGGTGTGTAGTGAAAAAAAAATGAGGGAACATTATTTTAATGTGGCTTTGATTTACTAAAATGACAGAATAAATTCTTCATAGTCATGATTTAACTAACTGTTTGTGAGCAAATTAGTAAATCGTGGAGGTTAAATAACTTTGCAGAAAAATATTCTATATATTCAGAAATCAAATAAGGATTGAGGAAAATGCTTTAAAAATGCTAAAATTAGATACTTTTACAAGCCATGCACGGATTTTGTGTGTTTAGAGACAGAGTGTTAATTACTCTTAATTTTTATATTTACCAAATAATTATCTGTATGTTTATTTTAGCCAAAGCACTACTCCATATTAACAAATTGAACGTTATTGTAAAACAAGAAAAAATAAATGCATGCATTGATGCAGCAGTTTAGTGACTATAGTGGCATGTTTGTGGATATTTACTGGTGTTACTACAAACTAAGCCAAGGCAGAAGAGCTTATCCTACATTTCTTCTCCCAGTGTGTCATTAACAGTGTAAGCAGGGATTAAATAGGGCATCTTGGACTGCTGCAGAAAAGAAATAATATTGACTGAATGAAACAGGACCTGCAAGGATGGATTCCCACCTGCTGTGGGTCAAGCCTGGATATAAGAACTATACTGTAGGTGTGAATCTCTGAAGTGGAAATGCATTCAGTTTTAATGCCAGGCTCTTGCTGATCTGAAGTGTGTTTATAGTCATTTACAGTTAAAACCTCTTTGATAAGCGTTTGGTGTCCATCGATTCCATCATTCCTCATTGTGTAGATTTACATGGACATTGGTAATTAATTATTTACCTTATTTGTAGAAGATAATATTATGATTTATGTGTTTACATTTTAGAATATCATTTTATTTTCGCTGTTCTTCATATTATTGTGTATAGATCGAATGGGACACGTCATTATGTCTTTATACTATGCCATCTGATTTTCCTCCAGAATATCTTGCCTGATTTCACAAGAAAGCATAACTATTTTACATATTACCAGATGTGGCTTATTCATACGTATTCATATGATTTCATTCATATGAAAACATAAAGTTTTTAAAAGGAGACATGCCCCCCAAACCCCATACACAACCTCTCTTCCACTAAATGAAAAAGTTGTTATGTTATGTACAACAGCTTCAACTGCACAAAATTTGTCATGCTATATGTGCAAACAGACAATCGTGGTTACGAATTCTTTCTCAAAACCATGCTGTTTTGTCTGCTGTGTGAATCCTAACACAAAAATGCGACAAAAAGTCCTACTTTAACAAATACTCTACAGTAATGGTGTGATTTTAGGTTTGTGCATATCTACTTTATAATATGTCTGAAGCAGCAATATTCCACATGTCTTATTTTCATTTGTGCTTAAGACGTAAGGCTTTAGACTAATGAAGTAATCTCTGCTTACATGTTAGATTCTGAATCTGAATATGGTCTTAATCATGTTAATAGCGTAATATTGTTGCCCATGTAAATGTTCTGACTGCTGGCGGAGGCGTAGACGGTGATCTGATAGACATCAGGAGGCATGTTGTGTATGCAGAGGGTGAACGGCACAAGGTCAGGGGTACAGCGGAGGGAGGAGATGTGGATAATCAAAGGCAGCAGTGTGGCGTCTCTGTGTGTCAGCTGCAAATGAAGTGCAGAGCAGCTCAATGAAAATCTCTTTCCAGGATTGCGTAGTTTATTCCAGCTGGATGTCAGGGCTGGTTGTGTGTTCAGCTTGGAAATTAGGACTAGGCGATATGGCAAAGAATAAAATCTCTTCTTTTTTCCCCCAGAGCGTTTGACCTACAGAGCTCTGTGCATGACTAAAAATGTGTATATCGGAAGCCCAAATTAACAAATACATCAGCAAGTTTTACTCGTTTGTTCCTCTAAATTGTGGCCATGTTGTCATTTCTTTGGTACTTTCTTGCACTAAAAAATTGTGCTGTTTGTTCAACTACTTATATAAAATATAAGAGTTTTTAAAACAATTCCAAATCTATGAGTTTTTTTTGAGAACAACCTAATTGTTTTATGTTCAGTCCACCTTAATAAAAAACTAATAAGTTAACTTAATTCCTTCATGTTGTCCTAACACAAATCAATTGTGTAAAGCCCAGCATTGTTTACGGTGTGTAGTAAAAAAAATATGAGGGAACATTATTTTAATGTGTCTTTGGTTTACTAAAATGACAAAATAAATTATTCATAGTCATGATTTAACTAACTATTTGTGAGAAAATTAGTAAATCGTGGAGGTTAAATAACTTTGCAGAAAGATATTCTATGTACACTCAAAATAATGATCACTGCTGCTTGTTTAAACTACTTCTTTAGAATGAGCAGAAACAACATGATTCTTGTAATTTCTTTGGGCAATTTATTTGTTTTATGTTCACTCCACTTAAATTTGTAAACCATTAAGTTAACTTAAAGGTTTTGTGTTGGGACAACATGAAAGAATTGTGATGGTCCAACTACCTGGTTAGGGGATTTGTACATCCCAGCATGCTTTGCGTGGGATTGAATTAAGAGAGGGAAATTTTAACAATAAAAGTCATCTTATGAGTTTAAAGTTAATAGAAAGACTACATATGTATTTAAACTTTTAATTGATAAAATCAATACTCAATTGCATTTAATTGGGTAAATAGTTTTTTTTTTGCGCCAAACAAATTTATTGAATGGAAATCCTGCCCTCAATTTATTTGAGTTCATCCAATGAGTCTTTTTTTTTGAGTGTATTCAGAAATCAAATAAGGATTGAGGAAAATGCTTTAAAAATGCTAAAATTAGGTACTTTTACAAGCCATGAACCGAAATGGAAATTTTGTCTGATATAGATAACTGATAACTCTTTATATTTGAAGGTTTAAATATAAGCGTTTATATTGGCAGATAAACATACATTTTCTTTTTGCGACGTCACAGAAGCAATGACCAAAAACCTAGTTAACAATAATATTAAGTTAACGATAATATATTTTAAAAAGTCATATTAAACTAGTTATCTATAATATTAAAAAAGCATTTATTGGCCAATATCAGTAAGGCCACAATCGTGCATCCTCCTTCATGCATCCCTAAAGTCAATTTCAAGTTCCCATACAAACTGCAAATAGTTTGTCATGTTCTGAACACACACACACCGGTTTGCAAAATGATTTAACAGGTTAGTTGACAAAATTCAACTCATTCACGAATTACAGTAGATTCAATTGAATTTAATTGTAAGCTGAAAGTTTTATTCAATTTAAGCTTTACAGAAGATGCACTTTGTTGCATTACAATCAAATTAGGTCAAAGTTTCAATCAAATATAAGTTATTATATACAGACATAGCTAACCTGCAATTTTATTGCTTATGGGTGATGTCTACAGTATTTGTACAGGTTTATTGAAATGTATTTGTGTATTAAAGGGCACCTTTGATGAAAAATCTACTTTTTAAGCTGTTTGGACAGTCATATGTGTAGGTATAGTGTACAGACGGTCATTTTGGGGTGATATAAACACACCCAGTCCTTTTTTTTCAATTTAACAACATAAAAACGGTGGACCAATTGGAGCGGTTTTGAGATCGACCGCAACTCTACGTAGGAGTGCGGTCCCCCCGCCCACCGAATTGATTGACAGCTGCGTATTAACATGTCTCCGTAGTAACGCGTATAATCATATCAACAAGACAGGACGTGCACAAAACAACCGGGAATAAAAGGTCTGTTCAGTTCGCGAAGGTCATCAATCATCATCAGATGTGATCAAGAGTGAGTTTCACAAGTTTAACACGTTTAAAACAGTGCATGTTTGTAATGAACTACAGAGATTCACTTCAGCTTTACTTCATCACCACAGCCGCGTGTCAGCAAAAAAGACGCTTCAATCTCGGTTTGTTGAGATTAAATCAGGTTTATTGTGTACATTACCATAACAGAAATCCATACAGCAGTGGACATTAGCCCGTATCCTTTCACATTTGCTCGCAAAAGCGCACGCTGTCTGTGTGTGCGCGCGCACGTGCGTGCGTGCGTGAACGAACTCTATAACTGCATTGTGCGTGACTCATCGTTGCAGCTCCTTAACAAACACATTAAACAGTCTTTGGTAAAGTTCTTACTGTTGTATTTCTCACAAACGTAGTGAGATCTGCTTCTCTTACACCTGTTCCTGTTGTGTCTGTGCGTCTGACGCAGCCGAGGGCGGAGATTGGGGCACGCTGACGGGAACGGTGGGCGGGGAGGACTATCCATAAAGGGCCAGTGCAAAAAACTAGAAAAAGTTGTTTAGAGCTATAATGGAACAACTTAAAGCAGCTATAATTAATAATCTGATGGGTATTTTGAGCTGAAACTTTACAGACAAATTCTGCTGACAGAAAAGACTTATATTAAATATAAAAAAAGGGGTCATGTATGTGCCCTTTAATATGTGTTGTCTTCAAAATCCTCAATGGTTGGCATCATCTCTACGTAGATTTAAAGTTAGACACTTCTATCTTTGAGTGGGTGATCATTTCTCCATTTCAAAATAACATTTTACTTTGCTACTTTACATTTTGTGTGGTGGAGTTAAAACAACATTTGCAACATTTCCAAAAATTTCAAATTAAAGTACAGATACTTAAAAATACGCTGAAGTACAAATACAACAGTGAAGTAAAAATACCCATGCACAATTTCTTGTTTCCCCCCTAATTCCACAGCATGGGTCATTATGTGTAAATGTGTATGCCAACACAATCTCATTTCAATTTGTAACGTTTTGATTTAGTGGCTAATTGGTATAAATTCGTACAATCTCATTCGTACAGTTTAGTACGGTTTGCCCATCCCCCAATGACGGTTGGGTGTAGGGGCAGGGTTGGGTGCCACGCCTCCTTTTTGAAACTCGTACATTTTCATACAACTGAAGCCAATAAACTGACAAAACGCAAAACAGTTACATTTCTCGTAAGATCAGGCTGGAGTAGCACATTACGATTATAATATGTTCTACAGCATGTTATTATCCTTCATAAAAATGTGTGTAATTGTTAGGTTTGTGAAATATTTTTTTATTGAAAACTGCCATTTCTCTATGCTAAATTATGGCAGAGCATTGCAGTCAGATCAATCAACAAAAGTACAAAAAATAAACATTTCCCAGCCCTATTGATAATATACACATAAATGTTGAAACATAAATATTCATCCGCAGAACAATCTCATCTGTCTCCTTCTCTACAGTCTAAATATGTGAAAATACATCAAAGTAAAATCAAAGTCTGACATCAAAGTAATGGATCTACCTTGTGTAATTAATTAAATCATCCTGTGAATATGAGTCCAGAAGTAAAAATTCACCCTGTTGATTTGAAATCTCAAGTTCACATCGAGAAACCAAAAATCTTTACTTAACCAACATTTAAATCTCTCTACAAAATCAGACACAATGATGTCTTTGGCCTCTGTCTTGATGCAATAAGCACTGTGAGATAATGTGATCCTCAAACAAAGCAAACGGAGGAACGAGCGAATGTGAGGCTCAGTATCTCACAAGCAGATTAGCACGCCGTCATCGATCACACTGTGACTTCATACATTATCTCAGCCTGCATCACTGATCCCACTCTCAAACTTCACTGGATATGAGGCCTTGACAGCAACAGAGATGCCTCAGCGCTGTGGGACTGTCCTGATCTAGTGGATTATGACATTCAGAGCAAAACAGAACCTAAGTAAACCAAGAATGCTATCTTATTGTGTACAAGTATATTCTGCAGTTATACTCCAGTTTTCAGGGTCACATAGTTATTCAGAATTCATTCCTATTTGATGATTTTGGGAGCTCAAGAAATATTACATACTGTATAACCTTTCAAATTTAATGACATTACATGTGTTGAAAATGGTTATGCTACTTAATAAACTGGGGAAAAAAATGCTGGGTTCCACAAAATTCATTCATGTTCTCCCAACACAAACTAAGTTAACTGATTTTTTTTACCTGGATTGAACATGAAACAATTAAGTTGTTTTAATCTATCACATTTATTTTATTTTTTCATTTAACAATGTCTGTGGAATAAGTTTATCAAAAAGTAGATATTCTAAAATAATTTTAATTATAAAACAAAATACACTAGATATTTGATGCCATATTTTTATATTTAAGGCTTTTCTGTATTTTCTCACACAAATATTTTATTATAAATTAAATTAAATTAAATTAAATTAAATTAAATTAAATTAAATTAAATTAAATTAAATTAAAT
>CAIGQQ010004837.1:20456440-20480778 GCA_903798035.1 Danio albolineatus | reverse complement strand
ATTGATTGATTGATTGATTGATTGATTGATTGATTGATTGATTGATTAATTAAGTTAGCCTTTGTCCACATCACATAAATCAATTAACAGATCATAATTTTGTAACATGGGTGCCATGAATCATTTTTAGAGCAGTTTTGTTTGCTGATGAGCTTTCTTAGACAGTCAAAAATGAATATGACCCACAATATGGATTTTAAAAAAATTCCGTTACACATCAGATTGAACTTTTAAAATGTCCTACACTTAACAGGATGAGTAGAATGCTCTCTAAAATATCTCTGCATTAAAAAAGCTAAGTACTTCTATGATTATTTCTTTTTCTTTTTTTAGAAACTATTAGAGCAAACATTAATGATAAGCAGATGTCCCAATGTCTCAGGGTCCAGCATCCTCTTCATCGTCCTCTAAAGCGTCTCTGTTGTTCTCATTGTTACCTGTTTTCCTCCAGACTGACTCAGCTTGTCAGGGTTGTTTTCATCAGGAACCTTGAAAATCCAATACGCTGGTTATCAAATCACATCACTCAAGGGCATCTGCCGGTCAGTGTATCTGGAGAATCGATCAGCTTATCAGTTCAGCTACTTTCATTTACTTCAAGCTTAACATGTGTGGACTTCCTCAGGCTCTGCGTCTGATTTTCCAACCCGACACGAGGGTTTCGGTACCTCGTATAAGCCTTATCGCACACTTGCTCCTACTTTCAAATGTCACTGCTTTGCTTTTGTACACAGACTGTTTACCGTATATTAGTGTAAAGAAAAAAAATCCTGAAAGAATTAAAATATCTCTATTTGAATCTCTTTAAGCTCACCATGGTGGTATTTATTTGATGCAAATTCAGTAGAAGCAATAGTATTGGAAAATGTTATTATAAATGTCTATTTTAATATATTTTGAATTATAACAAGTTCCATGGCAGAGCTGGATTTTTAGCATTAATGACCAGTGTCACATGGTCCTTAGAAATCAATGCTGATCATTGCTATATACATAATTTTATTGCACTGCAAATGACTACATACACACACACACACACACACACACACACACACACACACATGAAAGAGTCATTTGCAGTGCAATAAAATTATGCACACAAAAATCTCAGCCTCAAAGGGCTTTTTCTCCAGCGATCTCTTCTCAAAAATCAAAGTGTGCCCATGCATTTTTCATTGCCGTATGTTAAAGTTGTGCTGGAAGATGACATTCCTCAGAACAACATGCCAGACTCAATGAAGAACACGAATAGAGACGCTCCTCCTCTGAGCTCTCGCTCTCTGCTCCTCATTCACACAGCACATTTAGCCTCCCAGCATCACAAATGATGGTAATTGTACTTGAATCCACAATATTGAAATGATTTATGGTGGCGTTACATATATGATTGCCTTTTTTCGACTAGGGGAGTGTTTACCGTAATGTGAGCAACACATTTGCTTTCTTTGGGTACATTAAATGTCCTTTAGCTTTGTTTGAATATAAACTCAGTTTTTTTTTTTGACTCCACCAGCTAATAAAATCTCTCTCTTTTTCCCCTCTCTCTCTCTGCTTTCATGAATGCCTGCGGACACAAATCAGCAGGTGAGTGCATTTTTACCTTCATTATACGAATTCTTTTGAATTGCAACTTTCACACCTCAACTTTGGCGAGTTTTTCATCTAGGGGTTTTTCATCAATGAATGTCAGAATGTCAAAGTGCCCTGTAATTTAAACATCCACACGGTACATTTTCCACATTTATCCCGTCGTTTTTACTTTGGCCTTCCACACCATTGCAGGCTTTGAATGCGCTGTATATAATGCCACATCAAGGGCAAAACTAATCAAATGGTTGCCACGGGGCTTCTGCGTTTCTCTGCCTATGCTTTTCTGAAGAATCTCGATTCGGCCCTCTATAAAATTACTTCCCTTAAACCACAAATCATTGCTTCACCTTCAACTGGCAGCTCACGGCTATCGCTGACAGCTGAGGACGCCACTGGAAGTGCTTCAACTATTTAATCTCCTAACTGAAAACTAAACTCACGCACATAATCAACATGCTAGCGAGATGAAGCCCGCTGAGTGAAGAAAACTTTGCCATGTCTAGATGTCTTGCTTTTCTTTTCTGCCCTTGACAGTCTGTCTTTCTCTCCGTTTTTTTTTTTTATATAAAATTTTCATGAATAAAACTACCGGCCATACAAATGCTAAGCTTTCTGAGGCAGAGTGAGAATAATATAGTCTTAAAGCTGCTGCAAAATGCACAGAAGATCATTTTATCGTTCTTCAAGAGTACCGACAGGGCAGTGAAAAGAATTTGAAGGGCAATTTATAAAAAATAGCGAAAAACTAGGATATATGGAAGTCTGTGGCTTTTTTTCAAGGCTGTGCACCGGTAACACCACCAAACTGCAAAGTGCCATGAATAAACATTTATTGAATAAAAGCTAAAGATGGAGACAGAGCAGAGCTGGGTAATTACGAATCAAAGTTAATCCAAGTGGTTAATGCAATGTGGTTACTTGAGGTAAACCTTGGGATTGTTTTTTTTTCTGCCTTTTCTAATGGATAAACAAAGAAAGACAAGAATGTGAACAAATCTGCAGCTACTCCAGAGATTTTAGCAATGACAACCTCATAAAGCCACAACTGGAGTGGAAAGTTCAGCGACTGATCTAGTACCGGTTCACAAATTACTGAACACAGAAACAGCAGATCATTTTCATAATTAAACAATCTAACAAAAGCAGAACAAATGAGAAAAGAATGTTCTGATAATGTTGTCTACTAATAAAAGCAAGTAAAATGTGTGTTAGTTTTTAGGATTTGCAAAGGCTGCGTTTAGACTGAAGATCTTGATGGTCAATTCCGATATTGTGACTGTATCCGATTATTTTGATTCCCCGCTTACATCATCTTTTAAAAGTGACTCGTATCTGATTGTCTGCATTTACACAGCACATGGCAAAGGCGCAATGACAAGGAAAAAAAGAGCAGACGCTAACTAAAAGCTGATAGTAAAAGAGCGCCCTTTTGTCTGTTCCTGTATTTAATCTGTTCGTAGGGATTCATTCATTTTCTTGTCAGCTAAGTCCCTTTATTAATCCGGGGTCGCCACAGCGGAATCAACCGCCAACTTATCCAGCATATTTTTTTTTACGCAGCGGATGCCCTTTCAGCCGCAACCCATCTCTGGGAAACATCCATACACACACATTCACACTCATACACTACGGATAATTTAGCCTACCCAATTCACCTATACCACATGTCTTTGGACTTGTGGGGGAAACCGGAGCACCCAGAGGAAACCCACGCAACCACGGGGAGAATATGCAAACTCCACACAGAAATGCCAACTGACCCAGCCGGGGCTCGAACCAGCGACCTTCTTGCTGTGAGGCGAACGTGCTACTCACTACGCCACCGTGGCGCCCGTAGGGATTTATTTATTTTTAATTCTTTTTTGACATGTTGTTTTGCTATAGTTCATGACAGAAAAGTTCTCATTTGTCCATCTTCTTTTAATCTAGGCCTTTTTAAACCAGTGGACATTTTAATGTAATGTCCATGGCATGATTTATGCATGTGATGTATGTTTTATATTAGTTTATATTGGTCACGTGGTGGATATTGTGCTCTCTCGCTCTCTCTCTCTCGTTAACGTACCTAAAGGGGTGGTCCAGAATCTATTTTTAAAGCATGATTGTGTTTATGGGGTGCAAATCAATGTGTGCTCCTGCTTCATTTGTGAAAAATCATGTTATTTTTTCATTCATTCATTTTCTTTTTGGCTTAGTCCCTTTATTAATCCGGGGTCACCACAGCGGAATGAACCGCCAACTTATCCAGCATTTGTTTTACGCAGCAGATGCCCTTTCAGCTGCACATGTTATTTTTTCATATATTTTATTTTGATTATATACAGCTACTACGCTAACATGAAAACGACTGTCATATTTCCTAGTTCCTCCAAAAGCCCACGCTCAAGAGGCTCTGATTGGTCAGCTAAAATAATGTGTTGAGATTCACGGATCGGCTCCATGTCACCAGGCATGATTTATGCACGATTATGCATGATTTATCCATATTTCCACCCTTTGCTGTGCTGGGTGTATGCTTGTAACCTGAAGGGTTTATGACATCATTAACCAGGATGTATTTTTTTTGTAGTCCCCAAACTTTATTCGCTGTAGGCTTTGCTATGCTAACTCTGTAAAAGCCTATGTCTCCCTTTGCGTTGAACTTATATGAACGTATATGAAAAATATGATATTGTAGTGGACCACCCCTTTAAATACTTGTTCTACGTGACAATATAAAAGCTTTTTTAGTCCTCATATATGAGATTTAAGGTTTGGGACTTTGCTGAAGTCTGTTCTGAAATGAAAGCGTCAGACTTGACGTCATTAGGGTTTTCAGTGACGCAAGACTCGCATTGACAGGTGAAAATCCTATCTACCTGCTTTCACTGCAGACATGCGGGACACAGATCTGATTCATATCGGATATTCCACATATGAACAAGGCCTGAATCTGATTTGAGTAAATCGGAATCCATGTGATTTTTTTTTTCTGCTTACACGTACATGGGCCATATTCGATCAATGCCACATAGGGAAAAAAAATTGATTATTCGGAATTGAGTCACCTGAACCATGCAGTTTAAATGCAGCCAAAATGTGACCCTAGACCATAAAAACAGTTTTTATGTTGCTCAAGAATATTTTTGGGAATAGCCAAAAATACATTGTATGGGTCAAAATAATTGTTTACCAACTATGCCCAAAATTATTAGAACATTTATTCAAGAGTTCACACTCAGCTGATGATTGATTATAAAGTTTGTTTGGCATACTGTCCCGAGAGAGAGCCCTGAGCTTATAAGATCCTCGAGCCCAGGGCTCCCTCCTGTTTTGCAAGGCGAGAGGGGAGTTTAAGCTCGGGTAAATCTCGAGAACTCCCCTGCTGGTAGCTAATGAACAGATAGTGATTGCTATGAAGAGATAACTACAGTACTTACTAGGAGCATGTCTATTTCATTCGATTTGAATTAGTCAATTAACTTAAGTTGCATGTGTTTGGACGGTGAGAGGAAACTGTGGAACCCGGGGGAAACCCACAGTAACAAGGGGAGAACTTGTAAACTCCGCACAGAAACGTCAGCTGGCTTGGTAAGGACTAGAACCAGTGACATTCTTGCTGTGAGGCAACAGTGCTAAACACTGGGCCCACCATGCCACCCATATAGGAAAGGAGGAGGAGTAGGGGTGGAAGGGGGGATTCTTCAAAATGAAGATGGCTGTTATATGGAACTTAGGGTATTTATAGTGGCTTAGGAATCTTCTGATTGGTGAATCATAAATTGAATGATGAGGGACCGGCTGCAAGCAATCATAAGCATCTAATCCTCTTGAAATTAGTTAAAAAAATAAACTTCTCTTAAAGATCATGCTTTGTGCAGAAATTGTGTACATTTCCTGTTGTAAATGTATGACAGCTCAATTTTTGATTGGTAATTTATTAGTTTAGAGAGCTTTAAAGTTTTTTTTTTCTTAGTATTTCATTTTTTTTTCTTTAAACCCCGAGATTTCACAATTATCTCAGTCAAATAATTTCCTATCCTAACAAACATAGTGGAAGGCTTATTTTTTTCAGCATTCTGGTGAATAAAAATAATAATAACAAAATTGTATGACCAGTTATGATGGCCACAAATATGCAGTTTAGTCAGCGAGGGTGTGTTTCACTGCGTAAGCATACTAAAGAAATTATAATATTCATTTTAAACAACATTCTTTAATTTAAGTGGGTTATATACATTATATTATGCACAAATTATCTGTTTTCTGTGCATCTGAAGGCCACAATCTCTATGTTTTGTATCTGAATGAATCAGTTTTTCAGGTCGTGGTTGAAAGGTTTATAAAGACTTTATAGAATACAAATAGTGTCTGTACAGTATATAAAGAGTTCATTTCTAAATGACTGAGAGTCAGTGATTTAACAAATCCCTTATTGATACAGTTAGTGATATTAATACATGTACAACAATGTACTAAAAATGATTTTCCTTGGGACTTTTGAAATGTTTCGCCTACAGATGACAACACTGTCAAAATGATCCCCATTCCCCAGTGTAAATGACTAAAAATACAGTATATAATGCACTGAATGAAATGGCTTTGTCCCTTTGTGAAACATACAATACAGTCCTGTAGTCTGATATACAGGACATGTAGTGTCAATACTCAAACATGTCTAAAGTCTGAACATATAATGCACATGTACTGTATATGGCACCATTTTCAAAATGTGTGTATTTGTTTGTGGAGACAAGTGATATCATTTTTAAAAACCCTTGAAACTGCTTAGTTTCATGCCTTCAAAATGCAAATTTTTAACCTAACAGTCAAAATGCATGAAAAAGTAACAAAAGTAACAACATGCATGTGCAGTGACATGAATATGAAGTCTCATTTGTGTGTATAAATCCACCAGCTTTCTATTTGCGCAATAGATTTTTGTCAAGAAATTTGAGTCATTAGCATCCAATAAACAACACACTGTGAAGATAATAGTTTATGATTTAGAGCCATCATCACAGTATGTTGTTTATTAGCTGTTAATGATTTCACAATATGGAAATAGACCTCCCCCATTCAGAAAGATCATTAAAGTAATGAGCATTTTATTTAAGCTTATCGGAGCCTTATCACCTCTGTATGACATTAAGACTTCATTATCCACTAGTAGAGCTCAGTAGTTAAAGTGCCTCATTACATGGTGCTCTGGGATACTGAATTCTGATTGGTCAAATGTCACATTCATCTGTTCATTCACCCATTAATTTACAATACAGTTTTATGGAGGGCCTTGAGGAGGCTTTCCAAAAACAGTATTATATTAAATTACATATTGTGTCAGAATTTATCCCATTTAGAGGTTGTTATTTTTAGGCATTCCTTCAGGCAGAAATTAGGAAAAAACAATATTGCATATTTAAATAATTCAACATTTATTTTGATGGACACACACACACACACACACACACACACACAAAGATCATAACAACAGTTTAAAAAAATTATAATAATAGTAATAATGACGAATAATAGTTACTTAATCTTGAAAAAATAAATCAAATAGAAAATATAAAAAGAAAAAAGATATATCTAGATTGATGCATTAAACCAATCAGTCACATTTCCTGTTCCCTTTAAGAGTCAGATGCATCGCAATATGGAGCATTTGCTATTTACATGGCGAACTTTGTAATGTGAAAGCTTCAATAGTGAGAAAACAGTTAAACAGACCATCTGCACTGCGAGGATAAAGAACGAGCCTTCTTCATTCGGCCTCTGTACTGTCTCTTTATTTTACTTTTACTCTTTACTCCTTTACTTTCGTGGATAAGAAAAGGCTGTTCTACGCATTCCACTGAAGACATCCGTTAATTTAGTTTTGCAAGCGCAAAGATTTGTTTCAAAACAATTTCTAAATTCAGTTCTAATTTTCAGGAAACGATTAAATGAACAATAATAACGAAGTGTTGTCAAAAAACACTTTTTATCTAAACACACGTCCTATTCTTATGCCCCATATAGTGATGCATACATCTCAAAATCCAGACAGGTGGACAAATCTAAACTTGATTTAATTAAAACAATTATAAACATGCATATTATAATTAATACTGCTATTAATAATAACATTATACAAATTGTCATGAATAAACTGAAAAAAAGCCTAATATGATTTTTTTTCATATGTAAAAATATTAGTTTTTTGCTGTACATCTTGTGTGTATTAAGCAATGTGTAAGCATTTTGGACCCGCATATGTGCATAACTACTGCACTCTGCGCTGGACAATGGCGCAGTCTTTTTCAGTTCCTCAAAATACCAACGCGCCAACAATGCGCCTTAACACACCTCCTTTTTAGACACAAATTCCAATGAGTCCATAAAGTGGCACAAATGGATTTGCTGTTTAAACAACATGGCACAAAATATGAAAATTAGGGTTGCGTTGTTCTGAAAATAGCAACAAATCACGTCATACACGTCTTGCACCTTATTGCGCCGGGTGTACGATAGTTTTATAGTGTCATTCATGGCAATGTTATACATTTATCTGAGGAACTGAAACCATTTTTATCTCTCTCGCAGAATTTCTTTTTATACATCAGCAACAGGTGCCAATTTGCATCTCAGTTAGTGTAAAATTATTGCAAAGACATGGCAAATAACACATTGAATTAAACAATGAATTTTGAATTAGAAAAAAAAATGATTTAATTTTAAAACATTTTAAAATGCTAATTGCATTTATTAAAATGATAAAATCCTAATTGTTAATTGCATTTTATATCAAATGTCCCCACAAGTATAGCAATGCTAGTAAACTTTGACATTGTGAATACTTTTTTTTTTGGAAAACGGCTCATAAATCACACAGAATAAAGTAGGTTTTGATAGTGCAAAAATGTTGATTATTCCCTGTGAGTTTTAGCTTCTGTACAGTGTAAAAATCATTACGTCTATGCGAAGTCCCCATAAAGATAGCTTTGCAAGTATGTGTGTGTATTCCCATGATGTACAGCGGTGCAGAAAACTGTGTTGCAGATGCAAGGCATATGAAACAGGCATTTGGGTTAAGTGTGTAGGCTGTAATAAAGTGTAGAGGTGTGACCCGTGCACTCCCGTTCTGAAATAACCTCCCCTGCCTGGACATCTTGACATTTCTATTGGCGAGAGGGAGAGGGCAGCTGCAGAAGTGGCACCGGGGGCCGCAGATCATGTTTATTATTTCCTGGGAAGTGATTTCTTCTCCCTGCCGCTTCTGGAGAGTAAACCACACATCACTTACTGTCAGCACTCCAGCCTTCGCCGCTGCACCTCCATCATCCCCGCTCGCTCTGTTTATTTATTCAGCTCCGTCCGTGCTGTTTGGAGCAATCCCGCCGAGAGTTTCCCCTCCGTCGCTTTTAATTGAGGCCGTAGGTGAGGGCACACGCTCAAACAGGAGGTGACGCGCAATCTTCGTGCTGAAATAGGCCTGTGTCCATGCGTGAGAAGTGTTTGTGCTCACATAATCTGTAGTTTAAGCGTTCATCTCTCTGTCCATCTGTCTGTCACTCTCTTTTTCTATTTAAATGCTATCCATCTATCCATCCATCTTCATGCATCCATCCATCCATCCATCCATTCGTTCTTCTGAAACATTTAGTCTGGGTCCATCTATTTATTTTTCTAAAATATTCAGTCTAGATCCATCTATCCATCCATCCATCCATCCGTTCTTCTAAAACATTTAGTCTGGATCCATCTATGTATTTTTCTAAAATATTCAGTCTGGATCCATCTATCCATCCATCTATCTATCTTCATCCATCCATCCATCTGACTGTCAATCCATCCATTCATCCATTTATATATCTATCCATCCGTCTGTCTATCCATCAGTCCATCCGTCCGTCCATCCATCCGTCCATCCTTCTAAAACATTCAGTCCGGATCCATCCATCTACCCATCCATCCATTGTTCTAAAATATTCAGTCTGGATCCATCCATCCATCCATTCATTTTCATTAGTTTATCTGTCTGTCTATCTATTGATCCATCCATTTATGCATCCATTTATGCATCCATTTATCCATCCATTTTCATCCATCCGTCTGTCCATCCATCCATTTTCATCCATCCATCCATCCATCCATTTATCCATCCATCCATCCATCCGTCCATTTTCATCCATCCGTCTGTTCATCCATCCATCCATATATCTATCCATCTGTCTGTCTGTCCATCCATCAGTCCGTCCATCCGTCCGTCCATCCGTCCATCCATCCATCCTTCTAAAACATTCAGTCTGGATCCATCCATCTACCCATCCATCCATTGTTCTAAAAGATTCAGTCTGGATCCATCTATCCATCCATCCATTTTCATTCATTTAGCTGTCTGTCTATCTATCAGTCGATACATCCATCCATCCATCCATCCATTTTCATCCATCCGTATGTCCATCCATCCATCCATCCATTTTTATCCATCCGTCTGTCCATCCATCCATCCATCCATCCATTCATCCATCCATCCACCCATTCATCCAAAACATCCATCCATTTTCATCCATCCATCCATCCATCCGTCCGTCCGTCCATCCATCCATCCATCCATCCATCCATCCATCCATTGTTCTAAAACTTTCAGTCCGTCTGTCCTTCCATCCATCCTGGAATTGCCAAATTTGAATAAAAATAGCATCATTCATGAAAAAGATTTTCATGTTCCCTTGAGTTGGTTTTGGACTTGTGTAAAACTGGACTGACACGGTTAAATTTTTTATAATGTATGTGAAGCTGCTTTGACACAATCTACATTGTAAAAGCGCTATAAAAATAAAGATGAATTGAATTGAAAAAAAAAGGTTAATGCGTTTGTTGAATAAGCTCTGGTGTAGTGAACATTACATCCATGTGACCAATCAGCTATCTCCGTTTTGCTGTCTCCGTCTGCTATGTGTTAGATCATGTGATTAAAACATGAATACGAATGAGTTGCTTTTAATGATTGAATGTATACTAGTTGAATAAGTGAGTTTTATTAATTGAGATGAGTATGCATTGTCATCTCTGACTCAGTAAACCCAGAGCATGTAAGACACACAAACAGAACAAACTTTGTGAAATTCTAGCCAAACCGTGCTATAATTTGTTTTTTTTTTTAGTATAAGGAATTTCCTCAGCTGCAATGGCACTTCAGTTTTATGCTTTCCTATTAGCATAATTACTCCCAGATAGAAAAGCCCAGCACTTTCATTAAAAACAAGATTGCTTTAGTTATTACTCTTGACATTTGTAGCAAACATTAATGGTTCAGTGGGTTTATCAAAAGCTTGGTAAAACTTTTCAGAGTGATTTTTATTTTTTTATTTTCTCTGGAAACTGTCTGGGCTATTTTTAAAATACATGTCCATATCCAAACCAATGGCATTCATAACACAGTTAATATGGATTCTGCTACAAGATTATACTCAATTGCATACACTCAGGCTATGTTTACATGGCAATGTTGTAGCCAAAAACTGAAAAGCTAAAATGTTTACACAGAGTCAGGTTTACACAACGGCATGTGTGAAAAGGGCCAAAAAGACTGTTTTAAACATACCAAGCCAGTATTTGGCATGGTCACCTTGTCACTAAACAATATATGGAAGTGGCTAAGTGGCGGCTTGGTGCTGTTGATGGTGTTTCCCGTGTGTGTTAGATAAGTTTCCTCTGTTGGTTGTAATGTGAAGTAACACTTTGCTTAAGGATTGTTAGAAAACACTTGAGCAACAATAACACTACCATGTACTTCACCATTGTTGTGTGTTTGTTCATTCATTCATTCATTCATTTATTCGTTTTCTTTTTTGGCTTAGTCCCTTTATTAATCTGGGGTCGCCACAGTGGAATGAACCGCCAACTTATCCAGCACATGTTTAGCTGCAACCCATCTCTTGGAAACATCCATACACACTCATTCACTACAGACAATTTAGCCTACCCAGTTCACCTACACCACATGTATTTGAACTTGTGGAGGAAACCGGAGCACCCAGAGGAAACCCTCGCGACAACGGAGAGAACATCCACACAGAAATGCCAACTGACCTGGCCGAGGCTCAAACCAGCAACCTATTTACTGTGAGGCAAACATGCTACCCACTACGCCACCATGGCGCCCCTTGTGTTTGTTCACACTTGCTTTTAATCTGCACCACCCTAAACACATACCATGCACAATTATTTTTGTCATAACTTTTATATAATCTGGTCTCGGGTGTTTACGGGGACACGACAATGGCAGTGTTTTTAGAAACTTCCACTTTGTAACCTAATGTTTAGTTTTGTACATTTTCAGTCCCAAAAATGACGTTGTCTTGCAAAAAAAAAAAACACGAGCAAAACACATGAAAAAATCCCAGTTTTTGCTAAAAAAGCATTGTCAAGTGACTGGTTCATCAGTTTGGGTAAAATATGGAGAAACTTTAGGGTGTGTAGTGGCTATTTTCTTTAAGGAGGCTCTCTCAGTGGTCAAGAAGACAAATTCTTACCCAAAGTGTCTTTTAGAGTTTTATTCTTTGCAAAGAAGGTCAGACAGTCATACAGCAACGCAGGTTTCTGCAGAGTGTGAGACACCGAAACAGAGTGTGTTCTCTTTTTATCTAGTCACAAGGTCATTAATGACATACAGAATGAATCACAGTTACATCAACGCACACATTTAACCATTGACTGTCTATATTTCAGTCTAACTACCACCTGAAGACATAGCTTGTTAAATCACCATGTACAGTATGTATCCAAATCTTGTCTGGTGATAAACAGATTAACAGAAGTGGTCACACATAGCTTAATGTAAACAGTACATCCATAGAAGAATAAAAGAATCAGACTTTTATAATGTATATAAAGGAATTTCCACCACAGGTGAAAAAAGTCTAATTATTTTTAAGGGGTTGTCACCTTTATTAGATTAGACAGTGGAGAGTAGAAGTGGTGATGCATGACAGGATTGACAAGGGACCTTGAGCCAAGAATCGAATTCAACGCACTTAACCGTCCACAATTGGTTATTCACATATAACCCAAAATTGAGTAATAAAACAAAAATAAAAGCATTTTTTGCGTGTACAGTAAGCATCAGTTCTGCAGAATGCCTTTTAAAAGCGATGTAGTGGCTTTTCTAGACGAGTGTGTTCCCTGAGCTGCGGTGAGGGCAGACTAAACCATCGATCTTGCTCCGATGGCATTTGGATCACATCCAGGTTGGGGGCCCTTTAGTGAATGTCACCAGAGGCTCTGCGTTTTGCAACTCTCTTATTTGAGAAATTGTCCCCGGAGTTTCATTTGTGTCAAATTAACAGCGAGTCCAAAGACAATCCATAAAGATGAATGACATTCTGCCGAAGCCAGTGGACACATTAAACCGTGGCTGGATTAAACAGCCTACAGTATATTGTTGTTTTGACACTTCGGCAGATTGGCAGCCTTAATCAAGCGCATGAATTTCCGCTGTCACTTTCTAATTCACCTGCGGTCGGTGTTTTTGGACCGCGTCGAGAAGGAGAAAGTTTCCTTCCAGCCGAGAGCTCTCTCATCAGCAGGTGATCTGCCACCCATGGGTGTGCAGACGTCTGGAGGATGGAGGTTTGTGACTGAGACTGTGAGGAAATCTGTGATTGAATCAGTGGCGGGCTTGTCATGGTTATCTAGATGTGTCTGTGAAAACGGGCTTCTCTCTGTGCAGGTGTCACTTGTCCTGCATGTCTGTCTGCCAGATAAAGCATGGCTGCCTGCCACACCACACAATTACACCTCACTGCATTGATGGGAGCCTGTCCATCATCTGCTGACGGATAAAAAGATATCAAGTGCTGGATTCAGAATACTTTTTAAAAATAAATGATAAAGTGGCTAAATTAGGGCACAATGCTGTATAGATAGAATTCGTTGGAAAACAGATAATGTCGCAGTAGAAAATTGCCAGTACATTTTCTGTTAATTAAATGGACATATATGGACAAAACATAAGGCATTTTTCAAAAAGGTACAACGTTATGAAAAATTCTGTTGTTCATTCATTCATTCATTTTCTTTTCAGCTTAGTCCCTTTATTAATCCGGGGTCGCCACAGTGGAATGAACTGATAACTTATCCAGCATTTGTTTTACGCAGCAGATGCCCTTCCAGCTGCAACCCATCTCTGGGAAACATTCATATATTCTCATTCACACACATACACTACGGACAATTTAGCTTACCCAATTCACCTGTACTGCATATCTTTGGACTGTGGGGGAAACCGGAGGACCCGGAGGAAACCCACACAAACACTGGGAAAACATGCAAACTCCACACAGAAATGCCAACTGACCCGGCTGAGGCTCAAACCAGCAACCTTCTTGCTGTGAGGGGACAGCACTACCTACTGCGCCACCATGTCGCCAATAAATTTTGTTGTATAATAATATATTATTGGGTCATTGTGTGTGAAATTAGTTTTAGTTAAAGCTGTTATATCTTCTAAAAGTGAAATCTGAATTATTATTATTATTATTATTATTAGGAAATACAATATACAGTAATACAATTAAAAGACCACTTGAAAGTACGCACTCTGGATTTATGATTTAGTTTTATTCTGCAAACCACACTGTAAAATAATTCAATATATTACCATATGGTTATGAATTGCATCATAGGACCTTGATCTCTGCTCTGTCCACTTTTAATTAAAAAAATTCAACTCTGCAGTTTAACAATTTGATTTGAAACGGGATATTGTATACAGGGCCGGATTAAGAGCACATTGGGTCCTGGGGCTGCATGTGCAAACCAAAGGGCCCCATTTTTTATTTTATTGCCTCAAGAAAGTATTTTTGTTTTGCTATTATTGATATTATTGTTATTATTATTATTATTATTATTATTATTATTATTATTATTATTAATTAGCTAATTAAAATTGTGATCTAATTTTCCACCATTTGATTCATACTGTATTTAATTATTTCAAATGTTTTCTATTTTACTAAAGTAGGCTAACATGTAAAGTATACAAAATAATCATATAACATGACCTTCAAAAGATTGCATGGGTGCGCCGCTGAGACAGCGCTTCAGTTATGAGACCATACAGCATGATCTCGCCCATCCTTGCTTCTCTTATTGCAAGGTAATAAGGGATATTGTTTGAATTTTATGTTCTGTTCTACGATGCACTTGGCTAGCCCACCTTTAACTGGACCGTTCTCATGGTAGAGCCGAAATATGAAACTGTCCTGGAAAAAAAGGGACTTTCCTGGGAAAAATGGGACATCTGGTCACCCTTATGGGAGACTAAAACAGGGTTACTCAAAAGAAAGATTGGGCTACAGCATCTTCAAGCCGTAGTTTAGCTGAGTCACTGTTTTTTGAACCTTTTCAGCGAGCTGAAAGGAAAACTTCACATCACGGCTTACAAAAACATAACGCAAAGAGGCATTTCTCAGCTCATGACACAACTTTTTCAGCCCCCCTCCTTCCAGCCCCGATTGTATGAAATAATGTGTAAAGAAAAAGAGTCAATAAAATAGCAGTAAAAGTACTGGCAGTTTATTGCTAGGTTTTTGTTCCGTAACCCAGCCAATGTACCACTTCTATCTATTGTTAATGTCAATAAAAGTCTTTTCTAAAACAAAAGTTGGACAGAAGATCAGGGTCCCATAATACAATTTAAAAGCATACATAAATGACTGAAAAAAAAACAATTGAATTACAGTCAATTCAGTCACAGTCACACTTCCTAATTTAAAGCAGTACAGTCCTGCTTTTGACTGATTTTGAATTATTCAGCATTTGCATCTGCATCACAGAAACCATAGAGCCCGACTACATGAGTTGATCCTCAAAAGTTTCGCCTCTAATAGTCAGTTTATTCCACGAGGTGCAAAGGAAATGTTGTTTTCTGGACTGGCACAGAATCCACATAGATAATAATACAGCGGCGGTATGGCAAATTCGGCAGCAGTAATACTCACCCGGGGCCTTGCGCTTCTACTGCTCAAGCCTATTGTTTGTTGTTTAGCTCTCATTTCGGATGCATGGCAAACTTTGAGCAAGAGTTTAATCACATTTCTGGAATATTTTCCTCCTGTTGTGTATCGCATTCATTCCTCTAGCTTCTAATCATCAGCCTTCCATAAAGTGCCCTCAGACATCATGCTTTGTAGGGAGGGCTTGTTTTGTGTTTATTAGATTATTCCCATGGTCAATTTTGCTTTCTTCACACTGTACTGATTAAACTTTCACTTGGGAAATCAAGAGAAAGCTAAAGTGTGACACCGGAAAACAAAACACTGAATTAAAAAAGAAAGCTTTTTTATTTTCTTCCTTCCTCTTTCATTTCCTTCCCTCTTTCTTTCATTTTGTCTAATTGTTGCTTCATAGTTTTTCTAGCTTGTTTCTTTTTCGTTATCGCTTCCATTTTTCTTTCTTTCTTTCTTTCTGTCTTTCTTTCTTTCTTTCTTTTTCTTTCTTTTTTTCTTTCTTCCTTTCTTTTTTTAAATGTCACTTAAACAATTTCCCTTCCTTCCTTTTTTCCTTGCTTACTTTCACTTTCATTTTCTTTCCTTTTGCTTTCTTTTCTCCACTATCCTTCTTTTTATTTGTTTGTTCCATTTCCCGTTATTTCTTCATTTTTTCTCAATTGCTTTATATTTCCTTTCCTTACATTTTCTTTCTTTGAACTTTTCTTTGTCATTTTACCTTTATAATACTTTTTCTTAGTTTTTTTAAGTAGTTTTTTTATTTCCCTCCCTTCTTTTTTTACCCCTCCTGATCCTTCCTTCCTTCTTGATCCATCTGCTGACCGTTTTTTATTTTTTCCAAATTTTTATTGGTTTCTTTTTCCATTCTTCCTCTTTTCCACTTATTTTTCTTGTTTGTTTTAAGTATTGAATAGAAGGAAAGCAAGGAGAATGGAAGAAGGGAATGAAATGGAAAAGGAAGATTTAATAGTAAGGAAGAAACAAAAATAGCAAGAAAGAAGGAAGGAAAGCAGAAGAATAGAAGAAACCGAAGAAAGAAGCAATGATTGCAAATGAGGAAGAGCAAACAAAGCAAGAAGGAAGGAGAAAGAAAGAGTGAGGACGAAGGAAAGAAGTGAAACTGCAGTAAGAAGGGAAGCAATGGAAAACAGCACAATGGATTTAAACAAAAAGACCAAAGCAAAAATAATGGCAGCAAGGAAGTAAGGGCTGAAGTGAGGTTGAAAAGAAAAAGAAAGGAGACAAAGCAAACTACATTCCTGTATTTCTGCTGGTTCCTCAAGGTCAAAGGTTGCCGTCCGGCTCATATTTAAAGACTGCCGACTGTCTCCCTGTCATTTCAGTTGACGTCTCCTTCCACTCCAGTGCACACACAGATTTCACAGCTGCCGCCTCTGTAAGCTGGACATAGAGCACCAGCACAGCTCACTGCCTCTCTTTCTGTCTGACCATTGATGGAGACACTGGCGAGAGCTGAACCGACATCAGGAAAACCAAAGCTGTGACTGTCTGTCCTTTAATGCTTTGCTTTAAAATATTAAGTGACTCTGCGGCTTTATTTTCAGAATATTTTATTTACCAATATTGAAAACATCAGCAGTTGTGCTCATGGCGTTTTTATTTTAATAGGAAACACTGATGCCTATAGGCCTTCTTCAAAGAGTTTTTACTGCTGATGTAGTGAGCCATTTTATTTTTTTAAATACTCTGTTTATTCTGTAGTAAATGGTGCTATATTATTAATATAATTATTGATATAGAAGTGTGAATTAGTGTGTTGTGTTTTTATTATTTTGTCAGTCCAGATATATTCATCAGTAATCTTTTTGAATGTCTTGATTTTTTTTGTTTCTGATCAGTGATAAATATGGAAACATTTCAAATATAAGCATATATAATATTGATAAATATATTAATTCTAAAAAAACAAAAACATTTTTTGATTAAAAATATATATATTATATGTAATATATTATTATATATTATTATATATAATCCTTCCTTCCTCAAACTTACCTTTTTTCTTTACTTATCTTTTTTTTTTTTTTTTCCTCCCCTCTCCTTTCTTTCTTTTGTTCCATTCCCCATTCTTTTCTAACTTTTTCTTAATTACTTTTTAAATATTTTTAATTTAAACTTTACTTTGTTGTTTTACCTTCTTTAAATAGCTTTTTTGTCATTCTTCCATCCATCCTTCCTTTTGATTGTTCTTTTTTCTTTCCATTGTTTATATCTTACATTATCCCTCTATCATTTTATTTTCTTTGTTTTTCTCTTTTTGCTTTATTTTCTTTAGTTTCTTCCTCCATTTCATTATTTTCTATCTTCCATCCTTGCTTTTTTTCTTTCTTTTTTCTTTGTTGTCAAAAATGTCTTTTTTCCCCCTTTAGTTTTCCTTCCTTTCTCCTTTCTCTCATTCATTCATTTTCCTTCAGCTTAGTCCCTTTGTTCTTCAGGGGTTGCCACAATGGAATGAACCGCCCAACTTATACAGCATGTTTTACACAGCAGATACCCTTTCAGCTGCAATACAGTACTGGGAAACATCCATACACACTCATTCACACTCATACACTATGGCGACTAGTTTATCCAATTCTCCTATTCCACATTTGGACTTTGGGGGAAACAGAGCACCCAGAGAAAACTCACACAGACACAGGGAGATCATGCATACTGCAAACAGAAATGCCAACTGACTCGAACCAGCGACCTTACTGTGAGGCGACAGTGCTAACCACTGAGCCACCATGTCACCTTATCTCCTTTCTCTCTTTTTTCATTAAAACTTGACTTCACATCTTTCTTTCTTTCTTTCTTTCCTTCTTTCTTTCTTTCTTTCTTTCTTTCTTTCTTTCTTTCTTTCTTTCTTTCTTTCTTTCTCTCTGGTTCTTCTTTTCCTTCATTAATTAGAAATATATATATATTTTCTTCAAACTTTCCTATCTTCCCTCTGTTTTTCTTTCCTTTACTCTTTCTACCCTTGACTCTCTTTCTTTTCTTTTATTCGTCCTATTCCACATTCTTTTTATCCTTTTCTCCTAGTCACTGTCTTGATATTTCATTTCTTTAAACTTTCGTTTTTACGTTTAGCTTCTTTAAATTGCTGTATTTTCTTACTCCCCCTTTTATTATTAATTTCATCTTTCTTCCTGCTTCTCTTTTCCTTCCATTATTTATTTCTTGCATAATTCCTTTATAAAAAATCGCTTTATTGCTTTGTTTTTTTCTTCTTCCTCAATTTCATTTTTTTTCAATCTTCTTTCTTTCTTTCTTTCTTTCTTTCTGCGCATGTGCTGAGTGAGTGGGCGGAGCTTTGAGTGAGTGTTTGGCGTGTGTGCAGGTACGAGAGATTTACTTTTTTTTTATCCTTTTTCTCTTCTTTTTGAGGTTATTGACCGCATTAGATTGAGAAAGAGAATTAATTAAACTTATACCGGAGCATCTGCTCTCGGTTTTCTTGTCAGAATGGCTATGACGGGGAGTCGGAGCTTTGATTTCCTGACACGGCGTCATGGAATCAAAGTGGACTCCGCCGTTAGCGTGGAAGAGTGTAGCTTGGCAATAGGTGAAGTTGTGGGCACTGAAAGCATCATGTCAGCCTCTCGTATGAACAATGCGATCGTAGTATTTGTAAAGACGGTGGATTTGGCGAATCAGTTAGTTGAAAGTGGGATAGTTATTGGTGGAATCTTCACCCCGGTGCTACCCCTGTCTACCCCGTCTAAAAGAGTGACTTTGTCCAATGTACCACCTTTTATTTCAAACGAGGTGCTGACAGGAATGCTTTCTCGCTATGGCAAACTTGTTTCCCCGATAAAAATGATTCCTATCGGGTGCAAGTCACCTCTGTTAAAGCATGTTGTGTCTTTTCGGCGTTATGCCTATATGATATTGCAGGACAACTTGGACGAATTAGACGTGGCTTTAAACTTTCGTCAAGATGAATTTAATTATGTAATATTTGTGACAACAAACAACATGAAGTGCTTTGCCTGCGGCGAATTGGGTCATTTGATCCGCGCATGCCCCGGTAGAGCAAACCAGCATGATGAAAATCGCTTACCGGGTGATAACGGAAAAAATAATGCTGCGCGCGACTCTGATATGCAGAATGACGCGGCCGCTGTGGCTGGTGTTAGTGACGCGCCTAGCACTGACATTCCTCAGGAGTCTGTACCACAGACTGTAGCTGAGGTGATCTTGACTGATAAAAATGATGAGAGGAGAAACGATGTGGTGCGTGTGGAAAGAGACGGGCCGTTACATGTAGATGAGCAGCCAATAAGGGCTGCGGTGGATGCATCGCGAAAGAGTAGTAACCCGGTTATAGCCGGAGAGCAAGCATCCTTCAATAAAGAACAGGATCTAGACATGGACTTAGATGACAGTGCTTTTAAGATGCCTCAGAAGAGACGCTTAAAACAACAGAATACTGGTAAACAGGCAAAAAAGACGGATAATTGCGATCTGAGTCAATCCGAAACTGAGAGTGAGAGCGATCTCTCAGAATGCAGTGTGTCCTGCAGTTTACCATTAAGCGGTTTTTCTAGCCGAGATTACACTGTGGACGACATAAAGTCATTTCTTAAAGTGACAAAAATGCCAGAAATCTTAAAATTGAGTAATATTTTCCAGACGTTATGCAATTCATGGAAAAAACAAAGCTTTTTAGGAGCGAAGGAGGTTTCAATAAACAGGAGGTGTTTCGGCTAGAAAAACTGCTTGGCAAACTTAATGCCCAACCAAGATTCAGTAATGTTAGCACATAAATACGTTCTCCTCTTTTTTCTTTTCTGTTTTCTTTGCTTGGGTTATTTTTGTTTTTTTCTTTCTTTTTTTTCTATGGAGGAAGTTTTTGTGGCTTCTCTTAATGTAAATGGGGCTAGGGATATTAGGAAAAGGTTTCAGATATATGAAATAATTAAACAAAAGAGGATTGATGTCTTATGTATTCAAGAAACACATAGTGATGCTTTAAACAGTTCTGACTGGGGTAAGGAATTTGATGGGTTATCAGTTTTAAGTCATTTGACTTCAACTAGCAGTGGGGTTGCTGTTCTGTTCTCAAAGAGCTTCATTCCTGTTTCCTATCAGGTGGATGAAGTCATAAAAGGTAGACTTTTAAAAGTTGATGCCCAATTTGAAAAATATTCCTTTATTTTTATATGTGTACATGTCCCAGTCAATGCTTTAGAAAGGATGGTATTCCTTGATACATTGAATAACGTGTTAAGTAGCTGTGACACTGACAAAGTTTTGTTTTTAGGAGGGGATTTTAACTGCACTGAGAGCATCCTTGATAGAAATCATGTTGAACCACACATGGCTTCACAGAAGCGTTTAATTCAGTTAATAAAAACCCATGAAATTGTTGATGTCTGGAGGAATTTTAATGGCAGTCAAAGACAGTATACTTGGGCTCATGCTTATGACAATCTGATTTCTCTAGCTAGATTAGATAGATTTTATTGTTTTAAGCACCATTTTAATCTTTTCAGAAGCTGTTCAATTTGCCCAGTGAGTTTCTCTGATCACAGTTTGTTACAGTGTGTTGTATCTCAAAGGTCTATTAAGTCAAAAAGTGCATATTGGCATTTTAATAGTAATTTACTGTCTGATAAACATTTTAAGGATGTTTTTAAAGAGTTCTGGAAGAATTTTAGAATGACAAAAACATCTTTTAAATGTCTACAGCAGTGGTGGGAGGTTGCAAAGGTGCAAATTAAACAGCTGTGCCAACAATATACTCTTAATGTCACAGGAGACATTCTCCGTTCAATGAAATCAATTGAGAAGGAACTGGTAGAGCTTCAGATGCTTGTTGACAGTACATCTAATTTGGCCCATTTGGACACTTTTAATAAGAAAAAAAATATTTTAGGTAAATTATTGGATACCGTTACACAAGGAGCGCTGGTCAGATCACGCTATCAGAATATAGAGTTGATGGATGCACCTTCTAAATTCTTTTTTAATTTAGAGAAAAAAAATGGACAAAGAAGGCTCATTCATGCTTTAAGATCAGAGGATGGAGTTTTGTTGACAGATCCTTCTGATATTCGAAAAAGAGCGGTGAGCTTTTATGAGGATTTGTATAAAAGTGATCTTTTGCACGAACAAACTACTAATGTCTTCCTTGAAAACTTGCCTCAGCTGTCCCAAGAGGCTAATGCTGAGATCAGCAAGGCCTTGACTCTGGAGGAGTTGGAAGAGGCTCTGCAAAGCATGGAATGTGGGAAAGCACCTGGACTTGATGGGTTGTCAATTGACTTTTATAAGTCTTTTTGGCCCGAGGTGGGTCCGGACCTACTGGAGGTGCTCAAAGAAAGCCTGGCCTATGGGCGGCTTCCCACAAGTTGCCGTAGAGCAGTTCTCACATTACTGCCAAAGAAGGGAGATCCGAACGACATCAAAAACTGGAGACCAGTCAGTTTGTTGTGCAATGATTACAAATTGCTTTCAAAAGTCCTGGCAAACAGATTAGGGAGAGTATTGGAGCAGGTGATCCATCCTGACCAGACATATTGTGTACCTGGTAGACGTATTGTTGATAATATATCTTTTATCAGGGATGTTTTGGACCTTGGCAAAAAGCTGCATTTAGATATTGGCCTTTTGTCGCTTGATCAAGAAAAAGCATTTGATCGCATTGAGCACAAGTATTTATGGGATGCTCTAGAGGCTTTTGGCTTTAGTTCAAGTTTTATCTCAATGGTTAAGGTGTTGTACTGTGACGTTGAGAGTATTTTGAAAGTTAATGGTGACTTATGTGCTCCTTTTAAGGTGTTTAGAGGTGTAAGGCAAGGCTGCGCCTTGTCAGGCATGTTGTATGTTTTAGCAATTGAGCCTTTTTTAAATAAATTAAGAGCAGAGTTGTGTGGATTGTGTATTCCAACATGTCCAAATGTGTTTAAATTGTCAGCATATGCAGACGATATCGTTGTTTTAATTAGTTGTCAGGATGATGTTGAGTTGCTATTAAAATTGTTAAACGATTTCAAGATGCTTTCATTTACTAAAGTGAATTGGTCTAAAAGCGAGGCCATTTTAACCGGGAAATGGTTAAATGGAGAACCAAACCTCCCAGATGGTTTACTTTGGACCAGGGAGGGTTTTAAGTATCTGGGAGTGTTTTTAGGAAATGAAGTAGTGGTACAAAAAAACTTTGAAGGTGTTGTTGAAAAAATAAAAGGCCGTCTTAGTAAATGGAATTTTTTGCTTCCTAACATGTCTTATAGAGGCCGCATACTGATAATTAATAATTTGTTGGCATCATCTATGTGGCATCGGTTAATGTGTGTGGATCCTCCTTTTAATCTTTTATCAAGAATCCAGTCAATTTTAATAGATTTCTTCTGGGATAAGCTACACTGGGTTCCCAAAGCTGTGTTGTATTTGCCCAAAGAAGAAGGGGGTCATGGACTTGTGCATTTACAGAGCCGAGCAGCAGCTTTTCGGCTTCAGTTTGTGCAAAGACTTTTGAATGGACCATTGGACGCGGACTGGAGATCAATAACTTTTCTGCTAATGCAGTCCTATGGAAATGAGGGCATTGAAAAAACTTTGTTTTGGCTGAATCCTAAAAGGATGGATTTATCCAAACTCCCAATTTTCTACCGTAACATCTTCAAGATATGGACTTTGTTTACTGTGCACAGACCCTCAAACACGACCTCCTTACACTGGCTGCTACAAGAACCTCTGATCTGTGGTGCACGCATGGACATATCCTTTAGGGGACCCTTTCCAGCACTCAATGAAATTCTTTCATCTGCTAAAATAACAACTCTTGGGTGTCTTTTAAAGTCAGCTGGAAAAGACTTAAAGAATGCTGACTCAGTTGCTGGACATTTAGGTCTTCATTCTAAACGGACAGTTACGAAGCTCCTTGAGCAATGGAGGGCTTCTCTCTCAACTGAAGAGATTAGGTTGTTGGAGGACTATTTTGAAGGGCTAACCATTCCAAATTGCAATGATGTTTTCCCGTTTTTGTCGTTGTCTCCCAATTTAGAAAACTGTGAAGGGGTGTTTTTACATTGTAAAGATGTGACACTGATTGGGCCAGAGTCAGCTTCTGGAAAGGTTTTATATAAAACATGTGTTAAAGTTTTTAACAAAATGTTTTTAAACAACAGAGTGGACACTCCATGGCGTGAGGTTTTACAGTTGAGTGAGGAAGAGCAACCTCAGTGGCGATCATTGTACAAGTCACCATTAACTAAAAGACTTGGGGATTTGCAATGGAGAATTTTAAACGGTGCTGTTGCAGTTAATGCTTTTATTTCTATTTTAAATCCTGATGTTGGTCACGACTGCCCTTTCTGCTCGCAGAGAGAAACTGTTTTTCATACTTTTATGCAATGTTCCAGACTTGAGGCTTTGTTTACTGTTTTAGAAAACTTGTTTGTGTCTTTTGGAGAAACTTTCTCCACTAAAACTTTCATTTGTGGGTTCAAATATGTTCAGAGGAAACGTTTTAAATGTCAGCTTCTTAATTTTTTATTAGGACAAGCTAAAATGGCGGTGTATAGTACCAGAAAACAAAAAATTGAAGGGAATGTGAGTCACAACTTGTTGGCAATTTTTGCCAATTCTGTCAAATCAAGAATTCTTGTTGATTTTAAGTTTTTTAAAGCCATGGATGATCTTCCTTCTTTTGACTTGATGTGGTGTTACGCTGGTGCTCTGTGTGAGCTTTATGAAAATGAGTTAATTTTTGCTCCCATTTTGGGTTAATTTTTTTTTTTCTCTTTTTCTTTTTTTTTG
>CAIGQQ010004837.1:20429806-20452556 GCA_903798035.1 Danio albolineatus | reverse complement strand
TTTTGTTTTGTTTTGTTTTGTTTTGTTTTGTTTTGTTTTGTTTTGTTTTGTTTTGTTTAATTAATTTATTTTATTTTATTTTATTTTATTTTATTTTATTTTATTTTATTATTTATTTGTTTGTTTATTTTGTTTGTTTGTTTGTTATTTATTTATTTATTTATTTATTTATTTTATTTTATTTTATTTTATTTTATTTTATTTTATTTTATTTTATTTTTTAATTATTTTTTTTATTTTACATGAACAGTCAGAAACCATTCCATAACTTCATACATTCATAGAATGAATGAACAGTTAATCTTATTTTGAAAATTTACAGGTGTTGTATGTAAGTTTTCTAAAGCATAAAGAGACCGTAATATGTTTGTACATAGTTAAGAAACATGCTAAGTGAACATACTTGTCTATGTGAAAAACAATACTGAAGTCAGATATTCTGGCTTAAAAATGTCCATTACGTGCCGGAACTTCTGTCTTTGTTTAGGTCCCTTTAACCCACCCAATGCTAGTTTAGCCAATTATTATTCAGCACCCGGGTTGCCTTTTTGGAAAACAGCATATTTCATTAATTCAGAAAGGCTCTCAAGGTGTGTGTCTGTGAACGAAGTGCAACCTCCGGTGGACAGTACGTTAACAACCTCCAAAATGAGATGCAGATTCAGAGTTCCACATGAGGTAATTATTAAATAACAAATAATATAAATATTGCAACGTAAACAATAGGGGAATGGGTTACATTGTAATCTCGTGTCCTAACAACACGCTATGTGATGAGATATTAAGTGATAAGCAATTTGGCTGTTTGCACCAGACGAAACATGACAGTAATTTAAATACAGCCATTCGGAAGCACAGAATAGTGCATTTACTGCACTCCAACGAAATGGTAAGGTTTATAATCTAATTGATATATATTAAACCTCTTTAACATGTACATGCTGAATCACTGATATTTGTTGGCTTACACTGAGTCACAGTACTAAAGTTCAATTTAAAACTGTTTATTTTATTTTATAGCCAATAAATGACATTGTCAAAGTAAAATAGGATTCAAACTTACATTATTAGCATTTAACACTGAATAAAGTACCTGAGGTGTTCACATTTTAACAGTTATCCTGTTGTTCAGCTGCAAATAGAAGCCATTTCATAAATTTCAGGTGTTGGTTTGGACAAAAAATCCTTTTAATATAGAAAATATTCTGCATTATTTAGAACACAATTTAAATCAACCTTTAGACTTGATAATCAGGCTTGGTGTCGTCAACCTGGCAACCTGCGCTTGCGTGTGTTTCGAACCAGGCATGCAATATCTAGTTTAACAACTGGGTGTTACCTTTAATTTATTAATTTTTATTATATTTTTAAAAGCCATTCCTAAATTTTTAAAATGTTCCCAAAAAATCTTGAGCTGCACAGGATTCGAACACATCTGAAATGTTACGGCAGCCTGATCTGATGATCTTGTGTTTTGCTGACAGCGCCGCCATTTATTAGAGCAAACAGAGAGCCTGCTTCAGACAATCCATCAAGCGAGTCTGTGCGACGGGACAGTTTGGCTTGGGATGTTTTGTATTGGGACGGGGTGAGGCAGGAGAGCGAACCGTGCCTGCTTGATCATCCATGAATCTGCCAACCACCACAGCATCTCCATTCTCCCTCCTCCATATTTCTTCGTTTAACAGGATTTGGGCCTGTCAGGATTCAATCTGCTGCCTTGTTTTCTCCATTCGCTGAGGCCACTGTATATACATGTAGTTGTTTTGTGGACGCAGCCCAGTGGCCTGCCAACTCTGTCCATTTACTGAGGCATGTAAAGCTGGCGCCGGGACTCTGTCATTATGGGATGTCCCTCTGCTGAGCGCTGATAAGGGGAGCTGCTATTGAAGCTGACAGAAGGGAATGGTGGTGGACGGGTTCTGCTGGTGTTTAGTGTTTTTTTCACTGACAGTAGATCATCATTGACCTGCTGCATGCTGTCAGCTGTTGTTGCGTTACTGATGCATCTCACAGGATCAGACTAGCACAGCTTTTTTTTGGTTGTTGGAATGGAGTTTTCTTTGATTTGGGATGAGTTTGCATCTTTGCATCTATGTCTTTGTTTAAATCTAAGCTTAAATCATGTTTTATTTATCATATTTTTATAACAATTGAATTTTCATTGTATCTGATCTATATTTTCTCTTTATTCACAATGTTCATTTTGTTTTTTAGTGTTTTGTACAGCGCTTGTTGCAACAATTGTTGTTTTAAAGGTGCTGTATGTAAGTTTTTTTAATTTTCTGAAACATAATACCATAGTATGTTTGCAGATATTTAAGAAACATGCCAAGTGAACATACTTGTTTATCTGAAAAACAATGCCGAAGTCAGATATCTTGCTTTGAAAATCCTGCTTCCATAACATGCCGGAACGGTTCCTATTAATCCACCCGATGCCAATTTAGCCAATTATATTTCAGCTGCCCAGGTTGCCTGGATGGAAAACAGCGTATTTCATTCTTTCAGTCATGAAGGCTCTCAAAGTATGTATATCTGTGACCGAAATGCGACCTCCTGCTGGTGGACAGTAGCAGACTTCGAAATGAGACGCAGGTTCAGAGTTCCACATGAGGTGGTTATTAAATGACAAATAATATAAATATTACAAAAGTAAATATTAGGTGAGCATGTTACATTGTAACCCTGTATCCTAACAACATTTTAAATAAAGCCATTCAGAAGCACGGAATTGTGCACTCACTGCACTCCAACAAAATGGTAAGGTTTATAATCTAATTAATAAATATTAAACCTCTTTAACATTATTAAATGTACATGCTGAATCACTAATATTTAAGTCACAGTTCTAAAGTTCAATTTAAAACTGTTTATTTTATTTTCAAGATCTGAGGTAAACTATCTGCTGCTGCTTTCAGTAGTACGGCAATAAATGTCAAGTAAAATAGCATTTAAACTTAAATTATTAGCCTTTAACACGACATAAAGCACACGAGGTTTACCTGAGGTGATCATTGTCAGTTTTCTGCTGTTCAGCTGCAAAAAATAGAAGCTGTTTCTAAAATATAAGTTTTAGGTGTTGGTTAGAACAAAAACTGCGTTTAATATGGAAAATATTCCTTCTATTGTGTACCCTTGCTTTTATTTAGAACACAGCTTAAATCAGCCTTAAGACTCGATAGTCAGGCTCGCTTCTGTTGATGTCGTCAATCTGGCAACCTGCTTTTGTGTGTGTTTTGAACCAGACGTGTAATACCTAGTTAAACCACTGGGTGCCAAACTTGCATACTGCACCTTTAAATGTACTTTATAGCTAGCTAACTAGCTAACCTTGTATTTCTCCTTGTGAAATTATGTTTGTAAACTGATTTAGTTGGTTATTATCTTTACAGTTGAAGAGTTCAGAAGCAAAATCCTCTAAGTGCCATCTGGAATTTTCTACTACAACAAGCATTTTTCTCAGCCTCTTATGTTTATGTTCAAGTATTTCATGTTAAAAGTGATATAATAGCGTATTCTTTGACATAAAATTGAAATGACCGAACCTAGACATATGAGCCTGAGAAAGAAAAACAGTTCAGATGGCATGTTTTTGCATATGGGCTCTTCAGGTTTGTTATAGAAAAACAAATATATTAAGTAAACATTTTAAAGATATTGAATGATTACTTTTATGTTGGAGATTACGATACATATATTACAGTTGAAGGAAAAATTTTCCCTCCTGTGATGTTTTCATTCATTTTTTTCCCCCAAGTGCTGTTTAACAGAAAAAACTTTTTTTAATACAGTTGTAAAATAATTGTTTTAATAACTGATTTCTGATAACTATTTGTTTTGTCCTTGCCATGATGACAGTAATATTTTACTAGTTATTTTGCATGATTTTGTTATTCAGCTTAAAGTGTAATTTAAAGGCTTAACTAGGCCGCTAAGTTAACTAGGGAGGTTCGGTTAGTTTGACAAGTCATTACAGTTCTGCAGACAATTTAAATTAAGTTTTAAATGCTGTTCTTTTAAATGATCTATTCATGTTATACAAGAAAAGTGACCACAAAAATATTAGATGGTTTTGAACGTTAATAATGAAATTAAACAAGAAAATAAATAAATGAAGCTATTAAAGTATACTAGAGGCTGTTAAAATCTCCAGAAGGGTTAAACTCTAGGTCAATGTCAATATGTATTTTTAAGGCAATATGACTCAAATATCATTTTCAATTATCTTTTTTTTTTTCACGGAAAATGAAAACATCTTATTTTATGTTGTGTAAGATGAATATAAAAGATAAAGGATTTCTATTGAGATGATCTGAAGTCCTAACAGCCTTTGATATTATTGTCCAGGTATGTACATATATTATCACTCCTATAACACAAGCTGCCATCTATAATCTGCTGAAGTGATAAAGAGATTTACAGCCTTGAGATTTCTTCAAAGCTTTATTGCCTGCTGAATAAACCTCCTTTGTTAGTATGCATATGAGAAATCTCATTCCAAATCCTATAATGAAATTCAGCTGAGTTTGAGTCAAGTTTCGGAAAAGTTGTCTGGGGATCTGAGAGAATTCTCTGAAAATGTTTTTCTTTTTTTGTTTTCAGACTGATTTGTGTTTACTTAACGTCATGCTTATTTCTGCTTTAATACAGCAGCTACTCATCCGCTGTATCTAGCAGACAGAAGAAAAAAAATGGTAGTTAATGATTCGCCCACTCTTGAATATAGCATTAATGTTTCACAGCCATTAAAAACACATTAGTTTCAAAGGTTATAATGTGTAATTTCACCACTTCTCCACAGTTGTTTCTTCATTTTCTCAACATGATTGCTCAGTTGTTTTCCTTCTGTTTAAACTCTTAACAAAAGTTAAGATCTTTTTTTTTTAAGTTAAGGTTAAAGTTTATTAAAAGTTTTTTTTAGTTAACTTCCAGAACCCCTAAAAGTTCTGTTTTGATGATCAAGTGTATTAGGGCTTTACAATTCCAGAAGATGTATTTTTTCGTAAAATATTTGTTAAAGCATAATAACATGAACTAAAGCTGTACTTAATGGCTTTATTGAGGAAAATAATCTCATTATGTATGTGAAAATATATATATATTTTACAGTTTTGTGCATGGGGCGCGACGGTGGGGCGTGAGTAGCACGTTCGCCTCACAGCAAGAAGGGAGCTGGTTCGATCCCCGGTTGGGGCAGGTCCCGGTTGGGCCAGTTGGCATTTCTGTGTGGAGTTTGCATGTTCTCCCCGTGGTTGCGTGGGTTTCCTCCACGTGCTCCGGTTTCCCCCACAGTTCAAAGACATGCGGTACAGGTGAATTGGGTAAGCTAAATTGTCCATAGTGTATGTGTGTGAATGAGAATGTGTGGATGTGTTTCCCAGAGATGGGTTGTGGCTGGAAGGGCATCCGCTGCGTAAAACAAATGCCGGATAAGTTGGCGGTTCATTCCGCTGTGGCGACCCCGGATTAATAAAGGGACTAAGCCGAAAAGAAAATGAATGAATGAATGAGTTTTGTGCATAGCGAGAATGATTGGTGGAATCCTTATGGCATCATGAGTAGTGTGGTGTTGCTGCACAAATGCTGCTGTTAATAAAAAATGTAAGCGAAACAAAAAAAAAACGAAGTTGTGAAATATTACAAACAGGCTTAACAATAGTTTATGCTACCAATTAACAATATCATATTAAACCTGTTTTTAAAAATTAGTAATCAATTTTTCTGTTTTCATTCATATGTTAAATAAATGAGTTTGTACTGTTGCTCTTTTTGTTTTTAGCAAGTTTACTGAAATAATGTAAAAGGAAAAAGTATTACAAGCTAGAAATGTTGTAATGTTCATTAGCATTGTAGTAATTGAGACTACTTTCAGCTTCTTTTGTACCCAGTCTCATACTCTTGAACACCACCTCTTCAGTACATTTAGTTTTATTTATTATACTTTCTGTTGTTTTATACAAAACTTCCTGCTTCAATTTTTGGTATTGAATGAATCCGCTTCTTTGGATGAATAACTTCAGTTATGGTGTATATTACATTGTATAATTTTCTGAAGGCTTTTCTTGATCATAAAAAACAAGAATCAGTAAATTAAACCATCTCAGATAAATTTGATCATTGGTCTTGACCTCAACCTGTAACAAGGGTCGAGGACAACGAATGTAAGGATCCACATGCAGTTTAATAATCAAGAGTTGTCAGGCAGACAGTGGTTAAACTGGAGCATGTGGGTAATCCAAAGAGTGTAGTCAGAGAAAGAGGCGAATCGTTAGGACAGGCGGCAAAACAACATAAACCATAAAACAAAACACAGGTCAAAAACATGGAAAGGCAAGACCATCATATTGCTCGGCAATATTCACAGAATAACAAGACAAAAAAGCAAAGAGTGTGTGTGTCTTTATAGTTCTAGTAATCAGTCCATAATGAGCTTAACTGTGTGTGTGTTGGGTGTGTGTTGGGCAATGAGGAACTGGTGTGTGAGTGCAAAAACTTCTGGGAGATGTATTTCATAAAGTGGCAGATGCATAGTTCTCCAGCATTCTGCACAAGCTAGATTGCTGGATTGTGACACAACCCCTTAAAATCTTGGCTTTGATTGGTCTCCACACTCTGACCTTGGTCTTGACTTGACTGTCTTTTGACAACAACACTCACCTCCTCATCTGTCTTTTGATCTAATCTAGCTCAACCTCAGCATTAACCAGTCTGTAGAAGCTACTATTTTCAGCATGCTACGTGTGCTATGACAATAATGCGATTTTGATGCTAGTCAAGTCTTTTCACAGCACATTACCTCAAACATTATTTACCACAGAACTGCTCTTTCAGGAGACATGAAAGCGACGAGGCAAAACGCAGCAGTTTAACATCACTACTTTTAAAACAAACCATTACAATAACTTTGAATAACCACCGGGGTAATTTCCCTTTCAAATTGACAGCGTGCATATTTCTGTCTCTTAGCATTGCGCCGTTGTGTGTTTATGATGCCGTCACTGCGTGGTTGAAGAGCGCGAGAGCTTGTGCAGTGTGATATGTGATGTGTGTAGTAATTTTGACAGGCAGCGGCATTGTGCTGCCTTTACCTCCAGCATCCCACTCCTTCACTGACACTTTCCATCTGCCGTCTGCTTGGCTGTGTTTCAGCAGCGCTAGCAGCGTGTGCTAACGTGTTTATCAGCATTAAAGTGTCTGGGCATACGCTGTCATAAGTAATGAGCTTTCAAGAGAGGGGAAGACTCATTTTTACTTGGGCCCTGCTGATAGTGTTTCAGAGAGAGGTGAGGAAAGACAGGACAGGCCACTTACATCCTGTGACTATGCGTTAATTCCTTTGTTTGAATATCACTGAAATTGGGATTTAGCACCCATATAAACCTTAAATAGTGCACTATTTGAAGGAAAAGCCATTTTTCTTGGTGTCTGAAATCATAGTGGATGTTCTAAAGTGCACTAAAGCAATCCCACAATACATTGCAATAACAAGCGTTTAACTGATTTACACACAAGAGCTAGAAAATGCCCATAGTGCACTGTTAGGGTGCTTTCACACTTGGTTCAATTGCCTGGACCGTACCCAAGTTTGATTGTCTCTCCTTGCCTCCTTCTCGGTTGGTTTGTGTTCACACTCTTTTTTCCTTCTGAACCACGGTACGCTTGCATCATCAAGCCGCTATTTTGTGTACGGCTGTTGCCAGATGGCGACACGAAAGCAGAGCACCAAAATGGAAAAACGTCCGCACCTCCGTACATCGTAGTCGTTTCGCTTTTACTGAACCTTTTGGTTTTGGACATACATAAAGCAACTCATGACTATCTGCCGCAAAATTATTATACACGTTCAGAACACCACGCGATGTCTGCAGAAGCTGTTTTTGGAGGAGACAAGCAGAAATTATCACTGTGCTTGCCCTGGCTAAGTCCCGATTGTCAGCAAGCTATAGTACGTGATACACAGACTTACACACACACACACACACACACACACACACACACACACACACACACACACACGAATGAACATTATAAAAACTATAGTTTGTTGTACAGTTGACGGTTCACTTCCACTATTTGGTACGATTGCATTCATACCAGACCAGAGTTTGCATGAACCGTACCCTCTTTCAGGCGGACTCGGGTACGGTTCACGGGTGCGCACCCGAGTTCAGAAGACGTGTTCACACTAGCTAAACGTACCGTACTATGACATCAAACAAACCCGGGTGCTAGTGTGAAAGCACCCGTAGAGTTTGTCCATCGAATGAATTTTTCCTAAGCAGAATCCTATCTGTGTAAGTTTACTAAATACAACAGTATTTAATTGTTAAATTATTATTATATATTATATATGTGACCGAAATTGATATACATAGTTGTTTTGTTAAGATGCTCACTAAGTGTTACTATCTGTATATAGTTATTATTACTATCACAGGGTTAAACCAAAACCTTTAAAAGCCAAACAGTAAAGCACAAAAAGGAAACCATTGGTATTCAAATGACTTTCGTCAAACCTAGATGGTGATGTTTCTTTTCTGCATAAAATGCAACATGATTATTTCCCCCACATCTACTAAAATAATTAAAGAAAATAAATCAAGTTGTTTTTGCTTTTTTAATGTTTGTAATTTATCACAGGCCAGCTGTACGAAACTATGGAATTTTTGAAAGGAGGGAAAGTTTAATTTCAATAAATTTACCATTAATACAGATGCTGCATCCACCGCATTCAACATGTTTATCGTAAATGCTCACTAACTTAAGGCTTTAAGAAAATCCATAGTTTACCCTCATAACCACAACTATTGTGGTGATATGCATGTGTTCAGTTTGTAAATAAGATCTTGACTCGAACACACTATTATTAGTTCCTGACATGACTGCAGTTTCCAACATAGGCTCATTCTGAAAACGTAGCCCTCTATACGTTTCTGGAGATTGCGAATGATGTAGCCAGAAGTACGTATGGCTAGATTTTGTCTTTAAAATTAAAGCTATTAGGTGTTTGTCCATCCAGTTAGCTCGCTATGTACATCGGCGGACTTGACACGCAAAGAGGAGTTGACCTTGATGCATTCAAGTCCTGTGAAGAAAGCTGTTAAGACAAAAACAGAAGCCAAAAGATAAAATAAACATATAAATAACAGGTTGAAAATGTGGTAATATCTGAAAACGAAGGTAAAAAAAAAAAAAAAAAAAGAAAGCGTGGTAAAAAAAAGGTGAGGGCTTTTCTTTTTCTTGATTGCTTTTTAAAACTGTCGGTTGGGTTTAGGGAAGTGGCTGGGCGGGTCAATCGGTGCCTTTGAAAACATTAATGGTTGTTTTTAGGGAAGGAGGAGGGTGGGTCCGTTGATTGGTTGAATGGATTCTGGTGGATTTATGTGAGAACCGCAGGCGTGAATGGCACTCGCGAGAAAATTTTTAGACCTCAAAAGGCATACAAGGCGGCCTCTGATGTATTCATATTTGGCTTTTTCTAATAATGTATACTGTATAGCGTTACGTTTTCAGAATAAGCCTGGGCATACTTGATTTTTAAACATTTTGAATTATCTTTAATAATAGAACATTTAGGAGACAAACATTTTTGTTATCAGTACAGAATAGAAAAACAAGCAATTTTTTTAAAGTTTCTTCCTAACTGAATTATAAGGACGATTTTATGTACAATTTGCAGGCATTCCAAAGGCTGGTATTTATGCAAATTAAAATGTTCGTGCTTAAGTGAAAATGCTTGATATGTACATATAAATAAGAAGTTGTTTGCATAAATTAAATATTCAATAGCATTTCTTATAGCCAAAACAGAACTTTTTTTTTTTCAATCACTTTGATACAGCTAAGACGGACTACAGAGGAGACAACAAAGTGCTCAATGGCACAAAATAACATCATAACGTTGAATTTTCAGAAATGCACTTCAAAAAAAATTGGAGAGGAAACCCTTTTCACTTGTAGTTCCCACCGATGTGAAATTTGGCCTTGAATATAATTAAATTTGGCTGCGCTCAGAAACAATGAGAAGACGCAAGCTAAACTATAATCCCTGCAGAGAGATTCATTTTTCTAAATGGGCTTTTAAGGCCAAAGCCCGCGAATTCTCCCAAGCCCTCTAACAAATATCTCTGTTGTGTAGTTGCTGGTTCGGGAGGGGAAATGAGCTTCTGAGAGGAAGCCAGGGAGAAGGTAATGAAGTGTAAAGAGAGCGATTAATAAAAAATCAGTGCAGGAGCCCATGCCACTGTTAATCCTGATTAAAACATAAATGCTGTTTTGGCAGCTCTCTCTGAATAAACTCATTAACTTTTACAGAGGCAATGAATGAACCATAAGCGCGAGATGCCCATATGAGGTGGATGGCTGATCTCTGTGACCTGGCCACTGGACTGTGACCACAACTTAAGAGAAACGGCCCACAATTGCAGATGTATACCCGAATGCACAACTTTACGAATGCTCTTGTAGTCCTTCTTCAAGACAGAGGTGTTTTGTTATGACTTCCTTACAGATAAGTTTGAATTAGCATGTAAGCGCTGGACTTAAGCAGGACGCGATTGCAGTGTTTTTACGTTTTGTTACATTTTTCGGCACCCTGCTTAAGATGATGATTTTTAGTAGGACATCTTCATTAACGGCAGCAGTAAAAGCTATTCTGTGGGGACGGATATTTGGCAGGCTTTGAAGGGTAGCGGTGGCGACGACTTGCATCATGCTAATGTGCGTTTAGGAGGTGGTTTCCTGGCATTAACAAAAGGTCATGTGAAATGAGCACATTGGAACCATTAGGATGCAGTTATTTGTCAGTCCCTGAAGAGCCGTGCTAGTGAGCCGGAATGAAGAGCGCGCGTTCGGAGTGTAAAGTGCTGTTTTAGCAGCTGTTAATGAAGGGAAATGAGCGTGCTGACTGAAGCAACATGGCGTCAGGTGGCACAGACTAGCCACCTGGCAAAATCCACTGACCTCTTGTGAACCAAGGAAGGCAGATTAGACATTCTCATTAGTCATCATGTAAAAGATGCTGCGTATTGTGGCTTTTTGTTTAATTGCGCTGTAAAATACAAGAGAGAGGAAATAAACGCAGTCGTATGTGTTTTCATCCATGAACTGTTTTGGCATATTCCAAAGAAAATGTATGAAAACTGAAATCATCTGCATTTGTTTTAGTGTACGATTCACTTTAGGCAAAGATTTTGACCTTTACAGGCCTGTTTTATCAGCCAACACATGGACAAGGAATGAAAGACAGTGAGATTTGTGCCATTGACAAACAAAGGTCTGTTTAAAATGGTTGTTTTTAATCAGTGAAAATGACACAGAGAGAGGAGTAAGCTCGTGAACACATTACTCTATTAGACTGATTATTTTTAGTTAATGAAAAAAGTCAGTTATATGACTTATAAAACTTTTCTTTCAAGATAAACAAAAGTATTGAGACCAGTTCGGTCTGATACAAAATCAATGACTTGTGTGAAACAGTTAGGAGTACACAGCAAAATCCTCTGAGTAAAATTTACTCCATTTAGATAGTATTTGGTCCCTCTCTAAATTGTGTTAAAGTTACTCAAGTTAATGAGAGAATGAAAGGATTAATTAATGATGACTGAGCACTGATGTTAATAAACAGAAACACAGAAGAGAAACACAAAACTACATCTTCAGTCACAGCACACTTAGATCAAATCAGTGAAAAACCAACCTGTTTGCCCTTATTTAATGAGGGACCAAATATTCTCTGAACGGAGTTCACTCAGAGGATTTTGCTGTGTAGTAAATAAAAGGATAGATTAGGCTATATATATACTTGGATGTAAAAAGAGCAAAAAAAAAAAAAAAAAAAAGAAGAAAGTCAAACGCATAAGATAAAACCATTTACTTTAATGGGGATGTCTTTATGTTCCCTATATACTGTAGCAACTATTTTTCCCAAACCTTCCTGTAAATATCCGTTTTCATCTTCAATGTAAATGTCAGTTTTTCCATTAGATGAATTTCTTCAATTATCTGACACCATTGCTTACGTTTCTACGTTGAGTCTTTAAGCCAGTTCCTTGTTATAGTCTTTTTTTGCATGCCACAAGAAGAATCTTACGCAAATAATGGTCACCTCTGGGGAGGGTGTCCTTAATATCTCCCATAAACAAAAACAGTGCATTCCTAGGAACTCTGTATCCAAACACCTCAGAAATAACAATCTGCACATCATCCCAAAACGGTTAAATTTCCCACAGCTCCAGATGATATGGGTATGATCTGCTTCTGCCTGTTAAACTATTTTTCAACGTGTCAAAGGCATACAAAGCAACCATTGTAGTCTGATTTTCAAACAAATTATTTTAAACCATTTTTTACCACAAATGATTTTTTAAATTAATGAAAAGTAAACAGATTAGTGTACTGTAGTCTGATTCATAATTTCATGACTATTATTAAAACATTTTCGGTGAATCAAAATCCACAAGACCAGTATAGTCTGGCTGACCAAATCATCTAAGAAAAGGTCCTGAATTAAAATATTTAGTGCAGCCCAATTTAGAGACAAATGACACTTTTTAAATAGATTCTTATTAGTAAAATAGAAAATGCATCGAGGTCTATGATATAATTACTTTTTAGTGAATCAAAAAAGTGAATAAAAAAGAGCATGACTAGTATAGCCAGATTCGTAAACAAATGACTCTTTTTAGTGAATCAGAATCATGCAGATACTTCTTTTACCAAAATAACTTTTCAAATGATTTTTAAACATGCTCTACAACTACTATAATTATTTGACCAATAAACAAATGGATAGTTAAAAAGGTTTTCATCATTTTATAATTTTGTACGTTGGTATTATAGTTTGATTTTTGTTATGTGGCTGTGTTAATTAAATAATTAATAATAACTATCTGAACTGCACAGTTTGAAGCATGTTATATGTTTTTATTACTTCACAAATTTTTAAGAAACTTAATTTACAGCATTACTGAGAGAAAATATGTAATATGTATGCAAAGAGAGCTTAATAACTGATATATATCCAAATTAAATCTGAAACAAATCCAATCAAGTAGAGAGCTGGTGAATTAAAATCAAAGTGAATCAGGAAATCTGCATTGATACGCAGCTCTATAGTGAACAATATGAATGACTCCAGCTGTTTAGTGAATTCAGCAGTCAAATAGAAAGTCCAGAGGAAGTGCAGAAGAGCCGAGAGAGCTGATAGTGCCGCATTCGGCATTCTTAACCCTGGGATTGGAGAGAAATTGGATCTTGTTTTTCTGTTTTGCCTTCTCAGAGTAATGAGATAATGACGGCTGGAAATTAGAGTCTAATGTCATTCAACGTCTCCTCCTGTGTATTGCCTGAAGAGGCTGATTAGCCTGTTTTCCATCGCAAAGTGTTCCAGCGCTCTATTGATATGCTGCTAGTGTATTGTCGAAACCTACTGCACACAAATGTAGAGAATGTTGCTATTGTCAAGGCCTCATTGTAATCTTTGACACCAGTTCCCATATTACATGCAACATTAGCCATAACACATGTTTTATGTTATTAACCATGTTTCAGCTTAATTGAGGATTCTACTTTTTGTTTTAAGTCAAGGCAATGTAATGTCTCAGGTGAGATTTTATTCACAGACTTAAACAAAGGGTAAGAATCTTGATGGTTCTGTGAGTCTTGTCTATCAGATCTGATCTTTATTTTGTATTTTTTTTTTGATTCATGTCAGGTAATTGGCTGGGCCATTATACAGTTTTATTTTCTTTCTCTGAAACCATCTGAGAGTTTCCTTGGCTGTGTATCAGATCATTGTCTTGCTGAAATGTCTACTCTGGCCTCATCCTGCTAATGTAGATGTTGGACTGAAGCAGCTAATATTCATTTACAATGATGAAGGGCAGAGGGTTGCTTAATGACTTCTGAGAGATTTCAGCTGCTGTCTGGGCTTTCACTGCCTTTCTACAGCTCCCTTTCTTCATGTGTTCAATGCCTTTTTCCTGTGTCATTTCATTTCAGATTTGTTTTCGTTTCATATATGTATTTCTTTGGTTGTTATCAACATCTGGTGAAAAATTCAAGTTGACCTCACCTTTAGAAATATGTTTTCTGAGAAAAATGGTGACATGTTGAATACTTATTTCCCCCATTGTATATTTTAGTATAGGACCTATCATGCAAAATCAACGTTTGGAAGCTGTTGGGACGGAAATGTGTATAAGAAATTAGAAAAGAGTCTACACAACTATAATAGAGTGGTAGAAACACATGGGGCAGGGAGAACCATCTCCTTTGCATTTAAAGGCACACTCACAAAACAGCTTAAATTTACCAAAAATGTACATTTCCAGAAGGTATAATAAATGATCTGATGGGCAGTTTCAGCTAAAATGTATCACAGACATTCTGGGGACACCAAGGTCTATTTTACATCTTGTGAAGAGGGCATAATGGGTGCCCTTGAAATTGTTACATTCAAAAAATAAAAAACATTTGACAAAGGGACTTCAAATGATCACAGGAAACAAGAAAAGAGCAGGGTTAAATTCAAAGTAAAAGTACAAAAAATAAATAAATAAATATAATATATTGCACATATAAAATAGCTAAAACTATGTGTTTTTATTGGCATAAAGTTTTGGTTTAGGAGGATTTTTATTATGTCTTTATTTAGTCTTTTATGGTTACCAATACTGAATTTGTTTAATTACATTAAAATATTTTCATTCATTCATTTTCCTTCAGCTTAGTCCTTTATTTATCAGGGGTGGACACTGCGTAATGAACTGTCAACTATTCCGGCATATTTTTTTCCCCGGTGGATGCTCTTCCAGCTGCAACCCAGTACTGGAAAACATCCATACACTCTCACATTCATACGCATACACTCATACACCACGGCCAGTTTTGTTTTACCCAGTTCACTTATAGCGCATGTCTTTGGACTGTGGGGGAAACCGAAGCACCCGGAGGAAACCCACGCGAACACAGGGAAAACATGCAAACTTCACACAGAAATGCCAACTCACTCGTACCAGTGACCTTTTTGCTGTGAGGCGACAGTGTAACCATTCATTTATTGTCGTACAGATGCAAACTAAACTTTTAAGTTAAAAGCTGTTAATATCAACAGTAACAGTAAGCCCAACAGAGAATAAACACATATGCACACAAATAACATTGATTCAAGGTTTACTACATAAACCATGCATTTTGAACTAAAACTCCTTGTTAGCATCATCCACATGCTTCACATAGACTGTAAATCATGCAATAACCATGGCAGTTTGTGTGGTAAGTTTTTCTTACACCAGATCAGTCTCGCTTTAATGAAATGCAATGTTCCTCAGCACACAGATGACATGGATTAGGTTCTGAGAGCAGCGACTGCCGATTGGCACTGTATACGAAGCACAGGGGAGCATCTCTCAGTCTTGCTGGCACGGCTAGAGAAAGATGAAATGAAATGAAAGCATGTCTGGATTAAAGCTTGTTAAGGGGAAGAAGAGCCTTAATTGCTCTGGCTTTGTACAGCCTCACAAAGAGCCAGCACTGCTAATCTGTTGCTCAAGGGTGAATGTTTTCTGCATCCAAACAAAAGGCAGTTTTTAAACAGGAACACAAAAGATCTGTATTCCAGGAAGGGTCGAAATAAATTCGAACAAAAGTCCCCAGGGTGCAAAAGGGAGACGAAAGTGATTTGTTTAGGGTCTGCTAATTGGCTAAAAGGGGGGCCATTAATCATGACTGCTTTTTGTTTATTGTTTTAATGCACATCTTTTGCCTGGACAGGAAGTGCAAATAGGGCATCTTCCTTTTTAAAGAGCATTAAAAACAGCAGACAAGGCTTTCATTTCAGTGAATGAACAATAATGAGAATCACATTTCATAAGAACCTATTCTAATTAGTCTGAAAATGTGCGTAGTTCTTAAGATTTAATTATGGGCATAAGAAAAAAGACTTGCATGCATTTGGCATACATTAAATAGTTAATTTGAGATTAAATTATGTGTTAAGAATCTAGTTTAGCATCAAAACGGAAAGTGAGGTTTTCATTTTATTATGAATATACATTAGCAAATTTCTTGCTTTCATTTTTTTTGTGGAAATTCAGACTCATTGATACATAAACTCTCAACTCGCAATTCTCACATGATCGCCCACTGAAGCTAAGCAGGGCTGTGCCTGGTCAGTACCTGAATGGGAGACCACATGGGAAAGTAAGGTTTCTGTTGGAAGTGGTGTTAGTGAGACCAGTGGCGGGTGCCCAACCTACAGTCTGTGTGAGTCCTAACACCCCAGTATATTGATGGGTACTCTATATACTGCTCATCTAGTGCTATTGTCGTCTTTCATATGAGAAATCAGGGTCCTGACTCTCTGTGGTTGTTAAAAATCCCAGGATGTCCTTCGAAAAACTGGCCAAATTTGCCCACTGGCCTCCTAAACATCCCCATATCATACAGTAGTTGGCTTCATCACTCTGTCTCTGCTCCACCAATCAGCTGGTGTGTGATCTGGTGCAATATGGCTGCAGTTGCATCATCCAGGTGGATGCTCCACACTGGTGGTGGATGAGGAGATTCCCCCAAAAATGTGTAAAGTACTTTGAGTGTCCAGATAAGCACTATATAAATGTAAGAAATTATTATTATAATAGTAGAATGGTAGATGAAGTATGCATAAAAACATACATTAAATGGCAAAACAGTGATGTAATATATTGGTAGTAATGTTAATAATCATAATTAGAACACCTTTTCTCCTTTTCTCAACATTATTTAGAATAATGTTGATTATTCTAAAACTATTTATTTTGTTTGATTTTTCATTTGTAAAGAACATGCATAGTCAAATTTATTTATTTTCCATCAGACTTTATGTAAAAGATATTCAGTAAACACAGTTAAAGGCAAAATTATTAACCCACCTGTGAAATTTTAATTCTTTTTCTAATATTTACCAAGCGATGCTAAATAGAGAAATGAATTTTAACCCAATTAACCTACTGTAGTTAAGCCTTTGAATTGTACTTTAAGCTGAATACTTGCAAAATAACTAGTAAAAGAGTATGTACTGTCATCGTGGCAAAGACCAAATAAATGAGTTATTAGAAATGAATTAATAAAACTAGTATGTATAAAATTGTGTTGAAAAAGTCTTCTCTCCATTAAATAGCACTAGGGAAATTTGAAAAAGAATTAAAATGTCAAATTTCATGTGATTTCATGTTTGTGTTAACAAAGCTTTAAAAAAAACTTTAAAAAATGTTTAAAATGTTGTTGTTTTTGCTTGACAGCGTGTTGAATTTAAACTGCACTGAATTTTATGTTCTCAATTCTGATTTGAGCCATAAGTGTAACAGTGGCAGTCATACACAAGCTAAACTTAAGGTGTAAATACCATAAATATTTAAAAATGTTACCCTGCTTCTTCTTATTTTATTCTCATTGCCTGAATTCCCACAAATTCTGTGGCATATGCAACACAATGGTTTATGAATAAACTTATAAACACTGAGTTTAGTGGATTCTGTGTTTTCCTCAGTCACCATTGTAGTCAGTTTGTGACTGTTTACAATGAAATCTAAAACCTAATATTGGCCAGTTTTTTAAAATACAGAGGCAGCAGCTAAAAACCAAAAACCTCTGGGCAATAATTTTGAATTGAGCAATAACACTTGCAGTGTGAACATAACTCAAGCAAACCCTTCTTATGCCCTCATGACTGCTTCTACAGGGCTTAATTTTTTTCTATTATGCCCCAGCAGAGCAAATCCAGTTTTCCGTCTTTCCCTCAGTCTGACCCATCTGACTCCGGCTGGGATCTTCTCCTTTGAGCTTTCTCAGAGCAAGCTGTTTGTCTCGTAGGCTAAAAATGCTCATTGACTGAAGCTTGTGCACGAACACGCTGCAGTCAGGACACTTCTGTTTAGGAGTTTTATCAGGTCAGTGAGCGCAGCCAGACTCCTTGACTCCCTGACAGTTTGTTTATTCCTATTTAGGCAGCACATCAAATTTTCACCATGATCTCTTCAAGGCTGTCTTGTTCAGAAATGTGACATATTGAGGTCTTGTACTTCAAAATGATGTCTGATGCTGATGTTTTATAGCCTGTTCCTCTGTCGCATGGGTTGCAATATTAAACTTCATGAAGTTAAAAGCCCTGCGAAGGGTTCGTCTCTATAGATTAGATTGCATTCGGCGTCTAGTCATCTTTGCACGCTAAACATGACATTTATCAGCCAATTATGGATCAAAGTAATTCCATCAGAAACCAAGATTAATTGAATGAGAGGCATTTATGCTATTTTATAAATGTATGTGTACACTTCTACGTAAATGGCTGAAGTCAGTGAGGTTTAGCTTTCATTGAAATGAATACTTTTATTCTGTGAGAAGGCATTAAACTCATCAAAAGCTGAGGTTTCATCTTCACTTCCATAGCGAAATTAATAATTCTTCTAACACTCGCATGCAAATCATTTTCTCCCCTCATTTGTCCTCCAGCCAAAGACTTTCCACCTTCTTCAATAATTAAACAACATCCATCAACACGCAGTTCTCAACACCACAAACAGGGAAACATATCTTATCAGCAAACACACACACACACACACACACACATCCTTTTCTACACTCACAGAGCATCTCTAAACTCATCTTCTCCAATCATCCTACTACTTGTCTGCTTGATTCTGTTCCATTTAGTCTCTTTCAAGCCATTTCTCCTTCAGATGCACTGCACTCACTCACATCATTAACACGTTCCTTCACTCTGGTATCTTTCCCACTGCTTGTATGTAGGCTTGAATGGCCCAGTGCTCAAGAAACGTACTCTTAAGAAAACTCTATAAAACTGAATGAGTTGAGTTATGGTCAACCAAGCCTTTCAATCTACTGAGCATATAGTCTGGAAATCAGACATTCAAACAAGACCACTGTTGAAATCCTAAGACAAGCAAGAGTGGCTTTCCAAAACTTCAGTTCTCTTGCTGGATCTGTCTGCTTCCTCTAGCATAGTTAACCTCCAGATCCTCTTGTTAACACTCATGACAATGAAACCACACTCCAGTGATCAAATCCTTACTTTGTAGGGCATCTTGAAAGGGCGAAGTGTCCAAGTTGCGACATCTTGCTACTGGTGTGCCTCAGCGTTCAGTTCTTGGACCACTTTCTTCTCCATCAATGTGGCATATTTAGGGTTTGTCATTCAAAAACCTGACTTTTTATGTCATCTTGTATTTCATATAAAACATTAAGAGGGTCACACTCTTCCTATTGGAGCATGCCATGCAAGTCTTTGTTCAAGCTCTTTTTCTGTCCAGGCTGGACATTTACTGTAATGCTCTTCTGCCAGGTCTTCCAGACAGTACTATAAAGCCTCTGCAACTGATCCTGAATGGGTTGCTAGCTTCAACTGAAGTTTTATGTTTCTAAGAATGAATGCTTATAGGAGATCCTCCTAAAAGGGGAAACCATAGTAAACACATTCAACATCTCAGTTTCAATTTGCCATGCGAAGAGTCCTGAACAGCATGCTCTTTTTGCTCTTTATAGTCATTCCTTACGTTCATCTGGGAATACACCAATAACGCCTCAGCAAGATGTCACAACAAGGTGGAACAGCATGTTTTGTGTGCTGAAAAGCCTCTTTAAGCAAACATGAGCGCATGCGGTTTACTTTGCAGATTATGATCAGCCCTTGACATTCAGTGCCCACCAATGGGGTTTAATTAGGAACATAATTTCTCTTCTCTCTTCATTTGAACAACTAACAAGGGAAAGGAGTGCATCTGTAGCATTTGCAAGGAACGTTTCCCATCAGTCACTGTACCAAAGTTTCTGCTGAACAGCTTGAAACTGACAATGGATTTGACAATGGACTCTTTCATAATCGATGACCAAGCACTGAATCAGATTCTGTTTATTGTATCACATTCAGGCTTGTGCCAAGACGTAAGATTATTATTTTTATATGGACAAAAAGCAGGATGTGCTGAGCACAATAGGATTGAGGGGTAACGTGAGGACAGACCTTTTCTCAAAACGTAGGCTTTGTTCAGCATGACCATGGAGAGGTTTAGCTTTACCTTGCAACAAATGGATTTAAACCTAGCACATAAACTCTCCAAAACAGAAATCCTCTGGAATATTAGTGTATCGGTCAAAGTGCTTTTCCTGATTTCGCACAAATAGCACAGAAGACGTAGAAAATGTACAAAAAAAGAGTTCTGGAAAGCAAAAAAAAAAAAAGATAATCTGCTGAAGAAAATGCCATCTATTTGGTTCAATTCGATATCTGTCAAAAACACCAGCGATCTCTGGAGTTTAGATCGTTGGTACAAACACACATTCACTTAGAACTACAAATCCGCCATGTTTACGGACTACATCTCCACTCATGCAACACACACACACACACACAAATACACACTTCCGCTCCAAGTCTCCACTGATTGCACATACCACCTGACTCTCATCACAGCACACACATATAAGCAGCTCACACACACACCAAGGCGTGAAGTCTTGTTTTCCCAGTGAACATTACCGAGCGTTTCCTGATTCCTGATTGTTCTCCTGTTTCCGACCTGGACTGTTTATCGACCTTGCCTGCCTGCCGCCTGCATGGACCCTTTGCTATTCTGATACCTTTGCCTCTATCTGCCTGCCTCTGATCCCTGCCTGTTCATTTCTACTACGAGTGTTCGCCGCCTGCCTTTTGACTATGTTTGACTGTCCCTCATGTGAGTTTGATCACCAGTGTTTGGTGTTTGATCACTGTTGAACTGTGTTCAATAAATATACTGCATGTGGATCCCTCTCTGTTCGACTCTTCGTTACAATATCCCAGTGCATCACGTTGTAATAAAGTTTTGTCCTTTTTATACAACCAGTCAGGCACAGAACAATATGAGTGTTCATAGCAAATAAACAAATGTAAATATCCCCTTTCTGAGTCTTGTCAAGTGAGTTGTTATACCTATGATTGGTCACGCGCTCAACAGAAAGGGCTGCGATTGACCGGCATTGATTGATCGGCAGTCACAGCTGATCCATGATAGACGCGGTGGAGAAAACTCACTCTGCAGACACGCTCGTATCTGTATCCAGAAGTAATGCTGTAATAGCTGAGAGGAGAGGAAAAGTGATCGCAGTGAAATAGGGGCTTCTGCTGTAAAGTGTCAGTGAAAGACCACCCAGCAAACACACACGCAGTGTATTGTGCACTTTTTCGCCATTTTTAGGTAGTTGGAGGGTTTTAATTATTCACGCTCTCCTCCATCGCCATAGTAAGCTACCGCGACATTGCGCATATGAGATAAATGACGCCAGTACATAATAACCGGTTATGATTATTACTGAACCAATGCCGAATTGTCCGCATCTGCATCGCGGTGCACCGAAGAAACAATTAATTTTGACGCCCCTAATATAAAGATATATAAAGATTGTTTAATAATAATTCTATTAAATTACTTATTTATTAAAAATAATAAGTAAAAGTAAAGTACTACAAATTAAAAAAATATTTAATTATTTAAAACTATTGTAAATAATTATAATATTAATATTAGACTTATATATCTCTACTATATAGATTAAGACTAACAATTAAATTTGTTTATGTAAGAAATATAAAGAATGCTTTTTAAAAATATTACAGTTTTTCAAATAATTATGTACAGTATGACTGTGAAAACCAATATCAGCACACAGTGTTTTGTGTAAGCTGTGTGATTGTTCCTGCTTAGCACTGTCTGTCACTTCATACATTGGCTCTCGGTTTTGCTCTGCTTTGCTGCTTGTCTTTCCACATGGTAAAGGGAAGGCGATCGATCCATCGGCTGTGCGGTTCTCTATCTCTCTGTCCGCCGGGACGCAGTAGCTGAAGCCTGCCTGAGTGCATCACTGGCTCCTCTCGGCCACCGGTCGATAAGCAGCCACTGATAGCAGGTGTCCTTGCATTGATCTGCCCTGCTTGTTCTTTGTCTCTGGTCATTATGGAGATGTGAGAGTGACCTTTCCACCGTGGTGTGTAGATTGGAGAAAAGAGCGAGTACTGAGGACTCGAAGAACCTGCACCGGTGTGGATTGCAGGGGTGACAGACTTTAGCTTCAGATCTGGCACACAGGTGAACCCTCAGATATATGTGCAAGTCACAGGAGGAGCTGGCAGAAAACACAGGAGCAGTTGTCATTTTAGTGCTCTCTGGTACTCTGAAGACATGGAACAAGACACTACTGTGATGTTGTAGTGTTGATGTTTAGCTGTTGAATGAAAAAATGGTCTACAAATGTAAAATTAGTAGTACAAAAAGCAGCAAGTGACAAATTCTCTAAAGTACACAAGTAAAATGTAGAACATACTGCTATCGTAAAAAGATGTACATTTTCATTCATTATTGATTTTTTTTTCTGCTTACTCCCTTTATCACCGCCAACTCATCCAGCGTATGTTTTACACAGCAGACGCTCTTCCAGCTGCAACCCAGTTCTGGGAAACTAAAGATATATACAAATGTAAATACTGTATAATATACAGATGTTGTACATAAATATATTACTAACTTTTATATATACTGACTTTTATATAGAGATTATAGTTTGTTATATCAATGTCAATTGGTAAAAAAAAAAAATAGTTGTATTATAATTCATTTATATATATATATATATATATCTGTGTGTGTGTGTGTGTGTGTGTGTGTGTGTGTGTGTGTGTGTGTGTGTGTGTGTGTGTGTGTGTGTGTGTGTGTGT
>CAIGQQ010004837.1:20403535-20415308 GCA_903798035.1 Danio albolineatus | reverse complement strand
TTTATTTATTTATTTATTTATTTATTTATTTATTTATTTATTTATTTATTTATTTATTCATTCATTCATTCATTCATTCATTCATTCATTCATACACTCATTCATTCTGTCCTACTCTAATAAACCAATACATTTTAGTGGTCATATTTTATTCATAAATTTCCATTCCATTATATTCTTATAAACAATCTATTTATTTACTAACACATTTGTTTTTCCACAGATGTGATGTATTATATTGTATTTTATATTGTTTGTATACTGGATGCTTGATGCTAACACTTCATTCAAGTCAAGCATTTCTACTGCTCTATGCATTCTCTGGGAATTAAAACTGTGACCTTGGTGTTGCAAGCATTTATTTCTAGCGTTCCCCTGATTGTAATAGCAGTCAAAAGTGTTAACACTCGGGGACAATTTATGAACTCATAAGTAGTACAGTTTCTTAAAAGGGTGTGAAAGCAGCAAGGAAACCAGATTGCTTCAAAAGGCTTGCTCAGGTAAAGCTTGTACCATAAGTCGCTTTGGTTAAAAGAGCCTTATAAATAATGACTTCTAAATGATGTGCTTCTTTACAGATGTCTCAGGGCAACTTTCTGCATAAAAATGAGTGACACGACACTTCTCCCTCCAGCTGTTATTTGCAGTTATTCTTCCTTCGCCATGTTTCGTGCATAAAGGGCGCTATTTAAATTGGAGTTCACTGAACACACCTATTTGCAAGTTAAGAGAAAATGCAACAGAGGGTAAAACAAAGCCCGCACTCCCCCGCTGGTTTGTGTAAAAAGCTTCTAAGGCAGGCTCATGGTCATTTAAAAGTCAAATCCAGCCATTGAAGAGCACAGCACTGAGGGACCTTTGAACAGACAGTGAAGTCAGTCTGAGAGATTCTGTTTATACTCCACCAGCACTAATGGAGCAAATCAAACACTTTCCTGCCTCAGCGCACCACGTCTGTTTGGTCTTGCCTGGAGATTTTAGGGGAGCCTGGACTATGAACTGCTGGGGTTATGTGAAGTGCAGGGGGTATATGGGACTTTCCAGTGGGAATGCTAGCTTTTTCAACACAGAATCCCTGTGACATTGAATGCGATATGCACGGTGATGTTAGAAGCTTTTTAGAAGTCAAGAACTCTCAAGATCTTGTTAAAAAAGTGTGCCAGTGCTGACATTTTTGCAAAATGATATTACGAAGCTTCTCGCACATTTTTGCAGCCGTTTCAGCATTTGAAAATATGTTTCCAGCACAAGCTCAAAGGTTATACATTTTATTTGAGTCAAAGTAAATGTACTTGATTTTAATAGTAACATTTGATGAATGGGGTCTGGGTTAAACACACGGACAGAAAAAATGAATGAATAAATGAATGAATTTGTCAAGTAGCCAGTCAGTTTTTAAGACTTATTGATGAAAATGTAAGTTCACAAATCAAACGAGCATGAGAAAATACACTATATATAATTGAGGAAAAATCATAATGTGTGTAAAGTTGTGTTGACAAATAACTAGGTCATTTGAAACAGTAAATTGTTTCCTAATCAAGTCCAAATCCACTTGCATTTCACAAACCACCAAAGGCTGTATTCAGAATGTTTAAATAAATTATTTAGAAACATACCCCATAGGATTTCGCTGTCGATGCCATCTTGTGGCCAAATGCTTTCGGAAAATGTATTTGGTGCATAAACTCTCACAGTGCATTACATGTATTCTCTAGCCATCAAGTGTACTGTACATCAGCTATACACTTGATGTTATTTCAATGCATTGTCGGATTGATTGAGTGTATTTCAGAATGTCCACTTTGGTTTCGGACATCACTACAAATGGCTGCTCTCTCAAATAGTGCATTATTTGCGGGTATAGGGGAGATTTTAGATACAGCCCAACTCTAACGGAGTCATTTCATTCAAGAATCTTAAACTGGATCCTTGTTTTGACCAGATTGTTAGAGACTCACTCTGACCAAATCATGTAATTCAGATAATTAATTTAATTTAATTTAATTTAATCAGTTGCTACAGCGGAATGAACCACCAACTTGTCCAGCATATGTTTTACACAGCTGATGCCCTTCCAGCTGCAACCCAGTTCTGGGAACCATCCATACACACTCATTTACACACATACTTTATGGCCAATTTAGTTTATTCACTTCACCTATAGCATACAGTATGTCTTTGGACTGTAGGGGAAACAGGAGCACCTGGAGGAAACCCACAACAACATGGGGAGAACATGCAAACTCCACACAGAAATGCCAACTTACCCAACTGGGGCTTAAACCAGCGACCTTCTTGCTTTCAGGCGACAATGCTAACCACTGAACGACCGTGTCACCCTAATTTAATTTAATTTAATTTAATTTAAGCTTTTACATCTTGATTTATGATTATTAGGTGTTTTGAATATGCAATGCAATGTGTGGAAGTAAGTCTTCATTATTTGATAATCTGCCCCATAATCATACAGTAATTTTCATGAATATAATTAGAAGTTGGTGTTTTATTACCTAAATTTAGTTGAACACTGCAGCATGTTACAGTATATGCATAGGGACATTTTTGGAAATTGGTGAAACCATATTTTTCCAATAAACCTGAATAGCCTGAAGATTCTTTCCAGAGATATTTGTGTTCAGGGTGAAAATGCTAATAATTTATCTCATAAAAGTAGTTTCATTAATACATTCAGCCTATATAAATGAACGACTCTGCAATTTGACATTACTTATGTAGTAATTACTTAATTAAGGCCACAGCTAATACATTAGTGATAAAGCGAAACCCTGAGTGACATTGAGCTCTCACGATATTTGCATTTAGGTGTCTTGTGTCAAAGAAATAAAATCCTTTCTGGTTTGGTGGTTTGATCTACAAATGGCTGGATTGTGAATTGAGGACTTCCTGCCCTTTGCTTTGTCTCTCATGTGTCATTTTGTTCGCGTCTGAGTGATGCGTTAGATGTTGATGTGGTTTTTACCCTCAAAGCCAGTCAATCTCTCAAAAAACACACATCTGTGCTCCCCGAAACGATGTGTATCTTTTGCTTCTGACACTTCATAGGATAGGGAGAAAAAAAATATCCCGTCGGTTCCGTTCGATTTGAGATATCATCCCCTCCCTTTCCCTCGCAGGGAAGCTCTCCGGATACGGCGCGATTCATTGTTGGAAGCAGATTGTTATTAGTAAATCGAGAAACAGAAAAGAGAGCTATTAGGGTGCAAATGAAGCATTGTGAAATCAAAAGTTTTCTCGGCACACAGCAGCCTCCTGAAGGCCGGCTGATTACATCTCACCGGGTGCAGGTGGAAGAGATCCATTTTCACCGCTACACTACTCAAATCCACTCATTACGACGTGTTGCCTGATGAAGGTTTGGACTCATTAATTGGCAAGGGAAAGAGAGAGAGCATTCAAATGAACAATCACGGCGAAGGAGTTTTATCTTTTTTTGCTTCCGCATGCTCTGCGTCGTTTTCAAAGCATCTCCAATCATAATCCATTTAGTGGATACTTTTCCATTTTGTTAATGTACTGGGGGTTCTGACCCCACGGTTTGAATGCCTTGCAATTACGTACGGCTGAACCACAAAGCTTCACATGCCATAAAACACACAGTCTTCTGCTCTCTGGGTGGTATGGAAAGGAAATTTGTTGCAAGGCTTCACACAATAAAAGATGCCAGGCTTTGAAATATGTTACAAAGGAGTCTAGTTGTTTGAACACAAGTTATTATTGTAGTTCAAACCCAGTATTTTTTCTACAGCTTTGAATTTTAGGGTACATTTTCATGTCGTTTTCATGACAGCAATGTACTAATAATAATAGAAAGGTTTTAGAATAGCATTTTGAAAAGGTCCAAGGACAACATTGTCAAAATGATCCCCATTCACACAGAGGTGCAAAAATGGTTACATTTCTTTATTTTGTATGCCTGACCATTAGATGACAATGTTGTTTTGTAAAGAAACCTGTGCACATATTGTTCTGTAGTCCACCATATGCCACAGTTTTTACAAAATCACACAAGTTTTCAGTTTACTTGATTGTAATGTTTTCAAAAATGTGCTCTTTAAAACCCATTTGGGAAAGGTTTGCATTTTCAGTGCACTGTTGTGTCAATGAATTAATTAATCAATGTTGCTGTGTCAATGAATGGCACAAAACTAAAACTTCTCAGTTCTTTGAAAATGTTTTGACTTTTGATAACATATATGATGCATGAAAAGGTTCTTTATAACAAAATAATCCCATTAGCCAACAAAAATATTCTTCACACAGAGAAATAAAATGGTTCTTTTAAAAATACTTCTTTAAATGTTTTTTTTTTTTGTTGTGAAACTTAAATAGTTCTTTTATGGTATTGCTCTCTTATCAGTCTGACTGTAGTGTTAAGTGTAATAAAAAATTTACATTTCAAATAAAAACCTTTGAAATTGTAGTACGAGTATATTAAAATTTGAGCTTTTTCTTTGAGGTTTATTATTTCTTCATGCTTTAGAGAAGCTGCGATATTGATTTGTGTGTGTGTGTGTGTGTGCAAGTGTCTTAAACAGTTCTTTTTCTGTTTTTTTTTCCAGTTGCTTATAAGAGTGGGTGTGTTTTTATGTTTTATGCAGTGTTGTTTTCTAAAGGCTTTTTATATGGTTTCATAATAAGAAATACTGTAAATATGGTTGATTGTTTAAAATGTTCCATTACTGAAACACGTATACATGTACCAATAATGTCCAATCCCAACATTTCGTCAGCATACAATATGTATTATTTTTTTTGACACGATTAAAGACCTGTTCACCATAAGAATGATAACCACGATAATGATAATGAATTTTTAAAAGTGAACATCACAGCTGTAATTGACAATGGCAAAGACGAACAATATTGTTGGAATCCCTTTCAGCTGATTAACATAAAAAGCCTGACAGCCAATCAGAATCAAGTATGCTTTAAAGTGCTTGATCATTTAAAGTGACAGACAACAAAACTGCTGCAGATGCTTCAAGATTAAACAGAAAATATAATGATGTGGACTAATATTTCTTTACTTATTGTGTGAATGTGCCTGTCCTAAACTTCATAATTAACTCTGCTGGTCTTTAAAGGTCACCTTTTTTTTTCTTCGTATTGTGACACAGTTCATAGAGCAACTGAATATTAATTTAAAAAGAGTGTGCACGACTCTTAATTCAGAAAGATTAGGAAAAGGGTTTTAGGAGAGTTATTACAACCTAACAGACACCTCCTCCTCACCATTTCTGTTTGTTACCATAATGCTGTCAAAGCTGAGAGTTGGAGAGGTGTGGTTTACATACTAACCACAGATAAACAGATCTTGCTAATAGTTAACATGCTTTCACTCTTGTGTTCGACATGAAACGCTTTGCCGGTAGGAATGACATTTCGCCCTACTTATAATTCTCTCTTCATATAGAAATATATGCCTATTACAAAACCATAATACACTGATATAGCCTGGTTCAGATCGTTTTGCTTTCTCACTACAATCGATCCACTCCAGAGTTCGTTCCAATAGATTCGAGACCACCTCATTCAGGCGATCTCAGACCGATTTTTTTTGGCGTGGATCCGAGCACGATTGCCTGATTCACATATGCCAAACAAACCACGCTAACTGGGGAAACGTGCCAAGTGTGAAAGCACTCTAGTGTTTATGATGATTGATAAGTAAAGATAAATAGCAGTGCAAATTAATTTGACTCAATAATAACTATTAAAAAATTGTTTTGCGCTAATGTGACATGTTTCTGTCCGATATTACATGTACCATGCATACTGCCACTATAAATAAAAGCTATTTTTAGAAGGATTTGACATGTGGCCCTTCACTTGGTTTTGCAAAACTTGATGTGGCCCTCTGGTCTAAAAAGTTTGCCCACCTCTGGATCAATTGTTCAAATCATTATGGTTACTTTTGATTTCTTTATATGTACTTTAATGTGTACTTCAATGTCTCCTCCAGGATCCTTAACAGACAGGAGGTTAGCAGTCACCCAAAGAGGAGGTCAACTAGAGGCAAAGGACGGGTCCAACCCATATCACACCACCCAGGACACAGACAGAGAATTACCTCTGTTCACCACGGCTCCCCCTTACAGCGGCCTCGACCACCATCCGCCTTTTAAACCCTACCCGCCTTACGACCCACAAGGCCAAAGCCACGGCCAATATTTTCAGGACAGCGGAGGGGCAGCACACCATCCCACAATGGCATCCTCCAGTTCCCATCTCCTCCAGGACCCATCCACACAGTTGGTCCCTCATGAAGAAGCACTGCCTTTTTCTGATGTAGCGGCTCCCAGAAGCACCACAATGGCTCCATTGGCCGTTGCCCTCACCCAACCACATGTGCCCAAAATCCAACACAAACCTTTAGTAGAAACGCAGAGAAGAAGCACAGAAGATCCATCCATTTCACTGACCACCACTGATGCGCACACATCCGCACGGCCTGTTTCCAAACATTTAGATAGAGAAGACGTCACTCCAGCTTTAAACAGCAAGCCCCAGGATGTGACTGTAGAGGGAAAGCCCTCTGTTAAACGTGATGACTCTCCAGGAAGCGCTGTTGACGTAAAAGCATCTTCATCATCAGTGGCTGGGGATTTGGATGAAGAGACCACCACGTCCACCATCATCACCACAACGGTCATTACCACCATGCAGACGCCAGGTATCATTCATATGATTGGTCTAAGATTTGCATGTGTTTCTGATTTTGGACTCATCACAATGTTTGATTATGCTGGAAGGTGGGGGGTTTGAGGTGGTACTGCATTATAATAAAGGGCAGTGTGCTGCTGCTGGGCTGTTTTTGTTGCATGACGATGGTAACAGTAAAAGTAAATAAATCAGTAAGTCAGAATGTTTATATAACATAGTGTACTATCCCAAATTATTTACAATAACAGAAAAATGAAACAAAAGTTTTTTAAAAAGTCTAAAATACAACTGTAACTACTTTGTTTGCTTGTTTGTTTTAATGAAAAATGTCAGTGTGTTATTGAAAACGAATAATAATCATTTGAGGTTTCATATATTTTGAACTTTTAATATTCCATTACAGTCATTAGTGAATATTTAGGATTTGTATGATTATTTTTTAAATAATCATACATTTTAAATTTTTTAAATCCAAAAACTTGAAAGCTGAATAAATTGTCTTTCCATTGATGTATACTTTGTGAGACAACTATGTGAAAAATCTGGAATCTGAGGGTTATATACAGTTGAATTCAGAATTATTTGCCCCCCTGATATATTATCCCCTGTTTATTTTTCTCCCTGATTTCTGTTTAATGCAGAGAAGATTTTTTCAACACATTTCTAAACATAAGTTTTAATAACTCACTTCTAATAACTGATTTATTTTATCTTTGCCATGATAACAGTAAATAATATTTTACTAGATATTTTTCAAGACACTTCTATACAGCTTAAAGTGTCATTTAAAGGCTTAACTAGGTTAATTAGGTTAACTAGGCAGGTTAGGGTAGTTAGGCAAGTTATTGTATTACGATGGTTTGTTCTGTAGACTATTGAAGGAAAAATTAGCTTAAAGGGGCTAATAATTTTTACCTTAAAATGGTTTTTAAAAAATTCAAAACAGTTTTTATTCTAGCCGAAATAAAACAAATAAGACTTTCTCCAGAAGGAAAAATATTATCAGACATACTGTGAAAACTTCCTTGCTCTGTTAAACATATTTTGGGAAATATTTAAAAAAGAAAACAAAAATCAAAGGGTTATCAGTTATAAAGTTATCAGCCACAAAATAAGTTATTAGCTAGTAAAATAAATATTTACCGTTGGAAATTTACTAAATATCTATATGGAACATGTCCTTTATTTGTTTTTCTACTGATTTTTGGAATAAAAGAAAAATCATAAAAGATGACACATACAAGATATTTTTGGCTATTAAAAAATATACCTATGCGACATAAAAGTAGTTTTGTGGTCCAGGGTCACTTTTTTCTTTGAGGGGAATATTTTTTTACTCAAATCTCGGAAAGAATATTGATTTTGAACTATAGAGTACAATTCTGTCATGCTGCACTCACTTTCAAGAATTTAAAATATCTTTATTTAGGCAAATTAGTGTAGAATATCTACCATAACTTAAAAGAAACCTATTTTTATTGTATAACATTAGTCCAGCTAAGCAGCTGCTAACAAGCTGATTAAGAAAATATGCAGTTTTACTCATACCTAATAACAAATCCAAGCGTATGAATATATATGTAGCGAGAACAGCAGGGTGTAACTGTAGTGGGAGATAAAGGAGCCGGCAGAGCAGAAAGAGCTCAAGGCAACCAGAAAATATTCGCCATTTCACCTGCCATTTCACCAACTGTCCACATGCTCCTACACAGCAGAGCAGCAAAACTGACCCCGCTGATCCAGACAGAAAATGAGAAAACCTTGAAAGACAATTAAAGATGGGAGAGAACGCAATGAAGTGAGATGGAGAGAGCGAGAACGGCTCTACTGATGCGCACTTTCTCTCTGTCCTTCTACCTTTTGTAATGCAGCTGCGTGTAGCACCAATTTCACATCGCCGGGAGGCTACATAGAGACACCACAGCAGGCCAGGAGCTGGTACAATACCAATGTGGACTGCACATACACCGTGACCGTCTACATGGGCTATGGGGTGGAAATCCAGGTAAATTCATCACACGGTGCTTGTGTTATTGACCCGTTTCAGGGAAACAATCTAAATGACTGTGGTAATCCAGTTGTGCTCTTTTATTCTTGAAAGGTTAAGTGTGTAATTTCTGTGCCTCGGGCATCAAACTCAATTGCAAAAGTAATGATTGTTTTTATGCAGGTTTTGTGAATGCTCCCTACACTGGTCAAGCAAACAAACATAGTAACCCATCCCAAAACGCAGCCCATTGGTTGATTCGCTGTTGCTGGTGAACTTATTGCAAATGTTTTGCGAGCAGAGCCACGGTTCTTTCCACAAATGAATGCTGGAAATAGCTTTTTTCATAGATGTTTCTGAAAATAAGAAAAGGAAATATGACTATATTCAGTTTTAAGGAGTGCTTTATTGTAAAAGGTCACATTCTGTGTAAGTTACAGTACAAATTCAGCTGCTGTTCATACATATACTGTCAGAAATGGCTGATTTATTATTATTATTATTATTTTGTTAATTTTTTTGTTGTTATTCTTATTATTATTCTTATTATTATTATTATTATTCATTCATTCATTTTCTTTTCGGCTTAGTCCCTTTGTTAATCCGGGGTCGCCACAGCGGAATGAACCGCCAACTTATCCAGCATTTGTTTTACGCAGGGGATGCCCTTCCAGCTGCAACCCATCTCTGGGAAACATCCATACACACTCACTCACAAACACACACTATGGACAATTTAGCTCACCCAATTCACCTATACCGCATGTCTTTGGACTGTGGGGGAAACCGGAGCACCAGGAGGAAACCCACGCAACCACGGGGAGAACATGCAAACTCCACACAGAAATTCCAACTGGCCCAGCTGAGGCTTGAACCAGCGACCTTCTTGCTGTGAGGCGAACGTGCTACCCACTAGGCCACCGTGGCGCCATTATTATTATTATTACCATTAATATTATTAATATTATTATAGGCGTCACGGTGGCATAGTGGGTAGCACAATCATCTCATAGCAAGAAGATCGCTGGTTCGAGCCTCGGCTAGGTCAGTTGGCATTTCTGTGTGGAGTTTGCATGTTCTCCCCGTGTTTCCGTGGGTTTCCTCCGGGTGCTCCGGTTTCCCCCACAAGTCCAAAGACATGTGGTATAGGTGAATTAGGTAAGCTAAATTGTCCTTAGTGTATGAGTGTGAATGAGTGTGTATGGATGTGTCCCAGTGATGGGTTGCAGCTGGAAGGGCATCCGCTACGTAAAACATATCCTGGATAAGTTGGCAGTTCATTCCGCTGTGGCGACCCCAGATTAATAAAGGGACTAAGCCAAAAAGAAATAATATTATTATTATTATTATTATTATTATTATTATTATTATTATTATTACTATTATTGGTTTTAGTTTAGTATTGTTAACAGTTTTCAAAAACAGTTTTTGTATTTTAAAAAAATATTTATAATACCTTTAATAATTTTATTTAAATTTTATTATATTTTTTGTTGTTTTCGGTTTGAATTACATTATGCCATTATGTTTGGATTTTAGCATTACACTATAAAAATATACTGGTTGCCTTACATTTTTAAGCTGCATCTAATTAACTGTATTTGAACATACATTAAACAGACTTGAAACAGCTTGCATAAGTCATAAAATTAATTTGGAACATGATTAACTTGATTAAAAACACATGTTGTCATGACTTATTGTTCAGTGTTTTTTTACAGTGTAGTATAATAAAACAATATTTATGTGTGTGTGTGTGTGTGTGTTTGTGTGTGTGTGTGTGTGTGTGTGTGTGTGTGTATGTGTGTGTATTTATATATATCTTCATCTTCTTTAAAAAAGGTCTTTCATAATCCTGTATTCTAAAGCATTAACGAAATACAACGACAAGGTGGCAATTAACAGTTAACCTTACTAATGACCACAGTCAAGTCCAAGATCTTCATGAGATCTGAAAACCAGACTGAACGGCATGCAGAGCAAAGCTTAAGCACATAAATTAGGTTGTATAAGACCATGGCAAATGCAAAGCAGGTCCACGCATTGTCTGGATTAAACATTATTTTTGTCTATCAGCAGAAGGATGGGCCTGCTTTAATTAAGTTAAGAGTTGCCTGAGAGACAGTTTAACAGGAGGGCATTAAAGAATACCGTAAACAAACAAAAGGAGTGGACAGATAATCCATAAGCAATTAATTAGGGGAGGAACTGTGTGGCTTCCGCACATATCAGTCACATTGAATAATTGCTGGAAAAGAGAGAGATATTTATACACTGTCCTGGGTTAACAAGTCTGTACAAGGAGAGGAGGAATGAGATGCTCACCGTCCCGCTCCCTCTATTGCCGCTGATGGCTGACAGTGATGTGGTATGCACCATCTTTACTATTCAAGATATATTAGCCAAACCATCTGGAAGGTCAGAGAGGTAATGGCTATTGTATATTTTATGAAGGAGGCTGCAGTTAATCATATGGTTGAAGGTGATTTTTGTTATGCAGCACATCACGGTTTTGTTCCAAACACTATGAGCTTCCATGCTGTCTATATAATCTGCATTAGGGAGCATCCTAAGTGAAATGGAGTCTAGTCAAGACTGTATGAGATGACAGATAATAATAATAATAATAATAATAAAATGAATAAAATCAAATCAAATAAAATAAAAAATAATAATAAAACAAATTGCTTATTAAATAAAATAAAAACTGTTTGCAAAACAGACATTTCTGCCATTGGACTGTCATCTTAATAAATAAACACATAAAGACAAATAAACAGATCAATATAAACAACCACAAACAAATAAATAAATCAGCTAGGGTTGTTTCAGTAACTGAAACTAAAATTAAAACACACATACAGTTTGTATGGATAAAATTAAAAAGTGTTTTATATTTTCCAAAGAAAATGTTTCAGATTTTTTATCAATTCAAACTGAAAACAACTAAAAATATAATAAAATGAAAATAAAATTATTAAAGGTTTTATAAATATTTTTGAAAAATACCAAAACTGTTTTTGAAAACTGTTAACAATACTAAACTAAAACCAATAATAATAATAATAATAATAATAATAATAATAATAATAATAATAA
>CAIGQQ010004837.1:20388677-20403525 GCA_903798035.1 Danio albolineatus | reverse complement strand
AATAATAATAATAATAATAATAATAATAATAATAATAATAATAATAAACTCATTCATTTTCTTTTTGGCTTAGTCCCTTTATCCCTTAGTCAATTTATCCAGAATATGTTTTACACAGCGGATGCCCTTCCAACTGCAACCCATCACTGGGAAACATCCATACACACTCATTTACACTCATACACTGAGGATAATTTAGCTTACCCAATTCACCTGTACCACATGTCTTTGGACTTGTGGGGGAAACCGGAGCACCCGGAGGAAACCCATGCGAACAAGGGGAGAACATACCATTTCCACGCAGAAATGGCAACTGACCCAGCCGAGGCTCGAACTACCGATCTTTTTGCTATGAGGTGATTGTGCTACCTACTACGCCACCGTGACGCCTATAATAATATTAATAATAATAACAATAACAAAAATAGGGGCGCCACGGTGGCGCGTGAGTAGCACGTTCGCCTCACAGCAAGAAGGTCGCTGGTTCGATCCCCGGTTGGGGCAGGTCCCGGTTGGGCCAGTTGGCAATTCTGTGTGGAGTTTGCATGTTCTCCCCGTGGTTGCGTGGGTTTCCTCCGGGTGCTCCGGTTTCCCCCCACAGTCCAAAGACATGCGGTACAGGTGAATTGGGTGAGCTAAATTGTCCATAGTGTATGTGTGCGAATGAGAATGTATGGATGTGTTTCCCAGAGATGGGTTGTGGCTGGAAGGGCATCCGCTGCGTAAAACAAATGCCGGATAAGTTGGCGGTTCATTCCGCTGTGGCGACCCCGGATTAATAAAGGGACTAAGCTGAAAAGAAAATGAATGAATGAATAACAAAAATAAAATAAAATAAAATAAAATAAAATAATAATAATAATAAATCAGCCATTTCTGACAGTATATGTATGAACAGCAGCTGAATTTGTACTGTAACACACAATGTGACCTTTTACAATAAAACACATAAAAACTGAATATAGTCATATTTCCTTTTCTTATTTTCAGAAACATCTATGAAAAAAGCTATTTCCAGCTTTCATTTGTGAAAAGAACCGTGGCTCTGCTAGCAAAACATTTGCAATCAGTTCACCAGCAACAGCGAATCAACCAATGGGGTGCGTTTTGGGATGGGTTACTATGTTTGTTTGCTTGACCAGTGTAGGGAGCATTCACAAAACCTGCATAAAAACAATCAATACTTTTGCAATTGAGTTTGATGCCTGAGGCACAGAAATTACACACTTTTTTTGTACATTTTTACAGCTTTTGCAAATGTTTACCAAGGGTGCTAATACTACTGTAAGAACCAAAGCAATATCATCCACACTTAGATTGCTGTCAAGTTACAAGAAGTTTTTCTTGTATTTTACTTCATACTACTTTTCGCCTTTTGTGTTTTTTAAAGCAAACAGTCATTCTGTGTAAATGGCCCTCAAACCTAATTCAATTGAGGAGGACAGAAAGATGCAGTATTTGCTTCTTTAGATCGCATCCATAGTGTTGTTTTGTCATGGTGCTGTGTATTCGTGGCCTTCTCCGTGTGGATTCCTGTGGGATTGAGGATTTAGTGTTGGCGTGTGTCTGCTGACCCTGCATGTGAAGGGCTGTTCTGGGCAGAGGCTCATCACCTGTACAGGCCCGACCTGCTGATCCGGGGCAAATGGCTAAACCCTCATCAGTCTGAGCTCAGCGGAGGAAGCTCAGGTCGTGCCTCGCTCCTCCTTTAATACCGAGTCCTCAGAGGGTGAACTTTAGACTCCATCTCCCCCGAGAGCTCCGTCCTGCGGTGATGGAGATGAGTCATCTGAGCTCGCTTTTACTGGAGTTCACAATTCATCTGCACAGTGCCACTCCAATACATGCATCCATTTCCTTTATGGAAGCTGCGTTTGAACTTCTTTGAACCAATTATTTTGTCTTTTTTATCAGTAATATTATATATTTTTTTCTTGTAGTATATTCCGGGTATTTGGTGAATTGTGTTTATTGGTGCATAGCATTAGCTATGAACATACTGAGAACATAATATATGTAAAAATAATAAATGTACTGTATATATTAACAATAGGGCAGCACGGTGACTCAGTGGTTGGCACTATTGCCTCGCTGGTAAGAAGGTCGTTGGTTCAAGTCCCAGCTGGGCCAGTTGGCATTTCTGTGTGCAGTTTGCTCATTTTCCCTCTGTGTTGGTGTGGGTTTCCTTCGGGTGCTCTGTTTTCCCATACAGTCAAAAGACATGTGCTAAAGGTGAATTGAATAAACTAAATTGGCCGTATTGTGTGAGTGTGTGTGCGAGAGTGTATGGGTGTTTCCCAGTACTGGGTTGCACCTGGAAGGCCATCTGCTGCGTAAAATATCTGCATCCGCTGTGGCCCCTCATAAATGAAGAAAAATTAATGAATGAATATTAACAATATTAAATTGTATTAAGTTAAATAAATGCGATTTCGTATTCCTCAGTATTTTTTTCAATTAAGTAAGAATTCTGAACACTTAAAGGGAAAATTCACTCAAAAATGAAAACTCTGTCATCATTTACTCACCCTTTACTTGTTCCAAATCTGTTTGCGTTTCTTTCTTCTATAGAACACAAAAGAGCATGTCCTGAAGAAAGTTAGGAAATCTATAACCATTGACTTCCAAAGTATGTCTTTTTCCTACAAGGGAAGTCAATGATTACATGTTTTCAGCTTTCTTCAAAATATCTTCTTTTGTGTTCAACAGAAGAAAGAAACTCATAAGAGTTTATAATTCCACGAGAATGATTAAATAATGAGTAGGTTTTTGTTTTTGGGCGAACTATTCAATTAATTGCAGTATTGACAAAGAAATTACAGGCAAAATTAGCTGAGTTATTATAATTACTTAAAACAAACACTATAAACCGTTTGTTTTGTGTTTAAAAAACTAAAAATACCTAAAATTGTAACTTATTTATTTTCATCTACTTTGCCAATGAACAATTTCTAATTTAATGAGCTATATTTTATATAATTGTGTAGTATCTCAATATACTTCATAATACTGTAGTAGTTCAGTGAAACTAACATAATGGTAACACTTTAAAATAAGGTCGTATTACTCACTCCCAGGGCCATTTATATTGAAGTTGATATTTAGCCGCACCATATTGGTGTATTGAAACATCTAGTTTTTATGGGGTGAGTTATTAGCCCAACACTCAACCTCCAATCTGCAGGACCAGGACCTACAGTAGACACATACACCACAATTTAGCTTACCTGACAATTTAGCTCACCCAATTCACCTACAGCATGTCTTTGGACTGTGAGGGAAACCGGAGCACCAAGAGGAAACCCACGCGAGCACGGGTAGAACATGCAAACAAATGCTTGTAAATGTTACTGAATGCACCGTGAGTTATAATGAACTAACAATGAACAACTGTATTTTCATTAACTAACGTTAACTAACATGAACAAATACTGTAGTAAATGTATTGTACATTGTTTGTTTATGTTAGTAAATGCATTAATTCACATTAACCAATGAACCTTATTGTAAAGTGTTACCCAAAACTCAGCAATGTTTGTGTATGTGAGTGAGGTGTATTTATAGTCTTGGTAATCAGTCTTCACAAGCTTCAGCTGTGTGTTTGCAATCAAGGTAGATCTTGGCCAGGTGTGTGAGGGCAGGAAATAATGGGATTTGTAGTTCAGCTGTAGTTAAGTGAATAAAAGGAATTGCTAGCCTGTACGTGCACACTACTGGTGATCATGTGTTTTTTTTTTTCAATTGAATAAATAAGTAAAGGATCAGTGTTCAACAACAAATTGAATATAAAAAAATTACATTAATAAGGAGAAGGAAGAAATGAAATTGTAACAGGCTTGTGCATGTTCACATTTCTTACTGTGTCGTGTATACAAGTAAACTGAAAAAAACAAACTTGTAATCACATAATTCCAATAAAACACAAATAGTGTTGACTTAGTATCAAGCTATCTTTAATCTATATATTTCTTTGATTGTACGCTTCATCTCTGTTATTGTAAAACACTTCATTACAATGGTGCTTCTTGACAATATAACTAAATAGGGCAGAAATGAGAACGATCAGGAAAAAAAATAAGCAATTCTTTTTTAAGTGTCTAATGTGTTAGTGCCTTAACACGTACAGTTTAGTGTAATGATCTTTACACCAATGTTGCCCGCAAGCAAGACATATCTAGTCTATTAGAGCTGAGCTGGGGGAAAAAAAAAACAGCTTGTCCTCATTCTCAGCTCTGTTTTGGACAGAGAGTAGATGTTTAATATGGCAGACTGGCGCTTGGAGATCACTTCTGTCCATTCAGCCATGACAGTTGCCATGACTCTGGGTATTATCACTGCTTGTAAACAATTACCAAGTTAATAAGAGAGCAAGATGGCACATTGGAAATTTAATGAGTCTGAATCTTGGGGTGTTGAGGAGCGAAGGCTAACACCTAGAGCTTGACGCATGCAAAAGGAAGATATTTCTTGTGAATGTGTCTGATTCATATTTCCACTTTAGATAAATGCCTACGGAATTTCAAAGCACATAAAACGTTTTAACTATTTGTGCTAATGAATTAATATAATATGAAAACCATTACTAGCTTGCAAATGCAGCAGCTTTGTACAGCTATATCACAAAGTTAAATGTTCACATGCTCTCTTGTTTTAAAAATAATTTGGATTTTTACCTTCTTTTAAAAGGAAAAATAAAATCTGTACTTTAAGGATTTAGTTCCTGCGTCACCAAATGGAGTTTATTATTACTGACTTTTGTAAACACAATTACCATCAGATTTAGCAAACATTATTGTATTTAGTATTTTATTTTCGTTCACATTCATTTTTCCCATGGGGATTTTTTAAAATAGACTTTGTCAATAATAATTCCTAAAGCAAAAAATCAAGTCACATTTATTAGTTATTGATTTGATTTAAAAAAATTCAATCTCAAAGACAAGAATGCAAAACTACTTTAAGGGAAAGAACTACAATATGGAAGTATTATAATTGATAAGTGGGTGAAATGGAGAAATTCTGCTATTTAACTTTTTAAAATATGTTTGATGAATGTGACCAGATGAATTCAACAAACGTATTTATGATCAACCGATCATAAACGAGCTTACAGTTTTATAATTAAAAATATCAATTTTCATTAAAAAATTTGTTTAGCTACGAAGAATTCACCATTGATGGGATCCAAGACCTGTAAAGAGATGATGCCAACCATTGAGGACTTCGAACACACTTAATAGACAAATACACTTCATTAAACATGTACACATGGACATCACCTGTATGCTGTGTATCTGCAGGTTAACTACACTTTAAAATCCAACATTCAGCTTTATCAAATTAAATGAGTGTGGGTTAACTCAAAATTTACAGAAAGTTAATTCTACTCATTTGAAAAGAGTTTTGAACTCAGTGTTGAAGGTAATGAGTAGGGCCAGACGGAATCTGCGGACATTCTTTGCTATTTCTGCGGAGTATTTTGTTTAAAATCTGCGGATTTATGCGGAATGATTTTGAAGGTATCATAACTAAAACCTTAATATATGAAATAAAGAGTAACACCTTAATGTTTACAATGCAAATCTAATAAGATCCACTTTATTTGGTAGACAAAGCAAGTCTCTCATATAAAATATCTACTAAAACACTGAAAATAGTACTTTACAAACTGTATTGTGAATAAATCATATGAATATTTTCATATTAGTCAATATTATTACTGAAATTAATTTGAAAACTGATTAAATATACAATTACACAAGTAAATAAACAGAATCAATGATGGGCTAAAAATCTGCGGAAATCTGCGGAATTCTGCGCGTGCAGGTTTCGTGTGGCCCTAGTAATGAGTTAATTATATACCTCATTACTTTAACTTAAATGGATTAAGTTCACAGTACTCTAGATTATTACTATAGATTAGTTTTTAACTCAAATGGTTTGTAGCAATCGGTTTCCTCAAACAGTTTGAGTTGCCTTAACTTATTGGGTTTTACTGTGCTCAAATGGCTTCATTTACTCAAATGGATTAAGTTCACAGTACTCATTAGAATTAGTTTTTATTAGTAACTAATAAAGTTGTGGTAACTAATGACTTAACTATTCGAATTTGATTGCAATAATGTTTACCTTTTGTAAAGCTATGTTGAAATAAAAAATATTGTGAAAAGCCAAATCCAACCGTGCACTCAATTGGATGAGCAACCAGAGAGCCACACCCTAATCTCACTCCATTGGTTGCTCTGTTGCTGGGCCAGCCTACTTAGAATATTTAAACAAACAGCACTGTTTTGATAGCGGCACAGTGTACATTTCAGCTTAAATATAAACTTACTTATAAAGACCTTACAAAACACATTCTTGTATGTGTATATATATATATTTCTAGTTGACAGAATCTTCTTACAAGATAAAAAAGCAAGTGGTTGTACATAAAGTATTCTATATTTAATTTTGCTTGTGAAGCATCTGACTGTTTTCTTATTCCTGTTGTTTATACAGTTATATTCAGTTGTTGATTGCCAAGCTATTTTCATCTTTTCCTCTCTAGAATTGCATGTCCTTGTTGTCATCCCACCTACATAATGGAAAAAATAAGCCAGCGGCAAGTGAATATCCTCCTCAAAAGCAAGAAATAGCATTGCGGGATTTGTTTGTTGAGTCCTTGGTAAATACTTCACTACAGAAATGTTAAATCTTACATTATTTTTTTGAAAACACATTGGAATAGACAACACCTCGCTACTGTACCTGGTTTCTGAGCAAGAAAAGCTTTTTAAGGGGCAGATCATCGAAAATTAATTGAACTCGTATACAACTAAAATGAAAGATACCGCTTCAAAGTCATTGGCAGTTTTCTTGATTTTTCCATTAATACAGTAGTTACACATTTTGAGTAAAACATTAATTTCATTTTGTTAATTTTATAAATAAGGAGGATTCAGAAATTGTAATTCAAAAATGCAAATAAATATGATAATTTACAGCATCTTTTTGCCAAAATATTAATAACAGACCAGTATATTTATGTGTATGTACAGTTGAAGTCAGAATTGTCAATATGCACAGCTAGTGTTTTTCAGCCAACAGTAAACTTCCAGTTAAAGGTTTCTATGACTATTTTAAAAATCATTAAGTGTACGGTTCATTTTACAGCCTTGACATTGTAATGTAATTAAAATACAATCAGTTAAATAAACTTAAGCATTCATCTAGTTATTCAAGCATATAAGCAGATGATTAAACTGTGTAAACTCAAGTGCCATCAGTGGCAATAGGCTTGCATAAAAACTCATTGAAAATACTGGGGTAAAATAATTTTTTGTATTTTAAAGAGATGGCAAGGACAAATTGAATTTAATGCAGTGCTTCTTGTCCGGTCTGAGACCCACTTTATATCATTTATCTATCAGGCAGTGTAGATCACTGAGTTTTAAAGAATTAAGATCTTAAATGTGGCAATTTTGTAATGGAAAGACAGTTGGGCTGGCTGTCTGAAAATGAAAAGTCCTTATGAGCCCTTCTAAATTGTTAGCCCCCTGTATATTTTTCCCTCGATTTCTGTTTAATGTAAATAAGATTTTTTTCCACAAATTTATAAACATAATAGTTTTAACAAAAAAATAATAATCTTAAGGGGGCTTTTAACATTGACCGTAAAATGTTTATTATTTGTAAATTATTATTTTTTAATTATTATAATTAATAATTAACAGGAGGGCTAATAATTTTGATTTCAACTGTATGTGTGTATATTCAGAGCTATTTTGAAAAGAAAAAAGAAAAAGTATTGTTTTGGACACCTTGCTTTCTTGGCGAAAACAGCTGAAATGTTTTAAAACATCTGTGTTCTGCAAAGGAAAGTCATGCAGCTTTATAATGACACGGGGATGAGTAAATGACGACAGAGTTGTCATTTGTGGGCAAACTCTCTATTTAATAAAGAGCGTGTCAGATCCTGAGAGAAACTACAGCCATGCGTTTGACATATTTCAATCAGCTTACAGCTTTTCCGTCGTCCTCTCATTCAGATATCAACCATGTGGCCATTTGGTGAAGAATGAAGCAGCTGACATTTAGATGGATGGCGTTATCTGCTTCACAGTTTGTAGATTTCAGCTTTTGTATTATTCATTCTCGCCTCTTCGTCCGAACACTTGGCTTATTATGGTTAGCATCTTGGCGCTGCCTGAGCAATTTACTCTTTTTAACGGTGCTGTCTGCTCTTCATGCTGACTCATCAATGCGGTGATAACGCGGATGGCTAAATGGACCCACAGATACTCCAGAAGCTGTCAGTGCTCTCCTCTGCTTGATATGGCGATATGGATTGGATGCTTAAACAGCACCGTGAGCGGTGAGAGGGTCAAAACTGGAGCATCTGTCCACCGGAGTAAGAGGGATCCATAAGTCTTCTCCAGAACCATGGGTGGCGCATGGATATTGACTGAGGGTCGATACTCTCAACTGCTCTGGATTAAGTGGGTCCTCTGTACAGTTCGATAAATATAGTTTGGTCTCCAGGCTGTCTGAGCTGATAGCTGAGATTGATTTGGATGCATTTGTCAACCTGGACAGTTAAACACACTGAAGTCTGTTGGCAGGGTCCCTTAAAGGAGTTAGTTTAGTTAAGTGCTTTGCCTAAGGGGATTTTCTTCTTTGCATTTAAATTACGGTCTTATTTCTTTTAATTTGATGGGAAATGGTGGCCATTATTAGGTCAATATACAGTAAAGTGTGTTTGTAAGGAATTTGATGGTCCCCTTTTGACATTCTGTTTACTATAAGTAAATACATGGCATTACAGTGTTAAATGTGGCACATATGTATATACAGTGTGTATAATTTTTTTTAAAATCATACATTTCATTTTCTTTTTGGCTTAGTTTCTTTATTAATCAGGGGTCACCACAGCAGAATGAACCACCAACTTATCTAGCATGTGTTTTACGCAACGATGCCCGTCCAGCTGCAACCCGTCACTGGGAAACATCATACACACTCATTCACACACATACACTATGGACAATTTAGCTTACCCAATTCACCTATAGCACATGTCTTTGGACATGTCCCACATGAACATGGGAAGAACATGCAAACTCTACACTGAAATGCCAACTGACCCAGCTGAGGCTCGAACCAGTGACCTTCTTGCTGTGTGGTGATATGCAGTCTGAGCTTGCACCGTCAAGGCTGCATCCAGATACTACTAGATCTCTGGGTCTAGCTGGAGAAGTTTTAGCTTAGCATAATCCATTGAATCAAATTAGACCATTAGCATCTTGCTCAAAAATGTCAAAAAACATCTTCCCTACATTATCACGACCGGAAGAACCAGAAGCAGTGCAATGCGGCATAATAAAAGCTCCGCTCTCATGCCATGTCACACTCCTCCATTATCACTAACAATTACTCCAGCGGTTTCATTTTACTTCGATGGCTTTTAGTTGTACTCTGCTTCATGCTACATGATGATAAGTCTTGCATACTTCAGCTCATCCATGAACATGATTTCACTTTGGATGTAATTAAGATGACATCTTCCATGATTCTACACACATGGTGTCATCCAACTATGCCTTTGTTTGTTGTGAATACGCACCCTCTAGTGGCAAAAATGACATATTGTGCCTATAATATATTGAGTAGAATCTGCTAAGGCTTTTTGATGTACCTTAAAAAACATTTCAGTAAATATTAACATTGCTAATGTGTCAACTCATTCTATTAATATTTGTTATTTGATGTACTTTCAGAGTTATTTATAGTCAACACAAAGTTTATCAAAATGAAACGGAAATCAATAAAAAATTTATATACCATGAACAACTAGTGACACTTAAGTATAATTTTTACATGGATCTGGGTTTATTTTTAAAATTGAATTGCTAAATTTTACAGTTAAAGTCTGAATTATTAGCCCTCCTGTTTATTTTTTTCCCCAGTTTCTGTTTGACGGAAAGAAGATTTTTTTTCAACACATTTCTAAACATAATAGTTTTAATAATTCAGTTCTCATTCATTTATTGATTTTCTTTTCGGCTTAGTCCCTTTATTAATCTGGGGTCGCCAAAGCAGAATGAACCACCAACTTATCCAGCATATGTTTTACGCAGCGGATGCCCTTCCAGCTGCAACCCATCTCTGGGTACACACTCATTCACACTCACACACTACCTACCCAATTTACCTGTACCACATGTCTTTGGACTGTGGGGGAAACCGGAGCAAACGCAGGGAGAACATGCAGACTCCACACAGAAACACCAACAGGCCCAGTCGAGGATCGAACCAGCGACCTTCTTGCTGTGAGGCGACAGCACTACCTACTGCGCCACTGCGTTGCCCCCAGTACATAATATTTTACTACATATTATTCAAAACACTAGTATTCAGCTTAAATGGCAATTTAAAGACTTACCCTGGTTAATTAGGTTAACTAGGCAGGTTAGGGTAATTAGGCAAATCATTGTATAACAATGGTTTGTTCTGTTGACAATCGAAAAAAAAAAGCTTAAAGGGGCTTATAATTTTGACCTTTAGTGGGCTTTTAAAAAATGTAAAACTGCTTTTATTCTAGCCAAAATAAAACAAATAAGAGTTTAAAAGTAAAATATATGATCGAAATTACTGTGAAAATTTCCTTGCTCTGCTACACATGATTTGGGAAATATTTAAAAGAGAAATAAAAATCAAAAGGGGGGCTAATAATTCTGACTTCAATTGTAAGCGTGCTGTTTTCAAACATTTTATATAAGATAAAATATGACATTTCAGAACCTGAACTAACCTTTAATTTATTTTTGATGTTTTTTTAGTGAAGAAATGTTCTGATGACACAATCTAGATACCTACACCATCTAGGTACATCAATACAAACGTGAACAAACCAAAATAAACTTTTAGCTTTCAGAGCAAATTGTACTTTAGAGTGAATTTCAATGTCTCTGCTGTTCTTCTATCTCAAATTAGCCATCATCCACTAGATGTAAGATGCAAATTTCTTTTTTTTTTCTTTTTTTAGCGGAGCTGTTGCAGCACTCTCTGATCAAAGCTGCTCTCAGTGCTGTACATCTGAGGTTTTTGAGCCAATTCACCTCACACATCAGTGTTTGAAGTATCATTCTCCTCAATAGCATGGATCAATAACCTCAGACAGCACAATTTCATCTGCCCTCCTCCACAGCTCACTTATAACTAGAGGGCTAATGGTCAAGCTTTATTAATAGCCTGTCACTTGTTTTCATGAGCCCTGTCCTCTATGCTGACGCTGTTTGTATCGCTGTCTGAACGGGACGCTGCTCCTGCTTATGACTAAACGCTGATGCTATTTTGCAAGAGTGGACGTGTAGAAGTGAGATCCTGATGTTTCGCAAAGGACTACAATCTCTTTTCATTTCCACTAGTTTTATCCCTAGCATGGGGAAATTTCAGTGTGGTTTCATCTTTTGTAGACTTAAGACATAAAAGTAAAGGCCTTTAACCATCCAGGAGAGATTTGTGCTCAACTCATTTGAATTTGAACAGTGTGCTTTAGCTGTGGAATGAGGTTATAACAAGGCCACTCGCCTAATTTTCCACATTCCCCTCAAAGCCGTCAGGATCCTTTCACTGTTTCATGAAGGAGAACACAATGAATTAATGTACAATAATACAGTTGAAAGGGTTTTTATGACTGCTATCATTCATGAAAGTTATCCGTGAAATAATTCAAATTTTCCCCAAATGTAAATGCACGTTATCTTCTAATGACCCAAATTTTAAACCGTCTTGTGGCTGAAATCTAAAGCTAGAGTTGTATTTAAAGCAGAATCTTTGTGCTTTGTACTAAGCACGGTGAAGTAGCATGATTCTCTGTATTAATGTTTGATACAACAGCAGATGATACAACAGTTAATGAGCACACACTTTTATTTAAACAACTTAAGACATAAATTAAGAATTAAGCTTCTGTGTAAAACAATGAAGCCCTGTATTTTTCATGTGACTAAACATTGCTTCAGGTTTTTCCTATTATTCTCTGAAGATATAATTACAGAAAAACTGAACTGTTTAAATTTGTATATCAATACAAAGTAAGAACATAGAATTATATAATACATTACAAATATACCAGGTGCAGTAAAATAACAAATGTTTTTTTTTTGTATTTATAGATTCTACACCCATTAGAATTGCATTCTACTGTTAAATCATATATTGGCGAATCATGTATATATTAGAATTAGAATCAGAATATTAGATCTGTGAAACAACTCTTGTCGCTTTATTTTAATTATCTAGAGACAAAGTCTAAAGTGCATGGTGCAAAAGTATTAAGGGCATGTCCGAATCCTCTTTTACTATTTTAAGGACTGAAAAATATGTTCTGCGCCACAGCGCATGGTCTAAAAGGGTTGTGCTTATTCTCTTAATGAGTTATGGGTATGTTTTGAGCATAACAGGCATTAAACCAATCAGAGTCTCATCTTCCATTCCCTTTAAGAGTCAGTTGCGTCGAGCCATGGTGCATTTGCTATTTACATGCCAGACTTTGTAAGTGGAAGAACTGAAAGCTTCACTAGTGAAAAAACAGACCATCTGCAGTGCGAGGATGAAGAATGAGCCTCCTCCATTCAACCTCTTTACTTTCTCCTTACTTTACTTTTACTCTTTACTCCTTTACTTTCGTGGAAAAGGAAACTGTGTTACGCACTCCACTGAAGATATCCATTAGCCTACATATTTAATTTCGTTTGTTAAGCACAACGATTTGTTTCAAAACTATTTCTAAATTCAGTTCTAATTTCTAGCAAACGAATAAATGAACAATAATAACAAAGTGTTGTCAAAAAAACATAAATCCAAACACATGTCCTATTTTTATGCCCCATATAGTGACACATATGCTCCAAAACCCAACAGGTGGACAAATCTTAACTTGTTTTTATTTTTTATAAACAAATATAAATATAAATATGCATATGATAAATAATACTGCTGTTAATAATAACATTATACAAATGCAAATTGTCTTGAATAAACTGAAAAGCCCCCGACATGAAGCAGGCATGGAGGCAGTGTTTTTTAAATTTATGTAGAAATTAATAATTTTTATAACATTTTAATCCTTAATTTTTTTCATATGTAAAGATATTTGTATTGCTGTACATCCTGTGTCTATTAAGCAGTGTGTAAGCGTTTGGAGCCGCATATGCACATAACTAATGCGCTCTGCGCTGGACTTTGGCCCAGCATTTAGTTGGTCAATGGCGCTGTCTATTTCAGTTCCTCAAAATGGCAACATTCTAACAATGCGCTTTAACACACCTCCTTTTTAAACCGGCACACCCATGAGTCCACAAAGTGGCACAAATGGATTTGTTGTTTAAACAACATGGTGCAAAATGTGGAAATTAGGGTTGCGCTGGTCTGAAAATAACAACAAATCACGCCATACACTTCTTGCGCCTTCTTGCACCGGGTGCATGGTAGGGCGCTTGGACATAGTGGCAACATAATAACACAGCTCAACTAGTCCTTGTCCCCTTGGAAAAAATTTTGTCAGGATTTTTTTTAATTCAGGAGATTGTTGTAACATACATTTCTCGGAGAAAAAACAACAACTGAGGCATTTGGGGAACAGAAAAAACACTAACTAATAAAAAAAAATTGTAGACTTTTTCATGCTCAAACAACAACATTAAAAGGATAGTTTACCCAAAACAGAAAATCCTCATTTACTCTTTTACTCTGCTCAAATATGTTTGAGTTTCTTTCTTCTGAACACAAAACAAGTTATCTTTGAAAAATGTTATAAAGTGGTAACCATTGACTTCCATAGTAATTATTTTTCCTACTATGGAAGTCAAAGGTTACAGGTTTCTAACATTCTTTTAAAATCTAATTTTGTGTTCAACAAGAAAAAAAAACGTATCAAGGTTTGAAACCAATTGAGGGTGAGTAAAAAATATAAGTAAGTTCTCGTTTTTAGGTGAAAAGCAATAATAGGAAGCATTATCCCTTTAAGCAATAATAGGAAGCATTATACTGTAGGTCTCTTATAAACACTTTCAGTGCATTTTAATTTTTCAGTAATTTACTTAATTATGATTTCGAGGCAACTGGCAAACCAGAGAGGCATTCTTCCTAGAACTTGCTCGTTTTCCCCATATCTATAAATAGAGTATAATCATAGAACAACAGCAAATTGAAGTAACACACTTGGTTACAATCCATTTAAACTTATTGCATCAGTATAATGAACATTTTATCTGTATAATCTTCAATAATGAATGTGAGGCATGTCATTCTAATCTAATAACGTTGTTCATGTAGCTGCACGGATCGCATGCCAGTCATGAGACACCCTTGAGTGTTTATACCAATGTCATCTCGCATTGCCCTTGATTAATGCAGGGCGTCTATTGTACAATAAGCTTCATGCATTAGAATGCAGGGGCACCTGAGTGAGGGAACTCAGTTAATTTATCAGCGTCCATCGGAATTAATTACAGAACCGGAGTGTGAAAGTCAGCCGTGGCTAATCACATGGGCGCAACGTCCCACAAGCGTCATTTATTTCAAGCCGCACCGCCCCATGGCTTATTTGAGAACAGTGTTAGTGCACTGCCATGCACTTCTTCTCTTGACTAATTGTGTTTGTCCTGACGACGCTTTTTCCCCCTGTCTTGCCTCTTCTCTGTGACTGATTGGTTCTGTCTTTTTCGTCACAGATATCTGAGGATTGAAGGTCTGGCTGGCGAGTGTTGTGCTTTTTTTTGTGTCTTGCTGAAAGGGCGATCAGCAAACTGGCTGCCTTATCTGCACTTTTGGTTGAAACTCAGCTAGTTGGTTTTCTGTAAAC
>CAIGQQ010004837.1:20368581-20388667 GCA_903798035.1 Danio albolineatus | reverse complement strand
TTATCTGCACTTTTGGTTGAAACTCAGCTAGTTGGTTTTCTGTAAACGTAGTACAGAGTTGGTGTGCTTTGTAATCCTGAATATGTTGCTTTATGTACACTGATGGGTCAAAACGTTATGGCCAGACACAGGTAAGATGAATATCATTAATCAACTCTCAAAAAGGTCACATATCAAGATCTGGATAGATTAGATGGTAAACAAGTAATACATTTTCATGATCATTGTTGCAAGCGAAATGGGCAAGAATTAATATCTGAATGACTCTGACAAGGGGCAAATTGAAATAGTCTATCGAGACAGCCTATCAAGACAACTGAGTATATCTAAAATGGCAAACCTTGTTGTAAGCAGTGGTTAGAATTTTCCAAAAGGTGTCTATGAACCAAATTTCATACTAAGGAATTCTCTGGTGTTGCAGTGAAAGGAGGCTGTCTGGTCTACGCCTTCTGTGTCTTAAAAGTAAATAATATATATCTATAAAAATATCCCAAGCCACTTACAAGTGAGGATAAAAGAAAAACTTAAAATCATTTAAGAGAGTGGCAGTAAAGAAATGTCAATGGAGTGTCTAAAAATTATTTTTTCTGTGAAGTGTGAACTGATGTGACTTTTTATCACTGAATGAAGCAGTAATTATTTTATAGTAATCAATACAGTGATAACGTGTGTCAACTAGAATTCCAATATAGATATACATTATCCCCTTAAAAAATCTTTACACAGATTAACATACTGTTACAATCATGTTTATTCTCTCAAAAAATTTCTATTAGTGTATTCAGTAGGGATTTCCTGGAAAATCAAACCATATTTATTACTCCAACGAGGCTCTTGTACACTTGTGTGAGTGCGAGTATGAATAGAAAATAAATTGTGAGATTTTAGTACACCGTAATGAAGCTGGATTATTTATATAAGGCATAAACTACTTCCAAGCAGATGTTATAACAGTATAAAGGCTTTATTCTATGGAAACAACTGCCTGGATGTACTATATCCCACTTATGTGCTACTTACATCAAAACTTTAAAAAATTGACACAAAACATTGTTATGGGCCTTAATAGTTTATTAACTCTTTAAAAATGGCTGAACGGAGCATACCTAACCTACGTATTTTCAGGCACATGATGGCGGCAAAAATTAAAAAACAATCTGGCGGGACAGACAAGCATAAATGAATATGAATGTAATCCACAAGTGTCAAGATGATTCTAAGTACCCGGATGTTATTTGTTTCAGTGGTTGTTATCTGGTAATAACATACCTTCAAATCATTTGACCAATCATCAGTGCACTGTTTTTTCTCTAGAGAGAAATGTAATAAGTCATATTATCACAGGTGTATTACTCATTTTTTAATATGAGTCCAAATTTTTACACACACGCACACACACACACACACACAGGTTTTCTCCACGTGTGCCCTCTACTTTTTTCTTTTTTTTTTGCTCTAAACCTCTTGTTTCCATGGCATCCAGTGTGTGTACTGCTGTGTTTTTGTTAATAGATAGGAACAAATAGTGACAGGTGTACTGATAATGATTTCTCATTACAAAGGGTCACTTTGGTCTTCGGCATCAATCCAAAAAGACATTTACACCCCCCCCCCCACAGTCCTCATTCCCTTCCATCAGCTCACAGTGTGTTTTAATTCTCCCTCCATCCACTTCAAAATACTGTTTTCATTCTGCGTTCAGCTTTTCAGATATAATGTGCATGCATACACCAACGTTTTAGCAGCAGCCATCTTGTTCGGCTCATTTTATTGTCGGCCTCATTCAGTGTACGCCTCCATGCGGAGAATGAAAAGGGCCATGGAATGAAAGTCAGGCAGTAGTGAGCAGCCCTGCCTTCCAGCAAATTTTCCCCAACGCCTATTAAAACCTCTCTGGCTTGGTGGATTGCGTGCGTGAGGTTAAAATTGGAAATGCATTAAATTGAACAGGGGGGCCTTGAATCTGGGAACGGCAGTGGAGAATGGGATTGAAAAGGGCGTTATCTGACTGCTCAGGCCCTGTAAAGAAGTTAATTGGCACTCACCTGTCGATAAATGCAAAAACGCCGGATAACGAGAGGTGTCCTTTAGTGAAATTTTCTTAAGTTAAGTATGGACTTGGATGATTTATCTGAACTAGGCTCGCATATTGGGTTGCATATTGACCATAAGGAAGAATCAAGCATGTCCGTACACTTCCACTGTCAATACAGCCAACTGTGATTCATGTGCGATTCTCCCACACAGTTTTGATTAAGAATTGGCAATGGTTTGTTCTAAAGAGAGAACAAACAGGCTGGGCTTCTTCAGTTAAGTATGGGGCCAAGAACAGAGAGACTAATTAGGTAGTCAACTTAAAGGGACAGATCACTGAAAAGGCTGTGAAGCATGGCAAAATAAGTGATTCTTATGACTTTTTCTATATTTTACTGTAATTCTGAAACATAAAAGTACATTTAAATAAGTAATTGAAAATCTGCTCAATATGTTCTTAGTTTCTTTTGTGTGGTGCCATGTTTGATTAGTGATATGAGTAATTAAAATGATTTCATGGGAAAAAAATCATAAATACAATCCAATCATAATTCTCTATTGACTACTTACTGATGCCAAGGTGTAATTTGGCATCGGTTTCAGAGATAGAGAGCTCAAGATGCAAAGATTCTTTACTTATTATAGCTCAAAAAACCTAATGTCTGTTATACGTCATTTACCTCAGGAATATCATTTAGTGTCTGACTTGTTAGGAAGAAATAAAATTATCTTGCTAAGTATACATTTTACATAACATATTAATTGTATTTTTCTTTACTAATTTGTTTGTTATTGTACAGTACAGAGTGTGATTGAATAAATCTCTCAAAAAAGGTTTCACAGATTACATCAAATTAGATGATTCTGCTTGCGTAAATCTAGACATCCTGTCAGTCCTTTTGAATAAATCACAAAGCCCAACTGAATGAGTCGTTCATGAGTACACCATACTGATTTAGTCCTCCTGCAGTCACCAGCTCTCCGAATGATAACATTGTCAGAGAAAAAGTTCAAATTTTGGACCATTCATTTCACAAAACCATTGTAAGACCTCAGAAAACTTGTAATAAGTGCATGACTTATGTGAAGTACTATTATAATACTTTTTAATAATGCTTTTATGTCACGTTTTTTAAGCCTGAAATCTTTAGTCACCATTACATCATAGTAATAGCCAGGCTAATATTACTCAGTAAATTATTCTAAATTTTCCTTTTGTCTTTTTCCAAAGAAGGTTCGTCATCAGGGTTTTTCTCTTTTTGTGAACTGCACATTTGGAAATAAAGATTCATGATTTACATTAATTGTTCCATAAAGAACCTTTAAGATACAAACGACCTTTCCATTCCAGAAAGCAATCATTACAGTGAGAAAAATAAGGTTCCAATTTAATGATTTATGCTAAGCTAAACTAAAAATGCTCCTGTTAGACCTGGAGATTGGCTGATTGGTTTCAAAAGTTGTAAAATGAGTTAATGAGTCAGAAAATGGAAGTCTGTATGTGGAACCAAAACTGGTTCTTTTATGTTGTCGCTATAAATTCACCCCTTTTGGAACCGTTATTATAAGAGTGTGTCCCATTATGTGTCTTTTTATTTTGTTTTTATTTGTTCTGTGTGACTCACTACTCAATCACACTTCTATTGCACTTCGATTACACTTCTATATCTTAGAAAGGCTTTGCAATAGTCCTTTAAAGGGCTGAGACGAGCACAATTATCAAATTATGTTAATGCACTCATAACACCTCACCGGGGACGTAAAAAGCACAGACAAGCTCTAAAAGGTGCTCGTGAACCATGCTCGGCATTTATCTGGCCTGATACACCTGTGAGATGGTGCGAAAAACGCAGAATGACGGTGATGACTGCAGCCTTCCACCTTTCGCGTCTGAGCCCCAAGGCTTTTACGTGCGTGTGTTTCTGGTGAACATCAGGCCGCGTCTCTCCCTCCGCCCATCCTGAAGGTCGCTGGCCACCAAGGGCGAGTTCTCCTGCGCGTAATCCTTTCTGACACCGCTTCAGTGCCATTTTCACTCAAAGAGAGAACGCTGCTGTCGACCCCACTTTGCTTTACCCTAAAATCATATACGACAAGCGTTAGAGAGTGAGAGAGCGAGTGAGAGAGAGAGCTCTTGCTGTTTTGGTTTGCAGTTTTATATGAAGCCGCTGCTGTTTTTGGGTCTGGTCATGATTTATCTGATGGATGTGTTGAATATTATACATTTAAAATGTGTTTGGCTCATTTGATTGGTTAATGAACCTTTTGTTGCAAGCAATGGGGGAGGAGGAGAGTGACTTGTTTTTGGGTCATGATGTTCGTTTATTATCTGTTAATTTATTCATGAATATGTTTACAAATACAGAAGGTACAAAGGATTAAATTTGAGATGGTTTTATTTTTGGAAAATGCAAGGGTCTCATGTTGGAGAAATCATAACAGACAACTTCATGTTGTCTGATCAAGTTGCGTGCCCTTTGTTAATTACAGTACATCTTTTCACAAATCTTTTAACCCTTTAAATTCACACTTGGAAATTATAAGTCATAAATATATATTATATACGTAACACTTAAGTTCACAAGTCATGCTATTAAGATAGCCTATCTTATTAAGATTCTACCACACTAACTAGTAATAAACAGCTAAATAGTAGTTTATTAACCCTTTGACTGCTGCTCTACCAAACAGTTGACTATGTTTTTACTGTTTTAAATAATGACTGTTAAAGTCATTTAAAGAATGACTGTTTTAAATAATGGTTTATACTAAACAGCATCGGTGGTTTACAAAGAAAATCAAACAAACATAATCATGTTGCACTACTACACATCATTTTGGTTTTATTGTAAAAAAACAAAAACAAGAAAGCATATTAAATGAGAATCTGAAATATTTTATGCTACCCTTCGAAAAAATAAAGGGGATTTACTATTCAAAATTTGTTTTATTTCAAATATTTTTTAATAAATTGCTTTTACACTTCATATTTTCAGATTTTTCATAATATATGGATTAATTCCGATACTTTAATCATAAACCGATACATAAACCATTGGGTAGAGGCTGATAGTTTAGAAATTATGGGATGTGTTGAAACAAAATGAACTGAGTTTGTTAACTAGCAACATTAGGAGTTAAAAAATGCAATCCAAACTTTTTTTTTCTTGGTGTGGAAGTTAATGGATTAAGCTAGAAGTGTTAGTTTATGAGTTGATACTGTGAATTGTGATCTAAACAAAAGTGTTATCATTATATATTGTTTTTCAAGATAAGTTCAGGTTTAGACCAAAAATATCTTCTGATAAAGAAGAGATTTTTATGTAAATTCTAAAAGTAGGTTAATCCAGCACAATGTAGGGAAGTTGCAACACGGGCTTATTGTGAATACATTTCTGGAGAGCATGAATTGTGTAGCCAGAGCTACATATGGCTACATAAAATAAACACTATGGGGTTTCTTTTTGCGCTACAAGCTGATCGACTTGGGCTTGCTTTTTAAATTTGTCAGTTGGGTTTAGGGAAGTGGGTGGTCTGTTCAATCTGTGCTTTTTAGAATAATATAGGTTAGGTTTAGGGAAGGGGGGGTGGGTCAGTCAATCGGACAGTTAGTCAGTCATTCAGTCAGTCGTTCAGTCAGTCATTCAGTTAGTCAAACAGTCGGTCAAACAGTCAGTCAACAGTAGCCTCTGGTGAATTTACGAGAGAACAGCAGGTGTGAATGGCACTTTCGAGAGAAATTTGAGATCTCAAAAAGCGTACACAGCAGCCTCTCGTGGATTCGCGAAAACAAAAACTGCAAATAAAAGTATTTGATGGTCTCCAGAAATGTATATAGACGTACAGTACGTTTTCAGAAAAAGCCTCAGTTGCAGTGAGGAGTTGACCGCAACAACTGGGTTCAAGTCCGGTGAAAAACAGTTCCAGAAAGCAGGTAAAACAAAATAAGAGGCAAAAAAAATAAATAAACAACTAAATAACAAGGTGAGAATGTAGTAAGATCTGAAGAGGTGGTAAAAATCAGGTGGCCGTGAGGGCTTATGTTTTTCTGAATTGCTTTTTAAAACTGTCGGTTGGGTTTAGGGAAGTGGATGTGCGGGTCATTCGGTGCTTTTGAAAACACTATCGGTTGGGTTTAGAGAAGGAGGAGGGTGGAGTTATCAGTCGGTTGGTCAGTCAGTCAGTCGACAGAGGCCTCGGGTGGATTTACGCGAGAAGAGCAGGTGCTAATAGCACTTGAGAGAGAAATTTAAGATCTGAAAAAGCATACACTGCGGCCTCTGGTGCATTCGCGAAAACAAAAACTGCAAAAATCTTAACTCCTGGGACATATTTTGCGCTGTTCAGAAATGTATTCAGAGTTACATATCAATAAGGAGCCTGGGTTGGGAAAATGTGTCAGCCAATAGATTATTGATTTAAAAAAAGATCTGTTTGTAGTCATTTGTACTGGTCAATATAGAAAATGGACAGATCAGAATAACAGATTGGAAGCAAATTTATATAACCATTACATGTCTATTTTATACTGTCAGTATTTAAAGCATTGACCCTCAAATCTAAGCCTAAGACATGTTAAAGGAATAGTTCATCTAAAATGAACACTTCTGTCATCATTTATAAACATTTTTAATTGTTCTTAAACTGTTTGATTTTCTTTCTTCTTTTGAACACAAAAGTAGATAGTTTGTAGAAAGCTGGAAACCAGTTACCATTGACTTCAATAGATGAAAATACATGACTTCAATATTAGTTTTTCCTATTATAGCAGTCAGTGGTTATAGGTTTCTAACAATCTTCAAAATGTCTTCTATAGTGTTCATAAGAAGAAAGAAACTCATAAAGGAACCACTTGAGGAAGAGTAAATTGAGTAATTGAACTATCGTTGTAAGATGTGAAAATATATTAAACATATTTAGCTCTTAATCACTCTTAAGAAAAGCTGGACTACAGTATTTAAGTCTTTTTCTTTTCTTTTTTTTTTTGAAAGCACGTTTACTGAACATAGCCCTGTCAATGTGATAGGACCTTGCCAAATGTTGACGTTTCTATAACAGACATCCTCTTGTGCTTCCGAAATGAGATCTGATAGTTTGCAAAGTTGCATGAAAGTACGAAAATCTGGCATCCGTCTCTAAAGGGTTTTGCAGTCGTCACGCTCACCGCTGACCTACTTGTGTGCTCTTTGATGATAGATTTATAGGGATGAGTTGGCAGGGGACATCGGGTGTCTGTCATATCAGCTCAGCGTCGGACTCAGATCTGGTTTCATTAAATGCCTCTAATCTCTGCAGCCCATGAAGCAGCTGTGAGTTCTGGCTCTCCTCCATACCGGCTCCACCTTGTGCTACCAGGCCATGGCACTGACTCCCCCTGCTAGTCCCTACAGCTCCACCGAATGCTACGTAGTGAGTGGCAACACGAAGGAGAGGGACTGTTTTTTAACCTGTATAGATGCTGTATAGTGGGAGGTTTGAGAGATGGATGCGGTGAGGAAATAGGAAGAGAGCGGGGGCGTATAGTAATACACTGTTTTCTTTTGAAGGGTCACCAATGGAAGTTCACCACTTTACTTGGTGTGCTATATGAGATCACCAATGACTAAAGGGATGTATTTGTGCATGTGGGCAGATTTGTGTGGTTTATGAGGTATGTATAAATGTATATAATGACATGGGTATTACTATGTTAAATGGTTTATGAGGACATTTTGTGTTTTCTAATAGATCAGAAGGCTTGAAAACCATTAAAACGTGTTTTTTTTTTTTATTGAAGCTTCTTGTGAGGGTTGGATTTAGGAGTGTAGTTCAGGAGCTTTACCTTTAATTTATTGAATTTATTGGTTCCAGAACGCAGGTAAGACAACAACAGAAGCCAAAAACATCAAATAAAGTAAATAACAGGGAGAGAATGTGGTAAAAATGTGGTAAAAATCAGACAAGGGCTTTTCTTTTTCTGAATTGCTTTTTAAGGTTTTCGCTTGGGTTTAGAGAAGTGGGTGGGCTGGTCAATCTGTGTTTTTTAGAATACTATTGGTTAGGTTTAGGGAAAGGGGAGGGTAGGTCAGTCGATCGGTCAATCAGTTAGTTGTTCAGTCAGTCAAACAATCAGTCAGTCAGTCGACAGCGGCCTCTGGTGGGTTTACGAGAGAACAGTAGGCACTAGGCCTGTCACGATATCTGTTTTTTGTTGTACGATATATTGCATCAAAATATATTGCGATAAGATATATTATTGTCATTTTAAGACCATTTTAGGCTACTCATTATATAATGCCAGAATAACAATATAATATCACAATGCAAGTACACTCTTCCAAAAAACACATAACATTTTATTCCTAAGAATATTTAATGTAATTATAGTCATTTTAACAATTTAATAAATAGGTATTGGAGTCAGAATGTGAAAAATCCTACATATCCTAAATAAATAATAGTCAATGTTAACAAAAAAAGGTGCAAGGAAAAAAAAACAGTGACTGCGATATCTGCTACCAGATCTGTTTTCAGTTGTCAGACACCCACATGAAAATATACCATAGTAATTTATAGTGAATATAGTTTATTTAAATTTATAGTTTTTTTAACCATATTGACACCTCCAATAGAGATAGAGATGTTGCGCAATCAACTAAAATGTTGCTATAATTGTTTTTTTTTATGTATGGGCGATATATATTGCATCACCTAAAATGATTGACGTCATGTCCATGTGTTGCGCGATAAGTCGATATATTGATCATTGTGACAGCCCTAGTAGGCATGAATGGAGAAATTTGAGATCCCCCAAAAAAAAGCATACATTGCGGCGTCTTGTGGATTCAAGAAATCAAAAACTGCAAAAACTGAAAAAAAAAAAAAAAAAAAAAAAACTAGCTCCTGGGACGTATTTGACTTTTTGATGTACCAAAAATATTTCCTATAGATTTAGAATAAGGAAATATTTAAAAATAAATAAATAATTAAATACTAATTTATTACATCATATATCATTAGAAAAAAAAATGGCAAGGTACAAGATTTAGAATAAAAGTTACTTGTAAAATGTTTTCTCTATTTAACAACTATACAGTATGTCAATAGTGAAAGGTGACTTAAAGCCTTTCATGAGTTATTTCCACAGTTTTTGATGGCATAGAAGCAATGAGTGCATGGATATTTCCCAATACTGGTTTGTGGGCATCTGCTGTGTAACATATGTCAGAATAGTTGGCGGTTCATTCTGCTGTGGTGACCCCTGATAAAAAAAGGGACTAAGTCAATGGAAAATTAATGAATAAATTTTAACCTGTTTCACTACACATTTTAATATCACCATAATATTAGTGACACGCTGCAAAATCCTTAAAGTAAACTTGTTTACTGATTAAAATATATATATTTTTCTGTTTTCTAATGATATTATTCTGTTTGTTTGTTTGTTTAATAAAGCATTGTTGTATTAAACAAGTGCAGCTTCATTTCTGCCTGTAACGTACCTTTAAAATTAATAAAACAATCCGAATTCACTTGCATGACATTGAGTCTTCAATATTGCGTGATGTATTCAAATTCATACAAACACGTTAAAGCTCATCAGTCTTCATTGTATCCTCCTCCCATTGCTTTCCATTAATCAACAGCCTAAGAGTTTTCTTCTTGCGAAATGGATTGAATAATGAACCGACGTCCCATTTCTCTTTCCCGCTTCGTTCTTCTTGTCTAAATTTCCTCTCGCTGAGCAATTCGCTCTCTCTCTCTGTGGCTGAGCGAACATGCCTAGATGTGCATTTTAAAGGGTGCAGAAAATTGAGGCTGAAATCTTCCAAAAAGGTGACCTCCGGGAGTCCGGGGGGCAAAGAGAGGCGAGAGAGGGGGACAAGAATAAATCAAAGAGAGCTGAGAGGCCTGCATAGAGCTGATAGCTGACCTGCCGAGGCCAAATCACCACAAAAAATAACACATACACATTCATACATGCGCACACAAACGCACTCACACCTGAAAAGCTTCTAAAGAACAGTGCTGCGCTCTCCACATCTGAAAAAAACCCTGCTTCAGCCGCCCTGGACAAACTTCAAATCCCTCACAACAATAACACGCTACAAAAGAGACCTGCAAGAGAGGCTGCAGGCCTGATGATGAGTAATGGACTCCCTCATCTCGCTCTTCATATTAGTCTTTCTAGATCTTACCTCTCGCTCACTCGCTCCCCTTTTCGTTCTTTCTATAGACTGAAGTAGCTTTATTGACATAGTAGCAAAGCTCTCATGTTGCCAGTGCATTAGTAATATCATATATGTACATTTTAGCTTTCTCGGAGGGAGAGGAAATACAAGCTGAACAAAACATATATTATAACATATGAGCTCACATAGTGTGTACAGGAAACAGATGAAGAAAGTGTCTGAAGAAGGTTGTTTATTTTTGAACTATGGGGTGACTATGCTTAGTCACATTTTGAACTAAAATTTCTTTCAAATGAACCTAAAAAAATAATGGGATGTGTTATTAGTTTGAGCACTTACTCATACAGAACTTACAGAAGTTAAAGAAGTACAGAATTCATACCATTCAGAATAATTAATGCTTAGACTGTTAAAAGTGATTAGTTACTTTAAAAAAAGCAGCATAGGCTCATTCTGAAAATGTAGGCCTATACACATTTCTGGAGATCGCGAATTATGTAGCAAGAAGTACTCAATACTGCATTTTATCTTTAAAGTGAACACTACAGGACGGTCTGACGGTGTTACTTTTTGAGCAGCTGACCGATTACCTACGTATGGATGGCTTTCCCGCTGTTAGCAGTTTGTCCAGTGTCTTGCAGTGTATGTCAGCGGACTTGATATGCAGAGAGGAGTTGACCGCAATGACAGTGTTCAAGTCCACCGTAGAATGGTTCCAAAAAGTGGGTAAGACAAAAACAAATGCCAAAAAGTAAAACAAAACAAGCAAATAACATGGTGAGAATGTGGTACAATATGAAAACGTGTTAAAATCAGAGGGCTTTCCTTTTCTGCGTTGCTTCTGAAAACACTGTCTATTGGCTTTAAGGAAGTCGACAACGGCCTCTGGTGGATTTACGTTAGAAGAGCAGGCTTGAATGGCACCCACAAGAGAAATTTGAGATCTCAAAAAGTGTACACAGCAGCCTCTGGTCGATTCGTGAAAACATTCCTCCTGGCACTTATTTAACACTTTCCAGAAATATAGGTATATACAGTAGGGCTGCATTTTTAGAATGAGCCTGGGTTGAAAAAAGTGAGTAAACTCGTTGCCATAAATGCAACAAGTTGACTTTATCCTAAAAATATTTAGTAAATTCATTGTAAATTAAAAATTCATAAAAATGCACATATAGTTATTTCATTTTAAGTCAATTAATCACTTTAAAAACAACGGGTTCGTTGACTATTTTTTATTGACTTTAGTGTAAAAGGATATTGGCCTCCTGAATCCAGCAGAATCAAGCTTTAATAATAAATCTTCTAATTAACTATTTAATATATTTGTGATAGTTTATATCTAAATGATGTATGTATAGGATAGTTGTGTTCTATTGGTTAATGAGTTAGACCTGTAACACAAAGGTTGCTGGTTCGATTCCTGGTCCCGGCAGAAATTAAAGCTAGGGTGAGAAAAAGAACCACACTCCATCTTCCATACCCAGCCGAGGTGTCCTTGAGCAAGGCACCTAGCCAGCCTAATCTCACGAGGAAACATAAGTATATTACGTTTTGTCAGTTTAGTGGATAATTGACTGTATTCATACGAGTTCAATTGTACGAAAATGTTTTTAAAAAGAAGGCTAGGGACCCAACCCTGCCCCTAAACCCAACCGTCATTGGGGGATAAGCATATCGTACTAAATTATACGAGTAATATTGTACGAATTCATATGAATTAGCCACTAAATCAAAAAGTAGCAAATTGCTGTGAGATTGTGTTGATCTATCCTCTAATTGCACCCCGGGTGCTGGAAGCAATAGCTGCTCACTGCTCCGTGTGTATGCTAACTATGTGTGTTTTCACTCGCTTCTCACTCAAAATGTGTACAGTATGTATACCTGGATGGGTCAAAGCAGAGAACCAATTTGGAGTTCGGGTAAAACCATACTTGACAAGGCTCACTTCACCTCACGTGTGTGCATTTTAAATGTATACAGAGAGATATGGATATATTTATGTTGCCTTTATTGACTTTTCATACATGTAAAAAATGTTATACATCCATCACGATTTTAAATAACTATCAGTCAATCAATCAACATCGTTGTCCTCAAACGTTTGTAGAAAACTGTATAATATATGCTATGAGACGCATTAATATTTAGTTGATTTGTTTTGTTTAATACAGTGCTTCTGATCTATTGTGTGTTTGCTGATTGATATGAATTTGCACAGCTTGCTGACTGTTTTCCTTGGATTAAGTGCAACAGTAGATTTATTGTATTCTAGTGACGCTTAGAGCAGATTGTCGTGCCAGATTGGTTGCTTGTTTCGAAGGATCAATGTGAAATTTGTTTGGAGATCAAATTTAGTTTTTCCTGAAGAATATCACAACAGTCCCACCAGGTATTTTTTTTGGCATGCCACTCTTTTCATCGATATGTCTATTGGTCCTTCCTATTATCATCAGGAAGCCCAGCCCTAACATCCACTACTCAATGTGAGCTTTATCTATTTACTATTGTTAGGCTTAGACATGTTTGTTTACAGTGAGATTGGAAGGGGGGAAAAATGAGTTTTAGACTCTCAACTAAAAGCAAAAACAAAATGTTCCTATTATTTACCAGCATTTACTCAAGTTATTAAAATGTCATTTCAATGAGGTAATGAATAAAATAATAAATAAGCCTCCCGCTAGTAACTGGCCATTCGAATGCTTTCCACAGAGCATATTAAGCTTTTCTCATCAAATTTGGTAAGAAGAACAGATGACAGCGTTCAAGCTGGTGTCATTATTATAAATATTCCCTTTTTGCTCAGCCAGACAAACCTAATGGAGAAAGCGAATCAATTTTTCAGTGAAATGTCAGCTTTGACTTGTCTTTGTGAGACGCTCTGACTATTTATCTTGTAGATTGTATAAACAAAAGTGGAGTGAATGATGTGTGCCTCATGTTCAATATGGATTTTAATGGTTTCTTTATGAAAACAAGAGGAATCTTTAATTGATATGTTGGGAATAATGCGGGCAGCGCATTTCAATGGATTTTCTGTGCGCCTTTTGAAAGCGACAGTCAGAATGCGCTCCGCTTTTTGACAATTGTTCTTGACATGAAGCTGGAAAATACGTAATTTTGTGATTGCTTTGTTTCTTCCCTACATTTTGCGGTGAAATGACGGGCGGCGCTGACGTGAACAGAAGGAAAAAGATGCCGACGATGAAATTCTGTCCTTGTGTTTATATCAGCTTAGCACAAATCAGACTGTGGTTGTTTTGAATAAATGAAGCACCTGGAGCAAAACGATAAGAGGATGATTAATCTTCAGGGAAACTTTAGAGGCAAAATATTTTTAAATGAAAGAAAAATTGCTGTGTGAAGTACTTTTCGTGCTGAGTAATGTCTCCGGAGACGACTTCAACGGCGGAATCGGAAAATCCTTCCATCTCTAATTGAAAAGATCCCCAACACTGTATCCAAATGAACTCTGCCTGTTTCTAAAATCATTATTCAACTTCCATAATAGACCACCCACTCTTTACACACCCTTTATTTATACTCTTTTTTTTTCTCTCATAACCCTGCCCTTGTTTTCATGTTGTCAAGATTTGCCTTCCTCTGCAATTTCCCTGCCGTTATTCAGCCGCGTCGCATAAAACCAATTTCTGGTGCGGCGTGCGAGGGGATTCTAGTGATAATGAAAAAGAGACTGGCTGAGGTGAATGTTAAAACGAGATAAGCGCAGACATGGAGAGTGTGTGAATGCCCTGTCGGTGGGAAGGCCAGCGCCTTTCTCCCCTGAAGACTCTTTGTTCCTTGCACATGTTGAGAACAACAGCAGGGTAATTGGTCGACGATAAAGTCTGTGACATAAGTGTGTGATGCACACATTACAAGCATGAAGAGACGCATTGTGGCAGGACTGGAAGGTCAATACATTAGTGGTTTGTTATGGCCCATGTAGTTTCAATTCTCTATTAAGTCTATTCTCTTTTTTATTTCTCCAGAAAAGAAGCACATTTGGTGATTGCTAATGTGTTACCAAACTGTATCACATTTGCATTAGAATTTGAAGCAGGATGCATATTGCAGAGGTAGTAATTATTATTGCAAAGAGGTTGTTAAGAAATCTTAATTCTGTATTTTGATTGGGTGTAATAACGTGCACCTTTTGTAAAGCTGTTTTAAAATGATATTTATTTTGAAAGGCGCTATACAAATATGATGGAATAACATGCACCTTTAACATGCACCTTTTGTAAAGCTGTTTTCGAATTATATTTAATTTTAAAAAGCTACACGAAAAGATGAAATTAAATTGAATTATTCTTTTGAAGGTTAGGAGACACATTTTGTTGTCCTGTTGTAATTACACTAATTACAGTACAAGACTCCAAAGAGTAAAAAAGCATTCACGTCCTCACATCCAAATTGTAATTACAACATGTAAACTGGAAATTTTCTGAGAGATACTACTGTGACCACTTCAGGTTCATTTGGATGCTATATTTAATCTTTGAATTGTTCAAATTGAAATGTATAATTCCAAATCTGAGAATGTTCCAAATTACAGCAACTATAGTCTCCGGATTTTAGGGCTACACCTACTGGATATCTCTATATTCACATAGAAAAAAAGATTTATTCCCCTTAGCCCTTCTTCTTGATTCTCTTTTGGTTGGAGGTGTAGGGGGAGGTGCTAGATAGCCTTTTAAACAAAACGTTTTTTAGGACCTTACTACAAATTATGGGTTATGAGAGATTTTAATGATTGCACCAGCTACAGTGGCAACCTGGCTGCCTTAGCAAGCAAGGAGACCCACAAATAATAGTATTTTTGGCCATTAATATGGATTATTACAAACAAACATCTGTGGGTTTTTTTAACATTCATAGTGACCTTCATGTTTTGCGGTCATGCTCTTCAAAGAAACATTTATTTTAATAAAAAAAAAAAAATTCTAAGGGTACTATAATAACCAGTGCATGATAGTCCCTATATTGTGCCTAGTTTCATTTTGTTAGCTTAAGTGAAGTTTATTTATAAACTAATTTCGAGAGGATCACGTGCAGATGATTGCTTGCAGCTGGTCCCGCATTATACAATTTATGAATCACCAAACAGACGATATCACCATATCCATATCAAGTTCCATATCACAGCCATCTTCATTTTAAAGAATCCCCCCTTCCACCCCTACTCCTCCTCCTTTCCTAGATGGGTGGCACGGTGGCCCAGTGGTTAGCACTGTTGCCTCACAGCAAGAATGGTTCTAGTCCTTACCAAGCCAGCTGATGTTTCTGTGCAGAGTTTACACATTCTCCCCGTGCTCACGTGGGTTTCCCCCGGGTTCCCCGGTTTCCTCCCACCGTCCAAAAACATGCAACTTAAGTTAATTGACTAATCCAAATCGGCACCATAGACATGCTCTAGTAAGCAGTTATCTTTTTATAGCAATCACTATCCGTTCATTAGCTACCCGCAGGGGAGTTCTCGAGATCTACCTCTCGCCTTGCAAACAGGAGGGAGCCCCGGGCTCGATGATCTTATGAGCTCAGGGCTCTCTTCCAGGACAGCATGCCAAACAAGCTCAATCATCAGCTAAGTGTGAACTCTTGAAATGTAGATTCTCAGTTTTATTTCAAATATTAAATTTGCCACAGGTACATTTTTCTAATAAAAATAGAAACAAGTGAAACAGTTTCCATTATGTGGAATACAAAGGCCCAAAATTTTGATTTCTGATGAATCTAAACTAGACTTTTGATATTAAATTTGATGCTTAAATCTCTATAGCTGTACAGTAATTATAGTAAGATTCTGTCATTTAAATGCTACTTTTTTTAAATTCCTTAAACGTATAAGCTATAATTGTGAATTCAGCCAGTTGTTTTTGATCTCCAACTTGTTAGACAGTTTTTACATGCATGTGTTGTCTCAAACTGCAAAAAAAATATTATGCAGTAGTCAAATTACTGATATTTGCTCCAATACGTCCCCAAAAACCCATGTTATATCCCATTTTGTGCCTGTTATGTTAGTAGATTACCAGCACACAATTATCATCAGCCCTGCTTGTTTATGACTCAAATTTGGGCTGCTCTTGGTGGATTGCGCAGATTATTATGGAAATGAGTTGCTTGAACTGTGCTCATTAATTTGCACACTGTCAGTATTTCAGCTGCAGAACATAACACTCCCTTAACTTCCCCTAACTTTGTAATATCACATATGATGTTTTGCAAAAAAGTAAAAGGTAAAGTACATGTATTTGATATAGCAGCCGTCTTTTACCCGGTATAAAAACTTGACAAGCAGGACATTAACAAGCGAGTTTCATTTGCTTTCTATCAAATCCCTGCGTCTGTCTAGGAGAAACAACCAAGACTTTAAAGAGATGTCATTTGTGACATTTCCTTCCTACAGGTAATGAGAGCGTTTCAGTGCTCTTGGGCTCTCTGTGCTCACATCTTGTGAAGAATATCAGTATTCACGGGCCCTATTCATAGTGGATTATTCAGGTGCTCAAATAGAATGGAAAATAATGAGAGTCGTCTTTGTACGCCGCGACAAAAGTCTCAGCCTGTCAGCGAACGTTAATCTCAGGGTTCCTCTTTATCTCAGGTCTGCAGCGATACAGAGCTTCAGTAAGGAAGGTCACGCAAATGACACGTGGAGGACATGTCGGATCATTTGCGACACAATGGTGTGAGCGCCGGACGAGGCTCGTCTTCTCTTGGTAATGTTCGGGGGGAGAGGTGAGCGAGATAAGGGCCGTCAGAGCTGGAGTCCATCTGCGGATTTGCGCGTGGCTGTCAGATAGATTGCTTAGGTATGGCCCCTCCAGATGGCACAGATGGGTCTCTTCATCTCTCCTCTTCTACACCCCAGGCACTCCTAAATATAGCACCGGCGCCCTGATCTCTCCAGGTGACCCTGCGTTTCTCCTGCCTGTTTCAACTCATGCGCACCTATGGCCCAGATCTGTACCGGTGCACCGGTGCTACATCATTTCCTGTTTGCTCTTAATTACAGACTCTAATTAGCATCCCAAATACAAGTGTGCTCGCTTCCCGATGTGTCTCTGGGCTCCTGAGGAACGGACCCTGCTAATTAGAGGAGTTCTCCATCCTTCCTGTTATCCCAGAGAAACGGAGTCATGGGAATGAATGGATGTGAAGAACGTAGAGAGATGGGAAGAAAGAGCAGCACCGGGGCTTCTGGGCTTTTTCTATTCTCATACACCGTCACGAGGGACTGTTCGACTTTTACATGACTCGGATTTGTATAAAAGAGAATCTACCCTGAGAATTGGCTGAGTACATAAACACATCAATCAAATCCAAACAATCCACATCAAGCTCTGCTGGTATGGGTTTGGGATTGAACTAACTGGCAATGGCAGTGCGGGAGAGAGAGCGAATGCAGTTGGTGACCACTTTATTTCAGATCAGTATTGTCATCTGCTGTCCTTCATGTCGGGAGAGCTTCAGGCGTGTGTGACCCACATAAGCAGTGATGTGCATAGAAGTGAATGCCACACACTGTACTCAGCTAAGAAACTCCTCGCGGTGGCATTTGCTGTAGCTTGGCATCTTTTGTAGTTGCAAACTGGAAGTTGCAGTATAAGTTTAGTTGGGTTTTGTTTTGCATTGAAATGCTTGAACTGTTGGCAAGTTTCAGAGTTTGAGTTTTCAGGGTTTTCTGTGAGTTGTGTCCTTTGTTTAAAAAATGAATAGCTAGTGGCAAGTTTTTCAGAGAACTTTTTAAAAACTGTTTTCTGGTTTAAATTTTATTCCATTAATCCAGTCTTTTGAGTCACACGATTTTTCAGTAATCATTCTATTATGTTGATTGTGTTACTCGAGAAACATTTTAACCCTTTCATGCAGCATGCACTTGGCTGGTCCCTAAAGTGGATGATCACACTGGTGTGATTAGAAAGTAACATAGCAACAATATATAGCGCTTTTCTAGGCACTCAAAGCGCTCCGCCACCAGTGTGCAGCAGCCACCTGGATGACGCGCTGACAGCTATATTGCGCTAGACCGCACACCACACACTAGCTGATTGGTGGAGAGGAGACAGAGTGATTGAGCCAATTATGATATGGGGATGGTTAGGAGGCCATGATGGACAGAGGCCAATGGGCAGAATGCCGGGGGTTAAACCCCTACTCTTTTTCGAAGAACATCCTGGGATTTTTAGCGACCACAGAGAGTCGGGACCTCGGTTTAATATCTCATCCGAAAGACGGAAGTTCAGTGCATCACATGATCAGCTGTTAAATTCAAATCTGCTTTTCACACAATTGCTGCCTCTGTGCCAGAGAAAGGTAGGTATTAATTTCTACAAATGAAAAAAAAAATATGCTAGGCATTTATACAGTAGAATATACTGTATGCTGTGTTGCTTTGCTGTATTGATAAATATGTGAATATTGATTCAAATGTTGTTAGCACTGTTGCCTCACAGCAAGAAGGTCGCTGTTTTGAGTCCCAGCTGGGCCAGTTGGCACTTCTATGTGGAGTTTGCATGTTTTTCCTTTGAAAACAACATTGATGAATGAAGGTATGAATAATGTTTTGGTGCTCTTTCACATAACACATTTGACAATCACATTTTAGGCTCAGAAGGCTGTTATCATCCATCCACATTGTTAATCAGCTATACTAATAGAGAAGACTCCAGATTCAGATCTGGCTTTACATTATGACGGTTGGGTTTAGGGTTGGGGTGGGGTTAGACGTTATTAAAATACAATAAATGGGAAATTTAATTAATAATATAAATAACTCTCATTAAATTTCAGCCGCAGCCATATGTGATCTAAAGCTGATTATCTATGTGGAAGGATGAGAACAGCCTTCTGAGTCTACCAGTAGGCGCAGAAGGCTCCTACTGGCCAATAACTATCAGCTGATAACCACTGAGAATGCTCATTCAATCAAGTGATAACATTCGACCACATATGATACATTACAAAAGCAGACTTGCTATTAAAAGGGCTTTAGTGTTCATTTACACAGATGTTCATTGTTGTCCACTTGATGAAAATACATCTTAATAATAACAGGTCTAAACAGGACTTAAAGTTACAAAACTAGTCCTTAAAAAGGACATGTTAAACTGAAAATGGCACATAGAATGACCCGTGACCTGTTATTTGTCTAGTGTTTATTATTGAATCAGGCTTTTATACTGTACCGCAGAGACAGAAGGAGAGGTCATGTTTGAGAACAGCAACAAGCCCGATCCTCTCATTAGCTTTGAGGCATTAAAGATGATTAAAGAAACTCTGCTGGACACACGGTCGGCTATTGAAAGAGCTAAGCACATCAACATCACTACTTTCTCTCTTTCTCAGATCTCACTCTTCTCTTTCTTTCTGTTGAATTATTAGTTTGTGGTGATTAATTCATAGGAAAGAGCTGAATAATTAGGTTGGCACAGACCAGACTCAAACCCTCGTCAATGTGAGCATCACAAGGCCTGACCCGCTACACCACAGCCCTGTCATTTTTATTTACTTTCTTCCTCTCTCGGATCTGATAAGGTGACTCATATCACCTGCAAATACAGCTTGTTTATTTATGAGGCGTCACCTCAATTATTCTGAATTTTTTATTGCTGTAAACAGGAAATCAGATTCAGCACAGCACAGGAAGGCAGCCAAGCGGGAGCATTTTTTTTTTTCAGGCTCAGACATAGCTGAAGGGGGTTTCTGCTAATTCTCTGTTAATGTGACACAGCATGCATCTCCAGATTAATTAACCATCCGCCTGCCCTCAGAGTGCTGATACAGTGGCGGTATCAGTGTGTCTCTCTTAGGCCATGTACACACTGAAGCTAAATACAGTTGTTTTGAAGCTCACTTGTTTACAGGAGTGACCCTGC
>CAIGQQ010004837.1:20347343-20368571 GCA_903798035.1 Danio albolineatus | reverse complement strand
CAACTGTATTTACATTAATCTGAAAACCACTGTTTTAATACAGACACTGTTTTATATTACCATTTGGTCTATACAGATGTACATAGATATACTGGTAATGCGTTACAATAACAATACATGAATAATGATGTATTAATATGTGAACTAAACAGTACTGTATTATGACTTAATAATGAGGTAAGACATGCGCTAATCATGAACTAACTATAAATACAACATGAGTCATAAGAGTGTGCATAATGGCTATCTTAATTACTTGTTAGTACATGTTGTTAATTAAAGTATTAGTTAACGCTTAAGTATAAGCTAAATGTAACCAACATGAACTCATGATATGTTGATGTATAATTATGTCATGATTTTACTTGGAGGGGCACATCACCATTTAACTCATCTTTAACTACTCATGAACTCCTGTGTTTAAACTGTTCATGTTGATGTTGACAGAACACTTTTCAATTGTTATTCTGTGTAAACGCACTAGACAGACATGTAGAAGGAGTTCACGAGTAGTTAAGAATGGGTTAATGATGATGTGCCCCTCTAAATAAAGTCATGATATAATTATAACAACTTATGTTAATGCAAAATCTAACTGGCCAATCACATGGTACTAAATCAGTGCATTTAGGGATGTAAACACAGTATGGAAGATTTTAAATTTACACTAAGCATTGGAAAGGGGAAAAAAGATGAGGCATGGTTGTTGGTGCAAAACTGGTCTGAGTATTTCAGCATCTTTCAAATCTGTAAAGACTCTTCAGACATTTTTGTGTGATCACAATTAGGCATGGGCTGGTATAAGATTCTGACGCTATGATAACCTTGGATAAAAATATCGCGGTTTCATGGTATTGTGATTACTGCTCTAAAATATATTATTTTTAAATGTCTGGCTAAAAAACTAAACCTTTCTCCCCTTTAAACACAACATATTTTATTTTGAGAAACATTAAAAATATTTAGAATCTTTAAAAATAGTTAATAATAGTGAATCTTTGACGTCTGCGGTCTTCATTTGTTTCAAAAACTCAGATTTCTTTACAATTTACACCAAAAAAAATGTAAATAAAAAAAATCATACTGATACCTTAAAAACGGTATAGCAGAAAATTTTGTCAGTATGAAAACCTTGACTTTTCCAAACCACGATATACCTTGAAAACCGTTATCGTCCCATGCCTAATCACAATAGCAACAAACCACCCCTGTTTTGTTCAAAAATGAAAGCAAACAGTCTGCAAGGTCCTTCTACCATCTCTGTTTTTGTAAACTTGAGCATGTAAAAAATAATGTATCTCTGCACATACTTGCCTTACAGACATTATATATAGCAATGTTTCCCAACCCTATTCCTGAAGGCACACCAACAGTGCACATTTTCAACCTCTCCCTAATCAAACACACCTAAATCTACTTATCAGAATATTAGAAGAGACTCCAAAACCTGAAGTTAATCAGTCAGATAAGTGAGACATCCAAAATATGTACCCTTGGTGTGCCTCCAGGAACAGGGTTAGGAAAAACTGATCTATAAAGAAAGCAAAATGTCTTTTAATTTAAACTAAATTCACAAGGAAAATGAATATTCTCAGATTATGCCATTTGTATGAAACCTGCAGCCACATCCACTATTGTGTCACTGATTGCATATCTTCATCAACTCAATAAACAAAGAAAGCACCAGTTCATCAATACATTATTAAAATGTTAATGCAGCCTTCATATGGTTTTTCCTACACATTCAGCATCATTACTTCTGCTGGGTGCTATGACGAGCTTTTTGTGTTCGCATGAGCGCTTATTGGGCTATGTAAACAATTAAAAGCTCATTATTATGATTCAACTGATTTATTAATAAATGTGTTATTTGTCGAATAATGGTTAAAATGAACAACTACTAGTGAAGCATGAAAATCTTTAGTCAGGGTCAGCTCTAACTTGCATGAGCAGTTCAGGCTGCTGCTGCTGGTGGGGTAATTGTTTTGGGATGTTTTCTTGTAACTCTTTGGGAGCCTTAATACCACTGAGCATTGTTGAAATGCCACAGCCAATGTGAGGACTGTTGCAATGTAATGTCCACAGTAAACCCAATCACAAAGCTCAAATCATCTCTTGATCATGACTGTGAATTCACTAAACACAGTGGTCTCCACAGTCCCCAGATCTAAATCAATAGAGCACCATCAGGATGTTGTTAGCTAGTAGCCTGTTGAATTTGTGGTCTGATCTCATAGCTAGAAAAAATACTGACACACGTAAATATTTATATCTGTTTGTGTACGTTTATAATTGGCTGTACTGTCTCTTTAAGATCTTTTTTTGTATATGGGACACAAAACATCAGGCTTTCTGTTTCCCCTGTTCGCTTTATAGCATATAGGCCGCTGTGCAGGCCGGGAGTGCTGGCATAATTGACATAATTTTCCTTTATTCTGAATCTGCCTGTTGTGCTCCATGCAGAAAGCAGCAAACATTTTAATCAAAGCTGACCCTGAAAGACACAGAGAGGCTGCGCGCTTACACGCCAACGTCTGCATCTGACTGACAGTCATGTTTATGCGAGGGATTACATGCGTGGGGTAGACGGTCGGGCCCGGTGCCAACGCAAATTGGATTATGGCGAGCAATATTCTGGAAACATTTTATTATCCGAGGGCTTTTAGTGTAATGTGATTACTTTGTAATGCACTTTTGTTTTATAGACTGCTTCAGCACATTCCAGCTCCGGCTTTATTAAGCGTGAATTTATTCTGTAGTACACATCATCAGGTTGTCACCTGTTGCCTCCACAGCACTCAGGAACCTTTAAGTGTGTTTCCAGAAACCATTTTTAAAGTGCCTGTATTATGCTTTTTTAAATGCTGTAATATAGCTGTTTGTGAATGTAAAAATCTAAAGTTTTAAATGTCAAAGTGAACAGAAAATTGAGTTTTTCTCTAAAAAAAGAAAAAAACGAAAAAAAAAAGTTACTGAAACTACTTGTTAGTAACTCTAGTCTTCTTGCTCAAAACTGTAGGTTTTAAATAAATTTGCATAATGCCAGTGTACTGTTTGACTGCCCATGATCAGCATCTACTTTAACCCTCAAACACTGTATTTTTAGCTGATGTTTGAAAGAGTTGGATTTTGTAATCAAAATATTGAGAAGACACTGTTTTGTTCTAAAACTTCTAAATTATGAAACTGACAAGGAGATAAAGAACTGACATGTACATTTACGTGACAATGATGTAATATTGACATGTTTTTTTTTTTTAAAGCTTCATGAACAGACAAAAACAATGTAAAACAACGGCCCGTTCACACTGAAAATAAACAACAACAAAATGAATTCTATGTACACTTACCGGCCACATTATTAGGTACACCTTACTAGTACCGGGTTGGACCCCCTTTTTCCTTCAGAACTGCCTAAATCCTTCGTGGCATAGATTTAACAAGGTGCTTGAAATATTCCTCAGAGATTTTGGTCCATATTTACATGATAGAATCACGCAGTTGCTGCAGATTTGTCGGCTGCACATGCGTGATTCGAATCTCCCATTCCACCACATCCCAAAGGTGCCCTACTGGATTGAAATCTGGTGACTGTGGAGGCCATTTGAGTACAGTGAACTCATTGTCATGTTCAAGAAACCAGTCTGAAATGATTATCCATAGCCATAAGAAGATGGGTACACTGTGGTTATAAAGGGATGAACATGGTCAGCAACAATACCTGTGGCGCTGACACAATGCTCAGTTGGAACTAATGGGCCTAAGGTATGCCAAGAAAATATCCCCCACCATAACACCACCACAATCCACCTGCACCATTAATACATGACAGGATGGATCCATGCTTTTTAATTTTTATCCCTACTATCCGAATGTTGCAGCAGACATTGAGACTCACCAGACTAGAAACATTTTTCAAATCTCCTATTGTTCAATTTTGGTGAGCATGTGCGAATTGTAGCCTCAGCTTCCTGTTTTTAGCTGAAAGGAGTAGCACCTGGTGTGGTCTTCCGCTGCTGTAGCCCATCCAACTCAAGGTTCGACATGTAGTGCATTCAGAGATGCTCATTTGCATACCTCGATTGTAACAAGTGGTTATTCGAGTTACTGTTGCCTTTGTTTAAGCTCTAACCAGACTGGCCATTCTCCTCTGACATCAACAAGGCACCCACTGTCACTCTTTTTTTTCTCTATTTCAGACCATTCTTTGTAAACCCTAGAGATGGTTGTGCATGATAATCCCAGTAGATCAACAGTTTCTGAAATACTCAGACCACCTCGTCTGGCACCAACAATCATGCCTTATTCAAAGTCACTTAAATCCCAGTAGATCAACAGTTTCTGAAATATTCAGACCAGCCCGTCTGGCACCAACAATCATGCCTCGTTCAAAGTCACTTAAATCACCTTTCTCCCCCCATTCTGATGCTCAGTTTGAACTGCAGCAGATCGTCTTGACCATGTCTACATGTTTAAATGCATTGAGGTGCTGTTATGTCATTGGCTGTTTAGAAATTTGCGTTAACAAGCAGTAGTGTTTATTTTTCTGTTTTTGTTGGTTGTTTAGTGTTTGTTTATGTCTGAAGATTTAATATGTCATAATAGTTTTTTTAAATCACATTTTATTTGTAATTTACGTGATGATGCTAATGTTATTATTTTCAAAAACATTTAAATGACATTTAACATTTAAATTTATACACCAAACCAAAAACTTGTGTTTTCCAGTCAAGCTGTAACATGTCAAATTGTTGTTTGTTCAAGATGATGATGATATTTTAGCATTATTTATATTTGAACTATTTTAAATTAGCTTTTAGTTTTAGTTCTATTACATAAATAACAGCTTTATTCATTCAAAAATGCCACTGTGATCTAAATCAATTGCAAAACACACAAATCTGTTGTGTTTTCGCCCCATCAAATGTGTATTTGACATGTGCTTCAAACAAACAACAGACTGTTCTATCTGACCAGTCAGAGCAGAGCAGGCTATAGGAAAGAGAGGTTTACATATACTGAATTCTTGAATGATCTGTTTCAGGCACTCTGAGAAAATAGGAGATGCTGCAGTGTATATTATAAAAAATGAAAGTGCCTTTTGACCTTGGATTCATATAAACTTATAATAGGAGCCCCTTAAGAACATTTCAACACACACACAAACTCACTTTAGATTCAGTCTTCATCGTTCACGGTGAAGAAATTGAAATGACCGTGCTTTTATGTAAAAGTTTCCTGATGGTAAACTTCAGACAGCAGCATTAATTTAAGCTGAGAGGTGGAGGTGTCTTTGGTGTCGTCAGGAGTTACGGGTGTCTAGATTGAGGGCGACGCGTGCGAGTCCTCATTAACCTGTCGTCACGTCTGCGTCTCGCCAGGGTCCCTCCTCGGGTCACATTCATTTGCCTGCATCTGATTAAAGACACTTTCATTACCTGAGAGGAGCGCAAGGGCACATCCCTGCTGATCCCGGATCAGCTACAATGGCATCGTTTTGCGACAGCAACGTTGCTTGAATAGGTCTGACTTTTTCATTCAGCGTGATTGTAATTATTCCTCCGACTCCGACTTTTTTTACACCGCTCTGTGTCACGACTTCCACCCACGCCGCAGTATTGGATATTGGCTCATGCAGTTGTTGCATGTGTTGTCTGAAGCGCTAGACGGGCAGAACGAGAAGTAATGGGCGGCTGTGGATTTCTATTAGTGACAGGTGAGGATATGCATGCTGGCTTCGGCAGACAGGAGATTGCCCGTGGTGCAATTACCATGCAGTTTGGCAGACAGACAGGCCAATACCATTATGAGTGCAGTCAGTGTGGCAGAATGTGTCACCCCACTGGCATCACTGCATTTCCCAAAACACATCAGTCTGTCCTTCTACTGTTGCGTGTTGTCCAAACTTTTCCATTTGTAAGCAGTCTTGCCTATTCCTATTCCTGTTCGATGTTAAAACACTTAACCAACATGCTTTTTCTTCTGGTGGGTCACATCTGACACCTTTGGAATCAGTAGTATAATAATCACAAGAGTTTTTATTAACATTTTTATTAAAAAATATGTTTTTATTTCCTTTATTCTAACTAATATTTTATGTGTTGAATCATTTCCACCCCATTAAAAAGTTCAGTGTGTGTGTTTGTATATGTGTGTTTAAGTTAGTGAGTCATGTAATTTTGAGAATGGTTGATTTGATAATTATTTTGCCAAATAAAGCAAACCTCAGTTTACTTAATTTATTACTTAAAATTTTGCGTCAAACATCCCTGGTTCTTAGTGTTTTTGGTTCGTTTTACTTTGTATTTCTGTAACTTTTAATGTATAGTTTGTTATGGTTTTATAATAATACTTGTATACTTGGTTTTCAAAAAGAATAATATTTTTATGTTTTATCATTATAGTGTTAAACAATTAATTTTTCAAAAAATGTTATGCTATTGCATTAAAAGTTGAAAATGATATAATTGTATTATCTTATATTTTCAATATTATAATTTATCCTTCATTTTTTGTATTAGACTTTTGCCAATTTATGTTATTGTTATTTATATTACTGTCTAGAAATATTGATATATTTTTTTCTTTTAGCTTTACTTTTAGCAACTTCAAGTTATTATGTTGTTATTATTCTAAGTTGTTATTATTCAATTTATTATAAATATATTTATATTTTATTTGATCAATTAATGAAAGCTCGTTTCTTTTGCTATTATTTTTATATTTTAACTTTTACATTTTATATGTTACCTTTAATTTATTTCAGCAAAAAATGTCTAGATTATTTCAATGAAATAATAATTCATAAATGTTATTAATTTCTGTAAAAATAATAATTAATAAATTATTTCTATAAAATAATGTCTAGATTATTATATTTTCATCTATAACATATAGTAGTAGTAGTTGCGGCTGCAGCAGCAGTAGCAGTAGTAGTAGTAGTAGTAGTAGTAGGCGATCCAATACCCGCGATGAGACGATTCCAAGGTTCCATAATCCTAGACCACACTGTATCCTGAGCAGCTGTTTGGTGCATGGTGGAGTAGCAAGCATGAGACTGATTCCTATGACCCTCCAAGGACAGACGAGCCTCGAGTTCTCCAGCCTCCGGCACCTAGACTGCAGCTAACACTAATAACTGGACTGAACTCCAACACTAATAACTGGACTGACACTCTCAATTTACTATAACCTTCTATGTGAAGCTGCTTTGACACAATCTACATTGTAAAAGTGCTATACAAATAAAGGTGAATTTAATTGAATAGTAGTGGTGGTAGAAATGAATGCATTACATGTATATAACTGTTATAAAATATATCAAGAGTTTTCCTCAATCCACAAGACCCTCAGATACTTAAACATCCATTACAGCTACACTACAGCTACAACTCACTTTGATCAAATTTTCAACCCTGATCTCTCTTTCCTCTCTCATCTCTCCCAATGCTCAGGTAATGAACGTGAGCCTGTCAGAGGGCGACGTGGTCATATTCGAAGACTTGGGCAACCGAGAACCCTCAGTCCTGGCCAACGAGTCCATCCTTCTGAAAGGCCTGGTTGTGCGCAGCTGGAGCAACCAAATCTCCATCCACTTCCGCAGCCGACAACCGCAGTCCAGCTCCTTACTCCTGCGCTATCAAGGTGAGCTGATCCTACACGTCAACCTCTAAACATCTGCTTCACCTACTTCCCGCTAATTACGCTCGTGCCAGTGTCTCCGACTGGCACGAATCCAGCCGCTCTAGACAAACCTGTTTATGAGCGTACACTTACTGATTAGATTGGCACGAGCGATTAGGACTCTGGGAGTCGGGAGCTCTCAATCATTGCTTTCTATTAGGAGAGACTCTCTGCGCACTGAAGGGGAAACACTCCTTGTTATCTCATGTCAACATAATATGCTCATGTTAGCCTGAAAATGACAGCTGCTGTCAATAGGCCGCATAATTACATCGGAGAATGACTTGGATAAATCTCCGCTAATAGTCTTTTAACAGAGCCATCACGAGGAGATCGGCACCAACAGAAAAGGTTACGGAGCGCCGATGTTGCCCCGTCTCGCTTTTCTCGTGCGATGAAATGACAAATGACTGTATACAGGCTAATTCTTTTGTTTCTGTGAGCTAATGAACTGTGGCGGGTTTGTGGTGGAGAAATTGCATTTTTGTATGCGCACGCATCATTAATATGCTTTTTTAATATGAAAGTCATTTAGCTTTTAGCTAACAACCCATCTTTGCTTTAGTCTTATTTTTTAATCTATTGTATGACACTGGAGAGGTTGAGTTTTTCATTTTTGGGCTTTTAAATTGTTCTGAAAGGAAGACACTGTTTTAAAAAAGCAGAGGGAAAAAGTCATTAGGTGATTTAATTCAATTTAAATCTGTAGACCCAAAAATGCCGCTGCTGTGCTTTCTGTGTAAATTTTGGTCAGTGTTTCTCACTTTTCTCAAGCAATGAAATGACAAATGACTGTATACTGGCGAATTCTGTTGTTTCTGTGAGCTAATGAACTGTGGCGGGTTTGTGGTGGAGAAATTGCTTTTTTTGTGCGTGTGCACATCATTTATATTCTTATTGAATATGAAAGTCGTTTAGCTTTTAGCTAACAACCCATCTTTGCTTTAGTCTTCTTTCTTAATCTGTAGTATGACTCTGGAGAGGTTGAGTTTGTCATATTTGCATATTTAACAAGTACTGATCGGAAAAAAAGGTGCTTTAAGGGAGGAAGTGATTTGGTGTTTTAATTGGTAACACTTCATTTTGATGGTCCATTTGAGTATCAGTAGACTGTCTGCTTAATATCTGTTGATACTGACATTCAACAGACGTTTAACTGACTATAAGAAACTTTGCAAGTACATGACAACATACACTAACCCTAACCCCAACCCTAACCCCAACCTAACAGTCTACTTATAATCTACTGAGAATTAGTTGCAATGTAACTTAAATTCAACAAAAGGACCATCAAAATAAAGTGTGACCTTTTAATTTAATTTAAGTCAAAAACCTAAAATGTCGCTGCTCTATTTTCTGCGTAAAGATTCGGTTAACATTTCTCACTTTTCTCATGCAATGAAATGACAAATGACTATACACAGGCAAATTGTTTTGTTTCTATGAGCTAATGAACTGTGGCGAGTTTTTGTGGAGGAGAAAATGCTTTTTTTGTGAGTGTGAATCATTAATATGCCTTTTGAAAAAGAAGATCGTTTACAGTAGTTTAAGCTAACACCTCATCTCATCTTTAGTCTTTTTTTAATCTATAATATGACTCCAAATGAGTTGTTTTCGTCAGTTTGACATTGTACTAAAAAAGAACATACTGTAAAGGATGTTATATATTTAAAAAAATGGGTCGGGGACATTATTGGGTAATTTCATTAACATTTTCAAACACTAAAACCTACTGTAAATGTTGGTTTTTTTGTGCAGTAAAATGAAAACCAAAAAAATTATTAACATTTTATTATATCATTTTATCATTTCACATATTATATCATTTTATATAAAGTTATTTTTAAGATTTTTTAAATGTGAATTATTAACTTTGTAAACTTAAATTATACTGATTTTAAAAAAAAACAAGCCAACAAAATAACTAAATTTTATTGACTGGGAACAAGTCGAGTGATGTCATTTTACCTTTGTTGCTATGATAGCACAGTAGTGCTATTGCAAGCAGAAACAAGTGTACTACATAGAAATGTCCTTTCAGTGTGTTATTTAAATGAATTTAGATAAGAATATGGATTAATAAGTGGAATATTGCGCTATTTTAAAGTATGACATTGACGCAGAGACAAGCTTGTTGATGGTGCGATCCAATGTGTTTTTGCTTTTGGTCAAAAATGATTGGGTTTTACAGTGCAAAGTCACTATGGAGGGAAAGTGAAACCAGAGCATTGAACAGCTCAGCCTCCTTTTTGGCTCATATTTTGTTTGTTGTTATCTTTTGACCAAAAAATCTTTGACCAAAAGTTTTCAGTGATCGAAAAGTCAGTGCATCCCTAGAAAAAAGCCATTGGCTGCTTGCATTCGGTGTAGCTGTCAAACACTTACATCCTTAAAGAAGTAGCTCACCCAAAATGTAATATTCTGTCATCATACTCACTCCACTTACTTCAAACCTTTATGATTTTCTTTCTTCTGTTTAACACAGAGTTTTGCAATATCTGGCAACGTGTAATGATTGGCTTCCATATATACATTTTCAGATTATGGAAGTCAGTAATTACAGGTTTTCAGCTTTCTTTAAAATATCTTTTTTTGTGTGTTCTTATGCAAATAGTAGGTACATTTTGATTTTAGAGTGAACTATCCCTTTAAATACTTTTTTAAACTGTCTGTTAAAGAAGAGTATAAAACAGAGATCATTAAAGCTTAAATATGCATCAGTTAATAAATTATTTTATAATTTAAATCCTTAAATGCTGAAATGTTGCTGCTGTGTATTTCTGCCAACCATTTCTTTCTTTTCTCATGCAATGAAATGACAAATGACTGTATACAGGCAAATTCTTTTGTTTCTGTGAGCTAATGAACTGTGACGGGTTTGCAGTGGAGAAATATCTCTTTTTTTGTGTGCATCGTTAATATGCCTGCCTTTTGAATAAGAAAGTCGTTTACACACCGCCTCCTCTTTCTCTGTCTGTCTTTATGAGCGTGTGGGGGGTAATCGGCAGTGTTAGCTTTCTTAAAAAAGAAGATGTACGTTTCCTCTATTAGACTCACAGCAATCATCCGCAAGAGCCAGACAGCACATATTTCATAAAGGCTCTGTGTTTCTTTACAAAACTTCCAATTACTTCACTCCGAAGGCCCTGCTCCCTCTGTTTCCGGTTCAATTTAATGTTCTCCAGCTTTTATGTGGGGTGGACGTGCACACACAAGGGCAGCTAATTTTGCCACTGGCTTTACACTTGCCTTGGCATTGATATAATGGCAAGCGTGGAAGAGAATAGATGAAATAGGGACTGAGATGCAGTGTAAGTACATACTGCAACATGACTGTTGATTAGAGTATCATTTACTCAACCTGCTGCCATTCTGAAAGACTTTCTTTGTTCTGTAGGCAATAAAATGGAGAAGTTTGGCAGAATATATTTTTGTACATACCTATTTTATCCCCTTTTCAAGATTTAAGATAAGTCTTTTGTGTCTCAGGAATGTGTCTAAAGTGTCAGCTCAAAACACCCATCACATTTTTTATTATACTGTACCTTTAAGAATATTTGGATTTTCTGCTCTAAACACAATGTAGCTGTTTTTGTTGCCTGTGCCTTAATGCTAGTTCTCCCCGCCCACTGTTCCCACGTGCCTTTCAGAGTGTGCATCAATCTCCACCTCGGCTGCATCAGATAAACAGCACAGTGACAGACAATAATAATAATAATTAATAATAATTCCTTAAATTTATATAGCGCTTTTCTGGGCACTCAAAGCACTTTACACACAATGGGGGGGATCTCCTCATCCACCACCAGTGTGCTGCATCCACCTGGATGACGCGACGGCAGCCATTTTTGCGCCAGACCGCACACCACACACCAGCTGATTGGTGAAGAGGAGACAGAGTGATGAAGCCAATTATGATATGGGGATGGTTAGGAGGCCATGATGGACAGATTTGGCCAGGATGCCGGGGTTAAGTCCCCGTCACTATACTGGGGCATTAGGACCCACACAGCCCGCAGGTTGGACGCCCCCTGCTGGCCTCACTAACACCACTTCTGGCAGCAACCCAGCTTTCCCATGTGGTCTCCCATCCAGGTACTGACCAGGCGCAGCCCTGCTTAGCTTCAGTGGGCGACCATGTGAGAGTTGCAGAGAGCTAGCTGCCGGCAATAAGGAAGCAGATCTCATGTAACGTTTGTGAGAAACACTACAATAAGAACTTCCCCAATGATTATTTAAAATATGTGTGGTAGAGTTGCAACATTAAATCACACACAATGTCATTACAAAGTTTTCGCACACACAGTGCGCACGTTTACCTTTGCACTGTTTTTACATGGCAAATGTGACAGGATACATGTTAATATCCACTGCTGTATGGATATCCGTTATGTTAATATAAAAAAATCTAATTTAACGTCCACAAACAAAGATTCAAGCATTTTCTTTTATAATTGTATCGACACATGGCTGTGGTGATAAAGATGGTAAAATCACTGTAATTCATTAGAAACACGCACCGTTTTAAAAACATTTTAATCTTGTAAAACTCATTCGTGATCACATTTGAAGATGGTTGATGATCACAGTGAGCTCAACAGATCTTTTATATCCCAGTTGCTTTGTTCTGTCTTGTGGATATGATCATATGTGTTACTACGGAGACATGTTAATACAGTGCTGTCATTTGGTGGACGGGGAAACCACACTCCGTCAAGTTGCTGTTGGCCTTAAAATGGGAGGCATTTGGATCCTTATTTGACGTCAAGAAGTTTAAAAAAAGAGACTTATTGTTGTTATATCACCCTAATATGACAGCGGATACGCTATACTTGCACACAGTTCTGTACAAACAGCTTACAAAAGAATATTTTCATCATAAGTGACCTTTAAAGCTTGTCCACATGCTTATAATGCTTTAAAGGTGCCAGGAAGAACCATTATGCCATTGACGAACATTTTTGAGTTCATCAAAGAATGTTTTAATGAAAAATGATCAAAGAACAATTCTTTATAGTTTGAAGACAATCTAAAGAACCCTTTTCCACGGTAAAGAACTTTTGAATTTTAAAGGAAGGGCTCAAACAAAACTGAAAATGTACTCACTATTTTATAAATCTTTACAAGTGGTGTAACGCGATGGTGACACAGACAACGGTGGTGAGGATCCAATTTCAGATTAAATTATATGCAAGTCAGTAAAGCAGTGGTCATCGGGGGCAAACAGATGTGTACAGGTAATCAAAATCGTGGTCGTTAAACCAGGAAGGTCAGTAAGGCTGGTGGCAGGCAAGGATAAACAAATAGCAAGGCGAGGATCAAAACACGGGAAGCCAGGAACAAAGGAAACGTGTTGTAGAGTCACTTACAGTAAACAATACTGAACGACGACTGTGTGTGTTTATGCTGCTTCTGTAGTGTGTGTAATCAGTCCTTGACAGTCCTCCGGTGGTGTGTGTGCAATCAATCGTGATTTGGAGCAGGTGTGTGTGTGCTGCATGACTGGAAATGTAGTCCGTTAACAAGCAGATCTGTAGTTTATGAGATGAGTGTGTGTGTGTGTCAACCAGCGATCTCTGGCTGTAGATCGCTTGTGAACGTGACAAGTGGTTCCAAATCTTTATGAATTTCTTTCTTGTGTTGAGTGTTGCAAATTACCAATCTTTTTCTAAATATTTTCTTTCGCTTCTAACAGTAGAAAGAAACAAAGGATGAGTAAATGTTGAATTTTTATGTGAATTTTCAATTTTGGGTGAACTACCTTTTAATAGAATCAGCAATTACATTGAGGAGTCTTTATTTTTTAATTAAAAAGAAGTAAAACTTCAATTTGAAAAACAAACTACCTACTGTAGTCAGTTGGACGTAATAAGCTTCTAGATGTTTTTGTTTAAATATCAGTTTTTACCATGGTCATGTCATGCATGTCTTGAAGGAAAATTGTCTGCGTTTCGACATGGATGAGCATGTATCTGCTTTTGATCGCCTCTGCAAGGCTTGGCATTGTGTGCATTAGACTATGAGCACATCAAACTCTTTTATAGTGCCTCGAACTTTCATCTCCTGTCATGTGTCTATAGCAAGCCTGTTTTTTCCACTATACCATCCACGCAGATCTAACACTCCTGTCTCAACGCTCAGTGAGCCGTTCAGTCTGATGGATGACAGATTCTCTAAATGGGAACCTCCATCAGAGACACTCGCGCATTAAAGATTTAGACCTCTCAATAATTCAGATCACTATGAAAGGACCCTCGCCGCCCCCCTTTGCGTCTGGATAAAGGTTAAACACAAACAAGTCAGGACTGATGGAGTAAAGTTCGAAACGGAGGCTGTTGGGGACTTTCAGCAGGTAATGGTCCACTTTTGTCACGTGACCATTTAAATGTCACTATAGATAAAGATGATGACTCGTATTTGGCACCCAATCTGCATGTGTTGTGGGTAAACTGATTTGGCGAATGCTTTAGACAAGGTATTATGAGCTAAGGATTGCAGTCGGAGCTCAGTTGTGTAGTTGAGCCGTGATAAAGTCGGCTGATCTGGGCTGAGTCTAGCGGTGCATGGCGGGCCGCTGATGGCTGAGGAAGCTGCTGTAATATCCTCCACCCCGCCGTTCAGCCCTCCCGGAGGAGATTAACCCTGCAGGGCGAGGGATCACCTGCTGAGATACACGCTCTCACCCACTGACACACATCCTCAGCCCAAGCGTAGCTCTGCTTCACACTCTTCTTTTTTTTTTGGCTGTTATTTTCTTTGAACTTATGTTTGAACTTATGTTCATGCAAACCAAGCACAACAAGCAAGATAAATACGAGTTTTGCTAGTAAGTAAATGAGCTACTGGTTAGTTGGCATGTAGCATTTTCTTTTGTTGCATGGGTATATTTTTTACTAGTAGCCAAAAATACTTGTATGGGTCAAAATCATATTTTCTAGTATGTTCAAAATCGTTAGAATATTAAGTAAATATTATGTTCCATGAAGATACTTTGTAAATGTCCTACTGTAAATATATCAAAACTCAATGTAGTAGTGTGCGGTTTTCTCAGTATTTTTATTTTATTTATTTATTTATTTATTTTTTGAATCCTCAGATTCCAGATTTTCATATAGTTGTATATAGTATATAGCCCATCTGCCTCAAGGTTTGACATGTTGTACATTCAGAGATGTTCTCCTGCATACCTCGGTTGTAACGAGTGGTTATTTGAGTTAGCGTTGCCCTTCTTTCAGCTCCAACCAGTCTGGCCATTCTCCTCTGACCTCTGTGATCAACAAGGCATTTGCGCCCACAGAATTGCTGCTAACTGGAAATTTTCTCTTTTTCGAACCATTCACTGTAAACCCTAGAGATGTTTGTGTGTGAAAATCGCAGTAGATCAGCAGTTTACTCAGACCGGTCTGTCTGGCACCAACAACCCACGTTCAAAATCACTTAAATCACCTTTCTTCCCCATTCTAATGTTCAGTTTGAACTGGAGCAGATCGTCTTGACCATGTCTAAATGCATTGAGTTGCTGCCATTGTGATTGGCTGATTAAAAATTTGCGTTAACAAGCAGTTGGACAGGCATACCTAATAAAGTGGCCGGTGAGTGTAGTTATTCTAAATAAGAACTTCTATTGATTTTATTACCGTTTATAATTGATTATGCAGTTTATATCCGATTTCACTTACCAACTTTCTGAAAATATATTTATTTCCATCAAAGCCCTACTTTTTGACATTGAACAGTCATTCTGGAGACAGCCTTGCAGTGCCACATCAGTGCTGGGTCAATATCAAGAGGTCTGTATTATCAAAAAGTGCATTATCAGCTGCTTGACCGTAAAGTCTCCATCAAGGCATTTTATGATACAATCTTAAACGCCATGTTAAGTCGTCCTTTGACCTTGTTTGTCAGCAAGGTCTTCATGGAGGCACTTTAAATGCTGTCGTGAGCTGACAGACTGGATTTCTGTGATAGATGGGAATGTGTTAGTTTTAAAGTGTCTAGACATGCCCTGCCTTGACTCATTCACACACTTCCCTATCCTTCGGACTCTATCCACCTCTTCGGTATTGGGCGAAGGTCCTGAATTACAAATAATTTGGAGCTCAACGCATCCAGATTTCATTGGAGTTCTGCCCTTGCGGTTTATAGAGCAGTAGATGAAAGTAATACCAGTCCTACTGGATCTCTGGGTGAACTTGACCATGTTACAAGTACAATAGCCATAAAGCAAAAATGAAACAAATCCAGGTATTTTGTATCAATATTCTGTCACAGATCATTCAATTCCATCAATCTTTCTGTTCTGGAATTTATTGGCACTTTGATATTTCATTCCGTTTGATTCCTAAGTTCACCTTGCCTTGTGGAGTAAAAAAAAAGAAAACATTTTCATCGGACAGGCGTGCAAGGCAAGACAGATCTGATAATAAATGGACACACCGTCTCTGAAAGAATGGCTAATTAATTTTCTTTGTAATGAGCTGCCTCTTTTGAGAGGTTGACGGGCTAATGAATCTTGCCCTCTCATCACCAGTTACGCCTTTGAGTCATCCCCCCAAAAAATACAAAAATTATCAAGACCGGCACAGTAAGAGGAGTCATGTCAGGTCATTTCAAAACACGGCTTTAAGAGCGAACAATACAGCAGGTGTGAGGAAGGCCATGGAGATTGATAGAAGAAAATAGGGCCATTCATGAAAAGAGCAAAGGAGATTTTTGCAATGAAAAGGCTCTACAATTAACCAACAAGCACTCTCCTTCCTCCGCTTCTCTGTGGGAAATTGCTTTAACATTTAAAGAGTCGGTGGGTCGACAGAAAGAGATGGTGCCACGCTGGGTCCCAGAGAATTGCACGTTTTCTCATGAATCGAGCGTTAGTTCAAAAGAGCTGTAATTCTTTTCTTTCTCACTTTTATAAGCACCGTTATCCCTTCAACTTCACGTGACCTGCCACTCTGTACACAGTATGTCACCTTTCTCACCCGATTAGGGTGTCGTGTCATGTCATGCGTCCGTGTCTGAAACCTCCACGTCTCGGTGCAAACGGTGCACTACTCTGTGATAAACGTCTGGATGGATCAGTGTCTTTGACGGCTGCGTTCAAAGACAGGCATAGTTTTTTGTAAAAGAGCTTTGACATTTAGTGGTGTCAGAGCATTGGGCGGCTGAGGTGTCAGATCAGCTTAAGCAGATGTGCAGCACAGGCTGTATTTCACCTTTATGCCAGGTTCACCTCTGCCTGAGGCCGACTCATTTCTGCAACATTAATTTTCGTGCTCCCCTGACGTGTGTGACGGCCAATAATAAAAGGCCAAACCACCCCCTTGCTCAACTCTTGGACAGATTCATGACTGAGAAGGCTTCGTCTCCATATGTTTTGTTTTTTGTTTGTTTTGTACAGTACATCCTACGCTTACCAGATATTTCAGATTTCATTTTGAGATATTTTATATTGAGTATATAATCAATGTTTATTCATGTCAGAATTATTTCATATAGATAATCCGAATTTGGCCCGAGTGATTATTTAAATAATACTTTAATACTTAAATAAAACTTAATTTTATCCATTAGGAACTGATTAGATTGTGAAAAGTGGCCGTTACACACATGAATAGAGAGCAGTGGATGGAGTGATCTGTAGCTTTGCTGACACTGGATTATTTACATCGAGACCTGGTAATTTTCATGTCATTATGCAATTAAACGAGAACAAAAGGTATTTGAAATATTAATTATGATATTATTATCGCTTGTTAAAAATGTACTTTTAAAAATATATAAAATATAATACAAAATTGTACACAAGTCAGCATTTTAAATATTTTTTATTTTTTATTTTTTATTTTATTTTATTTTATTTTAAATTTTTTATTTTATTTTATTTTATTTTATTTTATTTTATTTTATTTTATTAATCTGTGTTCCTGTTCTGTGTTGTGGAATAGTTGGCGTTTCAGTCCTCTGTGCTGACCCCTGATAAATAAGGGACTAAGCAGAAGGAAAATGAATGAATGAATATAATATTGCTGATGAAATTTTGTCTGCATCTTGTTCCAGAAAAAAGCAGGAAAAAGGATTGTAAACCCCAATACATGAGCTATTTAAGAGATTTTTCAATAACGCTGGTTTTAGTACCTTTGGTAAAGACATTTTCATCTCTCTAATAACATGCATCACTGAAGCCCACATAACACAGCTAATGCGTATTTGTGCCGCTAAAAACATTTTCTTTCCACGTGTGCAGCTTTCTTTGCTAGAAATGTTGGACTCTGATCAATAGAATTAGGCTATGAATGAGCCTGACTTCTGCTGACTAACACCCCATCCACTTGATGATGATTGTGATGATAACAGCTCACTTTTTGGCAGTTGTTAGCTAACGCGTAGCTAATAGCTGTTTGAAATGGCGGCATTAACATCCAGATTTTTCTGCTCTGGTGTTTGGGATGGTGGAGGAGGACAAAAAGATAAATCCAGTGTGTGTGCGTGCGTGCGTGCATGTGTGTGTGTGTTTGCGTGTGCATGTAGGTGAGTGGAAAGTGTGTTGACAACTCACTCCTTACTGCCTTACGGATGTTAGCAAAGCACCAGATCCACCATTCATTTATTCATAAACCCTCCCTCTCAGCTTGGAAGCACAGCCTGTGATGTTCCAGGGAAGCCGGGATCCCACCTCTACTAGCTTACAAGAGCATGGAGCCACACTTACAAAATAATAACCATGTTTTTTTTATAGTAAAATTGTGGTATGTTTTTTGGTGCATTGACTTCCATTTGTATAGCTACAGTTTTATTCCAGTTACCATCATGGCTAGTTTTGCTAATCCAAGGTTAATTTGGGGCTCATGGTTGACCATAATAACCTCAAATTATCCATATTTTGGCCAATCTAACTATAGTTTTACTATAGTAATTGTAGTTAAACTGTGGTTATACAAATGGAACTCTATACACCAAAAAGACATTACTACAATGTTACTATCAATGAGCCATGGTTAATTTTTGTAAAAGCAGTCCTGCATTTCACAACACATACATTACAGTGTAATGAAACTGTCAGTGTTGTGCTAGTTACTGAAAAATAGTAACTAGTTACAGTTACTAGTTACTTCATTCAAAAATGAAGATTACTCAATTACTTTATTGACTACTTACACAAAAAAGTAATGCATCACTGTTAAAAGCCATTTTGAGAATGCCCTTATAAAGTCACTTCAGTGCTGCATGGAAAACACACTGTTGATCAACTTCACAGTTTTAATTCATTTGCATTCTCACAACTAAAACATAAGACAGACTTAAACAAAAAGTCATTTTAAACACTAATTTACCAGACCAGCAGCACAAAAATAAAAATAAAAAATATATATATATATAAATCAGCTGAATAATATATTCAGAAGCGTTTTACCCTTAAACATGTTCCTTCACAGCTTGAGCATGAAAACCAGCAGCAATATACAACAAACACAAAACCTTAATAAAATAAATTACATTCAGAATCAATTTAGTGAAACTCTGCACCAAAAAACTGCTATTATGGACAGACCATATATTTTATGCATTTCAAACAAAACAAAACACAATTCTAAACATAATAGTTTTAATAACTCATCTCTAATAACTGATTTATTTTATCTATGCTATGATGACAGTAAATAATATTTTACCAGATATTTTTTCAAGACACTTCTATACAGCTTAAAGTGGTATTTAAAGGCATAACTAGGTTAATTAGGTTAACTAGGCAGGTTAGGGTAATTAGGCAAGTTATTGTAAAATGATAAAAGTATATCTTAAAGGGGCTAATCATTTTGACCTTAAAATTATTTTTTAAAAATTAAAAACTACTTTTATTCTAGCCGAAATAAAACAAAAAAGACTTTATACAGAAGAAAAAATATTATCAGACATACTGTGAAAATTTCCTTGCTCTGTTAAACATAATTTGGGAAATATTTTAAAAAGGAATAAAACAAACCAAGGTGGGCTACATGTATGTATGTACTGTATGTATGTATGTATGTATGTTTGTATGTATGTATGTATGTATGTATGTATGTATGTATGTATGTATGTACGCATGTTTATTTATTTATTTATTTATTTATTTAAATAAATATAATATAATAATTTAATGTAATAAAGGCAAAAGTATACTATGGTAATTACTATTAGTTACTATGGTTAATGTAATTAATGAAGAGTTGTAAATATATATAATATATACAGTACAATATAATGCTTATTCCTAAAATATTTCCCTTTACTATAAATTGCTATAGTGTTTTAAATATAACTCCCGGTGTTATTGGGGGGGGGTTATTTGTTTCTGTTTGGTACAGCATTACAGTAAATAACTGAACAATTATGCCTCATATGTTTCAATGACAGTTTTAATAACAACTAAGATATGATTGACTTGGATTTTAGTTGCTTCGATTTAAAAATTTAAATAGTAAAAATAGCTTAGATGTAGCTTAGCTATTTTTGCCATGTAGCTTTTAGTTTAACTTGCTACATTTCCCACAGGGTAGCTTTTAGTGTAGTTAAGCTACATTTAAGTAGAGTAGCAAATAGCTTCGCTCACTACATATTTCAATTAGCTTGCCCAACACTGGTTGTATGTTATTGTGCATTTATTGATATGCATGTAAAGTACACAGGTGCTGAGCAATACAACCAGACAAAAATCCTCTGATCCGTCTACTTAAGCTCAGTTGAAAGCATCTGACCGGCCTACTGCTTTTATGTTTGTTTGAAGCGCAAATGAGTTCCTCTGTGAAGTTCTTCACGGTTTCAATGCAATTCCACCAAGGCTACAGTTTGTTTTCTAGTTCGGTCGCAACCCTCGAGCCTTGTCAGCAGTAACATACAAATAAAGGACTGTGACTTACAGGAACCATCTTGGCTCAGCTCGTGAGGTTCAACCAAGCAAAGAAGAAGAATAAAAGGAGATTTTAATTAGACCCTTTGGCAGAGTGTGTCCTTGTCTCAGTCCATGACGGCAGCAGATAATGAGGTTGGTGTGCCTTTTCAGGTTAGTTAATATCTGAAAGTAGCCCATTTTAGAGGCGTTTATGATGAATTGAAACGCTGACCGTGTGTGGTCAGCTGGTTCATCGGCCAAAGCTCTCAATATCCAGATGTCCTCGATAGTCAGAGAGCAGAGGGAGACTTGTTCTTCATCAGTGTTCAATGAGCTTAGAGAAGAAATCCTGCGATCACATGAAACGCCCCCTCTACAATCAAATCTGAAGGACTCTCACGTCTGAAGAGTGATCTAATAAGAATGATTTGAATGTAACAAAGCGTGCATGAGCAGTGCAGTACACCCTGTGCTTTATTAGGGAGAAATGAGAAGTGCAGACTGAATCCTCAGAGCCAATTAGCTGAGTAGTGCTGCATCAATCCACCAATATCTCAGAAAACAGACCTGCATCCATCTATCTAGCAGTCTGCCCATCTGTCTGTACATCCATCCATTTGTATATGTATTTATCTATCTATCTATCTATCTATCTATCTATCTATCTATCTATCTAT
>CAIGQQ010004837.1:20318356-20345856 GCA_903798035.1 Danio albolineatus | reverse complement strand
GTAAAAATTTAACGATAAAATACTTATGATAAATCACTGTTTGTTCACCTTCAAGCTCTGCTTCGGTTGCTTGCATTTGTGCACGTGAAGCAGCCGGTGAGCGCCAACACACACGCATAATATGTACATCTCGGCATGTAAAAGTGTTCCTCCATATGTTTTTATCGAAGTTGTTCACAATACTTATCCATCCACATAATTTGTAAAGTAGTCAAATGTGTAAACATTTAGCTGTGGTTTGAGCTTCTGCCTTTGGATGTCTCTGGGACAAAGCAGCCGCATGAATGCTAAAGCTTTAAATAAAAGCTAAACCATCAACAAAAGCCCGACCACTTCTATGTTTACAAATACTAGAGCAGCCGTTTAGTGGTCATTTCTGGTTAATGATGTCAGAATTTACCTGTATTTTGGAATGGTTGTGCGAGTTGTCTTTTCCTGAAAATTCAGCAACTTTCTTGCCTCTGTGAACAGAGCTTTTTTGAATTTACTGGTAAAGTTGTTCCAGTCATTTTCTGGATATTTACCAGTATTGCTGTGTGAAAGGGGCTAATGAGTGTCATGGAAAATTATTGTCAAATCAGTCGACTAGTCTGTGAAACTCAAATATAAAATATGAATGCAGATTGAATTTAACCGCAATCGGATCAGTGAAGACGTTTGAAAAGGCCATTAAGACCTTGAGATGGGACCTTTTGAATTAAGCCAGCAAGCAACCATTCAGTGGAACATTTAAACACCAATAATATTATCCTCTGACGATCTTTTTGTTAGTAAAAAATCTTTCTGTTCTTTATTGATCCGCTTTTTTCCTTCAGAAATACACAGTCATCCCTGTGACCTATTTGGAACGATCTAGCTCTCACATATGTGCCTGTCACACTGTGAAGTGCTGAAAAATAGTCACTGAGAGGCAGATTCAAAAGCTGTGTTTCCTAAGGTTGTCTGGGTTACTGCGGCTATTGTTTCCTTCTTCCACTAAAAGCTGTTCCCTCCTACTTCACAAGCGTGAATAACAGTAATGATGCAAAACCCCAGTAATTACATTAATGATTGGCTGTGACACAGGGAGCATGTCAGTGCAGATGGTTTAACAATGGAGCGTGATGTCAGTGGGTGGGAGAAAACATCAAGACTTTTCATGCATTCTCGTGTTGGAGTACACACATGCGCTCATGCTTGCTGGCGTCCGCTGGCTTGTGCATTCTCATGCATTTTTCATTTCCATCTCTTACATATATTCACGCATGGATTTTTAAATCCGTCGGTACTGCTGTTTGAACGTCTCAGCTCTGCAGATTCCTTTCGCGAAAAGAAGTTTGGCATCCCGTTTAAAATGTGAATCCTATCTCAATGAGCATATGTACGACTCTAAAGTTCACTTTTCATTCCGTGTAATTGCCTCCCTGAAACACTTTTGTACGAATTGATCCGCAGCTTGAAATAATCCATTGGATTTCAAATTTCACCGCGCGCCGTTATTTACAAAACAATCATACTGCCACAGTTGTTTACGCATTGTATGAAAAGGCTGCCTTTTGTACTCTATCCTCATCCCAAATACAATGGAGCAGAAAAAATCTGTTCAATTTTGTTGCCTACATACTGAGAGAGATGCATTCACGTCACTCTGTGCAGCGGCCAATGTGTAGATAATCTATCACTGTATTGTGAGCAGACAGACAAGCGAGAGAGCGAGGCTGTGTTATTGGAGTCAGGGGGAATGTGGATGCTCTGGGTTTACAGAAAGCACATGAGGGCTCTGATGGCCTGTCAAAGAGAGAAAGGGATGCTGGGACGCTGTCAAGATGTCTGGGAGTGTCTCCAGGCTCCCCGCCTCACCGTGTGACACATGCGGCCCTCAGAATCCTTCGTGAATCTCTCAGGACACAGTCCGCGGACTCGTGTCGCACATTCAACAACACTCTGCAGATATGCTGTCAGTGTAGCGCTGCAAGAAAGTGCAACTTATAATGAGGAGCGCACTTCCCCTCCGGACAAAATCCCGCTTGACGCTGGAGACTTCCTGTTCCTTTGGAGAACATATGCTCAGTTTGAAGATTGTGAAATTGGATTGTTGGCTATAAAGTGAGCTGTTTGTAATTATTGGCTTTTGAACGGAAAATGCTTTTGTACTCCAAACTTAAAAGTACATTTCACATCCATGGAATAGTCAAATCTGCCTAATTAAGTTATGTAAAACTGACATAAAAAATAAGTACGTTTAGCTTGGTCACTTAGTCTTTATTGAGTAATTTGAAGTCATTACTTTTGTTACTAATACATTTTATTCACTCTTTTTTTTTGTTTGCTTTACAGTTGCTTTATGAACATTTAACATTAAACGAAATGGTAGATACCTGGTTCCATTTTAAAAGACAATATAGCTAATAGGCATGGGCCGGTATAAGATGCTGACGGTATGATAAACTCGGATAAAAATATTTCGGTTTCAGGGTATCACAGTATAGTGATTACTGCTCCAAAATATATCTTTTTTTTAAATATCTGTATAAAACAACCATTTTCCCCCATTGAACACAGTACATTTTATCTGGACCAGTAGCATTTCATGTAGAGTTTCCTTTTCTGCTTGAGATACTGTTGCTCAAAAAAACTAAATAAAATAATTGTGAAAAACATGTAAAAAAAAAAAAAAAAACTTACATATACCTTAGGAACGATGTAACAGAAAACTTTGGTGACTTAATACCTTGACTTAGCCAAACCACGGTAAACCTTGGTACCAGTTATTGTCCCATGCCTAATATTTAATATAATAGGTTACGAGGTACCAAACACCGCAAGATGTCACAAAAAGTAAATTACACTTGGCAACAGAAGAACTGAAGAACTGAAGAACTGACAGAAGTGTTAGGGAACATTCATCAAAATGGCATTTATATATTGAAAACTTAATAATATTAAATCACATAATTCAAAAAGTAATTGTGGAAAAAAATTTATTATAAACATTAGATATTAGAAAGATTTTTGAAGGATCATGTGACACTAAAGACTGGAGTAAAGGTGGGAAAAAAAGACAGTAATAAATTACACGATACTGGAAAAATCTGGCATTGCGATATTTTGTTTTGCTGATATATATATATATATATAAATATAAATATAAATATAGTGGTTGACGATAAGTTCATCAGATAAGTTGAATAGCCCTATTTAGATCTATTTCGTAAATGTTGTCAACTGGGATGGTCAATTCTTTTTCTATGCAGTGCATCTGCATAAAATATAATAGATTAGGAGCATATTTATAAATACACCAGATCAAAAATAAAAGTTTACTAGCACTTTATAGTTTTTTGGAGAGTCTAACAGTATTCAAATACAGAAATTGAACAATCAAAGCAAAATAACATAATTATCTTTTAATAAATAATTGAATCCTGCAATGTGACTATTGTAGATACACACATTGCGATGTCGATGCTCAAACTATATATTGTTCAGCCCTAATTTTAATGTAATATTGCATTAATCAAAAACAAACCTGAATGCGTTTTAATGTTAGATGTTAGCAAAATGAATTTACCTTCTTTAAATTACCCTACTGACAATAATTACATTCTTATTAACATTATACTGATTGTAAATGTACTGTTTCCAAAACATTTTAATGCCATTCTGTTATTTTCTTCATTGATTTTGCTCATCGTTTTTCTATCAGACATGTGTCTTAATTTAATTAATTTCATTATCATTTGTATACATACTACCCAGAAGTACTATTTGTATTGTCTTTCCAATTGCTGAAAAAACTTTCATCAGTAATTTCGAGATTAACAGCGTTGGTCAATTATTGCCATATTTTAATTTCATTTCTGATGGATTTTGTACAGTAGTTGCTGTCATTAAATCCCATATAATTTAAATGGCTCTCTCTTTAGAGCTAAATTGTTCAGCAGGGATGTTATTATGAACCTTTGGCAACACTTTGATAGAGGAGCCCATTTCATTAAATCCTTTTAATTAAAAATTAATAAAGGGTATTGTCTTAATCATGAAGTTGCATGAACCCTATTTAAAAAAAAAACCTGTTGTCGCTAACTGAATTAATATGTTTCCAGGTTGTTATTGCTAATGAATTATCAGATAATCATTTAGAGGTAATTGCAGTGCAAGTTTCCCCAGCTTTCAATAATGCAGAGCAGACAGCTGCACTTTCATTTGCATTTAATGGACGTGATATGGCGTAAAATCTAACGGTGGCAAATGGAATTAAATTGCGGTTGTTTTAGGAGATGGGCGGGGCTTGTGCCCGAGTCTAATTGATTGATAGCACCGACCACCTGCTCATCTGCCCATTAACTATCAAACAGCATTCATTAAGAGGAGCCATAGTAATTATGAGAAATGATATTACCCGTGCTGTGAAAAAAAATGAAGATCTTAGAGATATGAAGGAGGTCATTTGCATATACGGAGCGTCTACCTATCAGAGCTTGATTAATATTCTGGACATTCAAAGATGAGGAACCACAGGGATCGTATTTAGCCCTTCACTCACATTTGAGACTAAAAATAAATGTGCAAATTGTATTTATTTTACCTTAACTTTATTTAAAATTTATTTAGAAGCATGTGGGCCATTAAAAAGCTCCTAAATTTCTTAAATTGTACAATAAATACTGCTATCTTAATTACCATTTAATGTTTTAAAATAAGAACACAAAAGCAGCAATTATACAGCCCAATGTAATAATTAAATTTTAAAAGGCTTTGATTTCATTTAATAAATATGAACACAGCATGATCAAAGTCAAATAAATCTGACAAAAGACAAAGGTACAAGACTCTGAAATTAAACAGCTTTACAAAAGGAAAGATCTACAATCCCATGAAGCACTGTGAAAACTTTGCGAAAGGACTATTCATTTAAAGTTGTTCATTGGATCTATACAAATGATAAATGATATACATTTATACACAAATATTATGCAGGTTGTGATACTCTATTATTGTCATTAGTGCTTCATGGGTGTGGGAGGACCTAAAGAACTCTTTTGACATTCTTTGCTTACTGAAATTCGATTAGTGGAATAAAGGCAGCAATAAGGTGCTACAATTTAATTCAAGCAAGTATATAAACAGAAATCATGCATAAATGAAGACATGCAGGTAAATGTTATTTGTTTTTTGTATACTTTCTTGTAAAAATCTCAAAAATCATTTATGCTTCCTCTACTTGCTTAAACCTTTTTTTTTATATCGAACACAAAAGAAGGTATTTTGAAGAATGCTGAAAAACGGGTGCACATATACAGTCGAGGCCGAAATTATGCATACCCCTGGGGTATTTCAGGCTTGACTGTGTTTCTATAATACATTTTTCTGCTAAGAAAGTCAATGCCAACCAGTTCATTCTTCAAAATATCGTCTTTTGTCTTCAACAGAAGAAAGAATATCAAACAGGTTTAGAACAAAGGAAGGGCAATTAAATGATGACAGAGTTTTCCTGTTTTGAGTGAAGTCATACGTCATAAGGCTCTGGAACACACACACCCAGTGGTGAGTAAATAAAATTTCATTCATTCATTCATTTTCTTTTCGGCTTAGTCCCTTTATTAATCCGGGGTCGCCACAGCGGAATGAACCGCCAACTTATCCAGCATTTGTTTAACGCAGCGGATGCCCTTCCAGCTGCATAAATTAAATTTATTAGATGAATTATTCCTTTAACACTCAAACAGTATTTTTAACAGATAGAAAATAAGCATTGTAGATCAAACAAGAACATCAACAGACCTGAGTGTGGTATGTGTTGAGCACCTAACACATGCTAACAGAAGTTGACATTAGGAGCATGTCAAGCCCTGTCCTATACTGTAAAAATAGCTGTGATTTTAACGATAAAAAAGTTTTGTTAGTTCACTGACTAATTTGTACAAATTTGTAGGAGTTTATTCATTCATTCATTTTCTTGTCGGCTTAGTCCCTTTATTAATCCGGGGTCACCACAGCGGAATCAACCGCCAACTTATCCAGCATATTTTTACGCAGCGGATGCCCTTCCAGCCGCAACCCATCTCTGGGAAACATCCACACACACATTCACACTCATACACTATACGGACAATTTAGCCTACCCAATTCACCTATACCACATGTCTTTGGACTTGTGGGGGAAACCGGAGCACCCGGAGGAAACCCACGCAACCACGGGGAGAACATGCAAACTCCACACAGAAATGCCAACTGACCCAGCCGGGGCTCCAACCAGCGACCTTCTTGCTGTGAGGCGAACGTGCTAACCACTACGCCACCGTGGCGCCCTGTAGGAGTTTAGTCATACGAAATTGTACGATTTTATAAGGAGGTGTGGCACCCACCATTATTGGGGAATGAGCAAATTTTACTGAACTGTACAAATGAGATCGGATGAGTTCATACGAATTAGCCACTAAATCAAAAAGTTACATTCTGCTGTGAGATATCGTTTGGTTAACAGCAAATTTCCGTGATATATATGGCGAATAACTGAAAATCCCCTGCATGACACTATTTTTGTTGCCATTACTGTGGTTATTTTTAGTTTTTTTTCTCATTGGTTATGTACATTTAGAGTTTTATGTTACATCTAATATTGACTAAATGCTTATTGCATTGCTTTAGTGTCATGTGTGTAAACAATGGTGTTTAGTGCTCATCCTGAAAACTTAGCCGTATGTACATTTCTAGAGATCATGAATTACGTAACCAAAGCTATTTATGGCTGCATTTCATCTTTAAAACAAACGTGGTATGACAACGTTCCTCGCTGACCAGCTGACCGCTTACCTCCATATGGACGTCTTTCTCACTGTTACCAGTTTGTCCAGTTTGCTCACCTCGCACAGTATGTCGGTGGACTTGAGATTCACAGAGGAGCTGACCACAATGACAGGGTTCATCACGTGACTTTTCATCACCACCTTCTTTTGGTTGTGTTTGCCTGGGTATACGTTCTTACTTCAAAACATTGATAAATTGACACTATAAATTATTAAAATATCACAGTTTACCTAAAATTTATACATATCTCTTAAAGTCTGTCCTGTATTTTTTTACCGTCAAATTCTGCCACAACTCGAAGTTTACCATTTTTTTTTCACTTTTCAATCTAAATGGGCTGGGAAAAAAAGTCTCCTTAAAAGACTAGTTTCAAGCAGCACTTGAGCATATAAGTCAGAAGGGCAGATTCATTGGGAAAGCAGATGGCAGTAAGAGAACCTCAATCAAATCACAGGCTATTATACACCCCCGCCGCCTCTATTTGAAGTCGTTTAATGTTTCGCGGGGCCACAAGATCCTGAACTCTCCAAGTTGTGCTTGAGTTCGGCCAGTTAATGAGTGTTTCCCGCTGAGGCGTTGGGCCGTGCTGTGACACACCATTGTTTTGTCATTTATTGACCGCTCTCTATGCCCTCACATCATTAGTAGGGCCGTATGAAAAACATGCCAGCGTGAACATGAAGCACACTCTGCCACCGACTGTCTGTTTGCTTTTATGAAATTATATGTGCTGGCGCTGAGTTACGGGGGCGTGCTGGAGCAAGACATTTAGATGACATGAATTATACTTCAACGCTCCTATAAAAGAGAGAGTCTGACAGTGAGGCGTGCGTTTAATGAAGCAAAGGATTTTTACTGTCTCTGTGTTTTGTCACTTGAGGTGTCAATGCAAATAAAATAGGTGTGGGTTGCTTTTATTTCCATGGGAACGAGGCGGATTTTCCTTTGCTGATGAAATCTCTACTTTGTACTTCCATGCCACTTGTATTTTTTTTCCCGGCTCCTGTGATCTCCCTGTATCTTTTAAATTGAACAGAAGTTGTGTAGTGGAAAATAAGCAATGCAGTGTGGTGTGGCTCTTACACAAAGATACTTTTTTATTCCTTGGACAAGTATTGCTCTGTAACAAATATCCAGAAATGAACAGTTTTCCATATTTTGTGATCTTTTTTTTTCTTTGACGTTTTTGATGCTTTTATTTACATTTTTAATACATTGAAGTTATAAATTGTCTTGGTTGGTGTTGTAAATTACCGTACAAAAGTCTGGTAATAAACTGCCATTACATTATCATGGACTTAATTCATTCATTCATTTTCTTTTCGGTCTAGTGCCTTTATTAATCTGGGGTCGCCACAGCGGAATGAACCGCCAACTTATCCAGCATTTGTTTTACGCAGCGGATGCCCTTCCAACTGCAACCCATCTCTGGGAAACTTCCATACACACTCTTCACACACATACACTACGGACAATTTAGTCTACCCAATTCACCTGTACCACATGTCTTTGGACTTGTGGGGGAAACCGGAGCACCCGGAGGAAACCCACGCAACCACGGGGAGAACATGCAAACTCCAAACAGAAATGCCAACTGCAGAGGCTCGAACCAGCGACCTTCTTGCTGTGAGGCGAACGTGCTACTCACTACGCCACCGTGGCGCCTGGACTTATTTCCACATATATTATTTGTTTTACAATATATAATTTCAAAATACTAAAATCTCATGAAAAGTCACTTTAAACTTAATTTTTCAACATTTAAAGTCAACAGAGCAGAGCTCAAGCTCCCAAAATGCAATTCATAATCGTTAATAAATCAAAAACACCTGTGAATCAGAAAATACGGAAGCTGTCAATTAAAAGCTGTTGTTTTTTTCAGTGTAAAACATTATATTTTTGATTGAAATTGTCTTTTGTTGACTGGCTAACATTTTTAACAGGTTAAAAAGGTATCAAAAATTAGTTTTCAATTTATTTTGCAGTTTTTAATAAAGATCATTTATTAAATATGATAATGGTATGACTAAATATGCTAAACAACTGCATGTATTGTTAATTATATTTCAGAGTATCGAAAATGTCCCTGTATTTTGCTCGGATTAATAAAATCCTACACGTTTTTATTATTGACTATAATTTTAATAAATATAAGTGTACAGGTGGCGTCACGGTGGCGCAGTAAGTAGCACGATCGCCTCACAGCAAGAAGGTCGCTGATTTGAGCCTCGGCTGGGTCAGTTGGCATTTCTGTGTAGAGTTTACATGTTCTCCCTGTGTTTGCGTGGGTTTCCTCCGGATGCTCCGGTTTCCCCCTCTATTTTCCGTAGTGCATGTGTGTGAATGAGTGTGTATGGGGGTTTACCAGTGATGGGTTGCAGCTGGAAGGACATCCGCTGTGTAAAACATATGCAGGAAAAATTGGCGGTTCATTCCACTGTGGTGGCCCCAGATTAATAAAGGGACTAAGCCGATGCATTCAGTATGAACAGAATAAAATTAAATAAACTGGTTTACATAATTTTTTTTAATAATCACAACAGGTTTGCTCTTTTTTGTTGTAAAATGAACTAATCGCTATTTAATTTCCCAATTACATACACTATAAATCTCAGGGGAATTTAAAGTGAATATTTTGGGCCAAAGGGAATTGACTTACACAAGTCCTTTGGGAGAGTTGAGAAAACTTGTAATCAGATTATGGCATTTTAAAGCATTCAACTGTTAACAATTACATTACATACAACTTTGTATCCTAGTAACCACTTTAATAATACTTTTTAAATAGAGCCAAACTTGTGATAACTGTCATAAACATGGTTTCTGTTGTGTGCGTGTGTGTGAGCGTGCATGTGTCGGTGTAAAACCCAAGATGTACTCAGTGTATTTGTGTGTTGCTCCTGGTATTTCTCATGAGAATCTACTTCATGATGTCCATTTGGTCCAGGTTAATAAGAAGCGATGTCGAAGGCAGTGTTAAATTGCGGCAGATTTCCCTCGTGTCCGTGTCGTCTCGGATTGAGCCACTCACATGCAATCAGCCTCAATAAGACATGATGAGCTTGGAGTCTTCGAATCCCTGCACATACTTCATAAATAAGCAAAAGAGGAATATATTTTTCATTAACTCATGCAATATTCAACAGATTTAATAGCGCAGTCATATTTTGTAAGTGTACTACTACCCCGCTGTACTGCTCATACTGGGGAAACTGCATGACACAAGAGTGGCATCATTTCGATGTGTTCCCAGATGACAATATGCACACACACACACACACACACACACACACACACACACACACATTTCATGCTCAGAATGGGAGATGAAGCTCAGCTTATCAGTGAATTTGTGCGGTTGTGTCGACCATGAACCTGTACAAGCTGTGGTGGAGTGAAAGGCCCAGGCACTTATAGACGTGAACAGCTCCACTAGTTCTTGACATGCTGTCAGGTCAGCCTGACACACAGCTGGTCACTGAGGTCTTATCAAACAGCAGATGGGGCCCAGTCTGAAGATAACAAATATTCACCCAGCAGGCACCAGCTCACCGAGACCACCACCGCCAGCTTTATCTACAAGTGTTGGTAAAAGGTATGAAATCCATAGTATTTACGCTCTCAGAAATAAAAGTTCTACTTAGAACCAAACAAAATGATCCTATCACTTAATGTCCTTAATGTTGTGTTGAAACTTTTAATGAAATAGATACACAAGGATACACAACATATCTGTATCATATAAGTATATATATTTGGTAACATTACTTGAAGAGAGTGTTCATAAGACTGTCAATAAACTTTTATAATCATGACATGACAACTTATTAGTATAAATGTGATAAATGTGAATGCTTATTTGCCACTGTCGCCACTGGCTTGCTTGATTTGGGACTTGTGGAGCTGCGTATCGATGGAGTTGCTCTTCAGTGTTTGGACATTCAGCAGTGAAAATTAAACCGAACTGAACTAAACTGAACTTCAACTCTGAAAACTGGACTGACACAGTTTCAATTTACTAGAACTTCTACAGTATGTTACGCTGCTTTGACACAATCTACATTGTAAAAGTGCTATAGAAATAAAGATGAATTGAATTGAGTTGAATTTGCTCAGTTGTGTCATTTTAAATGTGATGTGACATTGTTTGAGATGTCTTTGTTATGACAACTTGAGAGAACCAAACAATAATAAAAAAATAATACCATATCACTGTCTCATGACAACTCGATATTACCAGGTAACACAGCTTGTTATAAATCTGTCCACAGCTTGTCAAAAACATAAAGCCTTAATAAGTTTTCCTGCCTTAACTACAGTGGTACAGATTGAATGCCATTAAATATTAAAGATGCTACTATAACATAATTTGACAGAGTATTGGCACTTTTAATTATACATTTTATTGACAAATTCAGATTTTATTATGTTTTTGACAGATTTACGTCTTGGTAATGTTGAGTTGTCTAGACAAAAACACTTACAAGTTTAGTCTTGTAAGTTGTCATGACAAAGACAGGTTATTATGTATTTGTTTACATCAGGGATTACCAAACTTGTTCCTGGAGATCCGGTGTCCTGCGGATTTTAGCTCCAACCCTAATCAAACACACCTGAACTAGCTATTCAAGCTCTCACTAGGTATACTTGAAACATCCAGGCAGGTGTTTTGAGACAAGTTGGATCTAAACCCTGCAGGGACACCGGACCTCCAGGACTGAGATTGGTGATCCCTGGTTTAGGTCAAGTTCTTATAACAAGCATATCTTGAACAACACTATGTTTGCATTTAAAATGACTTAACTGAGCAAATGACACTTAATAACGTGTCGTAAAGCATGCATAAAATCTCCTTCATAATCATAACGTGTCATGGTGTGATTATAAAGGTGTAATGAGAGTCTTATAAACAGTCTCAAGTAAAGTGTTAACTTTTTTGTATATCCATATCAGCTTACAGACAATTATTAAACATTACAGAAATTAAACATCTATTGAAATATCTGAAATTCAGCTCCAGGCTGTTGGTATGATTAACCAATTTTTGTCTGTTGTACTTTAATTTACTGGTTATATTAAAAAATATTGGTTTTTAGCTTGTTGGTCATTTATTTATGTATTTATTTACATTTCTTTAGTCAATAAATTGTTATTGGTCTAAATAAATTAACTATATTAAATAATCATTTATTATGATCACTTCTTTTTCTGTTCTAAATACTATTCAATTCAGCTCAATTCATCTTTACTCCTACAGCACTTTTGCAATGTAGATTGTGTCAAAGCAGCTTAACATAGATACGGATACAGATGAAAAGTCTGTCTTCTATTTATTAAATTAAGTTAATTTTGTTGTGGAGTGTTACATTGAAATTTTGTTTTAGGGAAACTGTTGCTTACATTATAGTAACTATTATACATTATTTCTTCTTGATATAAAAACAAATACCAAATGACTTATCATGTGTCTCTGATTTTGCTCTAAGCTCAGCTTATAGTCATTTGCCACAATGTACCAGTCTTGAACAGTGTATATGTTATTGTGATATATTTTATTTATACAGTAATAATTGTCTGTTTTTGTTGCCATAGGCAGCCTCCTCTTTATATAAGGCTCATCTCCATTGAGTGCATTGATCAGGCTTGGGAATATACCTTTGTTTCCATCCTCAACCATACTTTGCTCTGCCCTGAGAAAGTACAAGACTTTTTGTGAACACATTGCATATGCTCAAGGCTTTCATCTGTTTACAGCTGCAGATGCATTAAGCCAGAGGCGGTGAGCATGTTTGTTTATAAGCCTGACGTGCGCCAAGTCAAGTTCCTGACTCATGTTCAGAGCCTTCAGAGAGTTCCAGTGGGCAAAGCGGTTTGTGTGGATGGAAATCTGTTTAAGATGTGTAAAACACTTCGAGCAAAAATATTTATCAGTTTGTGCCTTTCAGTGGGCAACAGTGTAAACTTCTTTTATCACTACCCTGATGGTAGAGTAGTGCATAATTTAAAACAAACAAACAGACACACAACATTTTATAGAATTTTAATCAACTGGTAGGTTGCAAATGATCCCACGGTTTGGCTCTAAATCAGTGTTTGGGCTGTTCAGTTTAGGGAACATTGGAAAGCAAAAATGATGAAAGTGAGAAAAGAACTCAAGTAAGCACAAACAGAAGGCTATTCTAATGTCACCTGAGCATTTCAATACAAAAATATTTTCAACATTACAACATTAGCGATCTGAAATAAAAACATTTGATATTTAAAATAGTAAGCAAGTGCAGTTTTAGTTTTGGTTTCCCATTTGAATGAGGATTATAGATATCTACTGATATAAATAGTTATTTCCTTACATGCAGGCTTAAGGCCCAAATCTAGCAACAATCCGAAATAATGTCATTTCGAACAGAATCCAGCCAAAACAAAGTTTGTTTTGAGTTCGTTTTGGCTGTTCGAAACTGCTTAACAAAGCAAACAACACCTTTAAGCTACCATTTGCAATTTATAGCATATACTGTAGCATATAGAATGTGTTTTCTGGAACTCTGCCTTCTTTGACATGTGATTGATTTGTATCTCATATTCACAGAAGTCAAACAGAAGAACAATATCTAACACAGCAACACCAAGTTGATAACATGAATAAACAGGAGAGTCGAGTAGCAGAGCTGTTACACATGTATTCACAACTTTACTTCCTGGAAAGATTTTAAAGACTTGCAGGGAGTCACACACCTGACAAGAAGTGCCACCATGTCACACTCTGTCTTAAAGTTCTAAGCACTGTTTCATTTGGTGTCTTCTGCAAATAGAAAACAATGTAAATTTGTGGTGCACCTCAGTGCTGCTTCTCTTAAGACGGGCTGGAGAAGGATGTTTGCCAAAAGTTTATGAAACTGTTCTTTTCCTGTTGTTGTGTTTTGAGTTTCACATGAACAGCATGACACATTTGAAAAAGTTTGGTAACAGTATAGTGTCACTCAGCCATTTTGAACTTGTTTTTGCTCTCAAACAAAGAATACCAGGGCCTTTAGAATACTGAAGCCAGAGCACAGAACATACATTCAAACACAGCTTTTTGGCCAAGAACCAACTGTCACGAGAAGGCTACACAGTCAGCATTTATTGCTGCTAGATCTTGGCCATTGGCTTGGAGTGTCACAGCCCTAATATTTGATCTGTTAAACCTGAGATTAACAGATCATCCAGGCAGAACATCTGATCTGACCGAGTTCTTAACCAAGGAATCACCCTAAAACCCTGAGGGCTCGGCATGGTATGACCAGACATGCATTGCCCCATCTTCAGCCCATTCACCCATGGGCCCTCCTCCAGGGCACCTAATGAAGCACATTAGCACTGCATCTGTTGCTGTCTAAGCGGTTGCCAGCTACTCTCCGCCATGCCAATTCCCACATAGTCATCTTCAGGCTGCATTACAGCACTCAGTCTTTATGGCCTATGAAGCCACAAGGCAACTTGCGAGTATGTGATTTAGTGCGGACCGGACGGCTCCACATAAAGCCAGCCCCCGGTGCCCCCTCAGTATTAGTCTAATTGAAATGGAAGCAGAGGGGTAATAATGCTATAACAACCCGGCGGTGCTGGCGCACGAGCCCCGCTGTGCTGAAACAGTGCTAATAAACCATAAATAAAATAGATGGCCGAGGGAGTGAAGGGCCCCCCCATGTGTCGGCTCATTGAGTCGGTGAGAGAAGTGCTCCCCTTTTCAGCACTGAGATTAGACAGTCGTCAGGGGCAGAAACCCTCTCCACAAGCTCTACCGCTACAGGCACTGAGCTCATACACACGTGTGCTGCTGGAAGAGGGTAGAAGTCAGAGTAACACTCGTGAGCAGGGCATAATTACTGTGCGCTCAGATGCTCTGTTTTAAGGCTGTAAGAAAGAGAGAGAGAGAGCACAACTGTCTCTTCAAATACTGTAATGTAGACTAAACACTGCTGTGGAATTAGGGTGTTTTAAGTTGCCTCTGCAGCTCAAGATTTGGAAGTTCACAAGCCAGAAAGCAGGGCTAATTTTAGTCTTGTGCACTTAGGTATGTTTCTGTTATGTTGCGTGTTTAGGTTGTGTGAAATTCTCTTTTAGCTAACGTGCAGCATTAGTTGAGTTGCATGTTTTATCATCTACTAAAAATAATTAACTTAAAAGAGTTGCTTGTACTTTTTCGTTGCAGTAGGTGTCAGGGTTCTGCCACTCCAGTCTTGTTAATTCTTGTTTTGGTGGCAGAGTCTAGACACTAGCTCTGTCTAGTCCTGTGTGTTGTCATTGTGTCTCTGTATGAGTGCCAATTGTGGGCGCGCTCGGACCTTGCGCACTCCTGCTTGATGCAGGCACGTGGGGTCTGGGCGTGTTCGCGATTTGCGCATTCTCGTCCTCGTGATCGTTTGTCTGTGGCGTGCGTTTCATTCCCAGCGCCTTTAAGTCTAGTCGGGTTCTGTTTCGGGTGGCGCTGGGTTGAAACATGCACGCTGCGTGTGTGAGCGCACGGTAAGATGTTTTCATTTTATCGTGTGCTTGTGTCTCACGTTCAGTCCTCTGTTGTTGTGTTTAGCACGTGGTGTGTGTGTTTACACACGCCGCGTGCTTATGGCGTCATGTGAGCACGCAGTTAATGAGTTCTCTCATTGGCTGCGTGTTCTAGTCTTTATGTGAGTGCATGGCTTGTGTTGTCATGTGCTCTCCTGTCTATTGTCTAGCCCCACCCTCCTTGTTAACCCATTATTAGTCTATTATGTTCACCTGTTTGTTTGTTTGTTAATTAGTTCTGCTTTAAATTCTCCTCATGTCTGCTGTCCTGTGCCAGTTCGTCGTCAATGATCGTCGATTATCCTCCTGCCTTGTCGTGTCCAGCCCTGCTTTCTCCCTGCCAGCCCAGACAAGTTTGTTTTTGATTGTTTATTTGTTTTGTTAATGTTTTCCCCCTCGGGGTAGTTTGTTTTGCCTTTTTCCCTTTATTTTTTATCATAAATAAATTCCCATTTTATTGCATTTGAGTCCTCGCTCTCCTTTCCCTACTACAACCGTTACAGTAGGGTGATATAGTTTGGTCACATGATGTTTTTCAGTTGTTGTTTTTTTACAAAAACTGAATTGTTCATGAAACACTGCATGTTTTGATTCACTAAAAAGAGTCTTAGAATACACTAGTTATGCATTTATTTATTTTAAAACTGCACAAATGTATTCATTTTGTTGGCCGTTTGTGACTAATTCTATTGGAGCTCTTTGCTTGCTGTGTGTCATTGGAGCTCTTTGATTTATTGACTGGAGCTTACTGTATCTGCTTTGAAATATCACTATGCTATAAGTATTTCAATTAAATCATCATTCATTTCTGTGCACCAAATCACATTGTTTTTTTAAAATATTTTACAAAAGCTATATTGTTCAGGAAATAACACACCAGTCATGTTAGTTTTGATTGACTAAAAATGTGAATGACTACAGTCATCTTAGATTTGTTTAACGTAAATGATTTAAAAGCGTCATTTGTTCATGAATCAGATCACACTTGGCATGCTGCATGTTTTCATTCACTAAAACAGGTTGCACACTCTCAGAAATAAAGGTACAAGAGCTATCACTGGGGTGGTACCTTTTTAAAAGGGACACATTGTACCTAAAAAAATTTAAAAGGTAAACATTTGCACATTTTAGGTACTAATATGTACCCTTGAGGTAACATGATGGACTCTTTAAGTACAAGTGTCCCTTTTGAAAAGCTACCACCCCAATGACAACATTTCTAAGAGTGTATACTACACAGTTGTGCCTTTATTTAAGAAATACATATTCATTTTCAAAAAGTGTTTAAAAATTAAAAAATTTATTCGTTTTTGAATCAGATTCTTTTATCATACGTTTGCCAGTGTATTTCTGATTTGCTAAATCTGACTGTTTATGCTGCTTGTTTTTGATTTATTAAAAGCAATCCATTTAAAAGAGTCATTTATTAATTAGATTACAGTTCTTATGCCGCTTGCTTTTGATTCATTAAATAGAGTTATTTGTTCACGTGAATCAGATCATGCTGAATTTTCTTTTTTTTTTTTGATTCACTGAAAAGATTCTTAGACTAGACAAGTTACACATTTACCTTTTTCAATTTAATTTTGCTTTTGAATCTGACTGCACTGGTTATTCAGTTGATTCTACACTTTTTATACAGTTAATTTCTAATTCATTAAAAAGAGTTTTTGTTATTGAATCAAACTCTACTGATTGTGGTGCGTGTTTGTTATTTATTTAAAAAAAAAATCAATTTAAAAGAGTCAACAGTGATATTTTTTCTGTGATATTGAATTTAGTATTTGATATATGCTTGGAAGCGCAGTATGTCATTCCAAAGTGTAAGCTTTAGATTTTTGGGGGTTTAGACTAATTATAGCTGCTAGGATTTTATTTGTTCTTTTAAAGTGTTTCAACGAATGGCATTAATTTCCCAGAATTTCCTGGCAGCCGTAAACAACCTACAGTCGCACAGTGAGAGGAGCATTAAGACGGATCAAAAGTAAATGCCATTTTAAACAACAAAGCCCTGTAGACTGCGAATGCTTATCTGTGCCAGTTTGCAGAGTGAACTATAGTTTTTTTGCTTAGTGTCAGATTATTTTATGTACGCACGGCAGAAATCTTTGCATCACGTGGGCCACGAAAACGGCTCTTCAGGGGTGTGGATGTCAGATCTGTGTAACCCTCGCCTACTGACTCCTATATTGTTGCTGAGGTGCAGCACCCCATTACGCAGCTTCTCTCTGCTCACTGAGGGAAAAGAATTGCAGTGATTTATCAAACTGTGGCTTTCTTAGACACCGGAATCCAACCTGAGCCAGCAGAGGGGAAAAAAACTTAAACAAAAACATTAATTCTGTTTGACAGGGCCCTCTACCTCTCTAAACACCAGCGCAGGATCAGAGAGCAGAGCGAGAGTGATTCTCTCATGAAACACGGCCGTGATTCACTTTTGCTGTTGGTCCAGGATCAGATACGGATAATCTCGGCTATGAAAGCAATACTTTGGGGCATTGTACAGCACGGTTTAATTAATGCCTGACACCTGAAAAATTGCTGTAATACTTTATAGCGGCTTCGTTCGTAGCAGCTTCTATGGCCTCTAATGTGAGATAACAGTTCTTTTGGGATAGGATAGCATCTCGATCATGTGTAATACAGCTTGACATTTTTACCTGTTGTTTACAGGACTTCAGTGTAATTGAAGACCTCATGTTGGCCGTCAGCGACTAACTCTTTCGGAGCTCTTTGCTTGCTGTGTGTCAAGAGATCTCTAAAGACTTTGGCTAGAATTTACTTTGGCGTATTGCAAAATCTCAGCTTTATTGACTGGCGATGCAGTTGAGCCAGACGCTTATGTGCACTGAAAAAGCGCATATATTTAAATTAAATCAGCGTTCATTTCAGTGCACAAAAAATGGTTCTTCTGTGTAAATGAAGCTTTTTGAATAGATAAAATGTGCTCTACTTCAATAGCTTGCTGCATCTTTCATTTTGCTATATCACAAATTGTCCTACAAAAATTGTTTATTGCAAATCTTTTGGCTGTTTACATAGTAACTATCCTTATTTTCATTATTAATGCACATTTAAATATTCAATCATTCATTCATGAGAGAATTTGAATGTCATCAGTCGATTGAATGGGCCTTATAATTGTTTATCAGCTGATAGATATGGGTAGGCTCAGAAGGCAGTTATCAACCATCCACATGGTTAATCAGCTATATGAGATATCAAATTTCTGCTCTTTTCACGTAAATCCACCAGTGGCCATAAGAGGCCACAAATCACCGATCGACCTGCTCTCCTCCTTGCCTAAACCCAACCGTCTGTTTTTAAAAAGCAACCAAAGGCAAATTATTTACTTGTTCGGCATTTGTCTTACCTGCTTTATGAAACTATTCTCCACCAGACCTAAACCCCGCCATTGCTGTCAACTCCGCATCATGTCACAAGTCTGCCGTCGTACACGGTAAGCCACTGGAGAAACTGGTAACGGCAGAAAAGCCATTTATAAAGAGGGAAGCGCACATACCACCACGCAGCATTCGTTTTAAAGACAAAATGCAGAATGAGCCTATGCTGATTATTTATGTTATTTATTAAATTTTGCATAAATTGTATTTTATTACGTGCCATGGTGGCGCAGTGGGTAATTTGCATGGGTTTCTTCTGGGTGCTCCGGTTTCCCCCACAGGTCCAAAGACATGTGGTATAGGTGAATTGGGTAGGCTAAATTGTCCGTATTGTATGTGTGTGCATGAGTGTGCATGGATGTTTCCCAGTGATGGGTTGTGGCTTGAAGAGCATCCGCTGCGTAAAACATATGCTTGATTAATTGACGGTTCATTCCGCTGTGGCGACCCCAGATGAACCCTAAACCCAACCATCACAGTAATGTAAAAACAGATCTGGATCTGGAGTCTTCTCTATTAGTATAGGTGATAAATCATGTGGATGGTTTATAATGACCTTTTGAGCCTACCAGTATAGGCAGACTCTATTGGCCCATATCTATCAGCTGATAACCACTGATAACGCCCATTCAATCAACTGATAACATTCAAATAGGGGTGCATTCATTTGTATGTTTTACACAGGGGATGCCCTTCCAGCTGTAACCTAGTACTGGAAAACATCCATACACACTCATTCACTATAGCCAATTTAGTTTATTTAGTTCACCTAAAGAGCATGTCTTTGGACTGTGGGTAAACCGGAGCACCCAGAGGAAACCCATGCAAACACGGGAAGAACATGCAAACTCCACACAGAAATGCCAACTTACCCAGCCGGGACTCGAACCAGCGACCTTCTTGCTGTGAGGCGTAAGTGCTAACCACTGAACCACCCGTGTCACCCCACGTTTAAATATTTTTTTGTAAGAGTTTTTTTTTGTCATTTAATTGCATACATATAAGACATTTGTGCATAGTTACAGTCCTAGTCTTGTGTTTATGTGTATTTCACTTTAGTGTTTTCATGTGTCGCTCCCTGTCGTCTTAGTTTACCCCCATTATCCTGTTAGTCTTTGATTTATTGTCTCCACCCCCTCGTCAGCTTGTTTTAGCTAATTGTTTCTTTGTGTATATATAACCGTTCTTGTTATCCCCTCATTGTCAGTTGTTAAGTTGCTCCTACGATGGCTATGTGTTTGCATTTTGTTTATGTTTTGTGTGTTAAATAAATCATTAGTTTGGCTGCATTTGATCCTCTCATCATTTTAGCAACAACAGTAGTGACATGCATGCTATAAATCAATTGTATCTTAAAGTAAAACTAATTTCTATTTTTATACTAATTTACACAAGCTAATATGCATTCCAATTTAGTTAATGTTATTAAATAAATATTTATTTGTGTTAAATATATATTACTCATTCATTCATTTTCTTGTCAGCTTAGTCCCTTTATTAATCTGGGGTCGCCACAGCGGAATGAACCGCCAACTTATCCAGCATTTGTTTTATGCAGCAGATGCCCTTCCAGCCACAACCCATCTCTGGGAAACATCCATACATTCTCATTCACACACATACACTAGGGACAATTTAGCTTGCCCAATTCACCTGTACCGCATATCTTTGGACTGTGGGGGAAACCGGAGCACCCGGAGGAAACCCATGCAAACACAGGGAGAACATCCACACAGAAATGCCAACTGACCCAGCCGAGGTTTGAACCAGCGACCTTCTTGCTGTGAGGTGCCAGCACTACCTACTGCACCACTGTGTCACCCTACATTACTCATATACATCTGTATTTGTTCTAATTCACTGCATGCAGATAAATAAAATATTGATGTGTGATTTCAATATTGATGATATTTGTTAGCCTTTTGCAGTCAGCTTAAAAAGTCGAGAGCATACGTGTCACAGCTTTGATCCAGGTCAAAGGTTATAATTTTTCGGCCCTGTACAAATGTTCTGTCCTCAGGCTTAGACTTGTCATTGGTGACAAAATCAACACCCACACAGTGCTCTGAATTTCAACAGCCAACAATGCGGCTGCCGCAACCACATCGAGACAAGAAGAAATGAGCCCTGAAATTTCTGTCATAAATTGCAAAAACATTCTCAGAGGAGGAGGGGGAGGAGACAAAAAAATCGTTGTCGTGAAAGCAGTTCTTAGCTCGATGGGCGCTTGTGGTGTAACCTGGATTTACAGCCGTTTGCGGAGGCTGTGCACAGCTTTTGTGAAGCAGGGAAAGATGGTCACTTGCTTATCAAAGCCTCCTTCATATGCAGGCACCATTGTGCATGACTCGCAACTGAATTCACTCTGGCCTTGAATTTTGACCTTTTCATTGCAAAGAAAAATCTCTGTCTTTCATGTTTTTAGTATTCTTGGATCAGGGCTTGTTGATTTTCATAGGTAGAAGGTAAAATGGGAAAATTCCTGCACTGTTGTGACTTGCAAATATTTATTAAATAGCAAGGCTTCAGTCCAGGACCTTCTTCAGGCGCTTTGAAAGGGTGAAAGGACTCACAAGCCATCAGCGATAAACATTGAAAGGCTTTTGTGCGCATTGCTTAAGAAAGTATTGACAGTATGCTTTAGTGCCGAGAGGAAGGGAAGACAATGATCAATAAAGACTCACTTCACAGCCGTATCCAGAAGAGCAAAGATCACGCGGGAGGCCATTTGAATATATTTAATACAGTCTTTGCTGGGGCGTCAGTTATTTCTAACCTGCTCCCAAATGGCACATAGAAGCATCGAGTTTTTGAAAAGTCATTGATTATTTTATGACATGGAAATCTTCTCTGGTTCATTTCTTCTGTTCAGATTGTAGAGGATAGACACAATGGAAAACATGAACTCACTGAAGAGCTCTCTTATGGTGGAAACTGTAGTTAAAATTCTAATTAAAATCTGTCACAGTTCTTTCTGTTTAGAGACATAGTTCACACAAAAATAATAGTTTGCTCTCCATTTCCTTATATCATTCAAGATGTTGGCGACTTTTTGACTTATGCTGAGTTTGCATGATTTTCACAATTGGTGGATTGCCATTGTTTTCACACTGCATCTTGGATAACATTCATTTGCTGCTCTGTTCACATTTCACAATGGATAATCGAGAGCTTACACACTGCATGGATTTACTATGAGAAGAATTGCAAAAAACTGTCAGGCTTGCAAACTACACTGTAAAAAACAACCCAGGTTCATTCTGAGAAAGTAGTCCCGAGTACGTGTCTGGAGGCCGCGGAATACGTCCCTTGAGGTACGTCTTTTTGCACTTTTTGTTTTCGCAAATCCACGAGAGGCCGCTGCGGATGTTTTTTGAGATCTCAAATGTCTCTCGCGAGTGCCGTTCACGCCTGCTGTTCTGGCGTAAACCCACCAGAGGCCACTGTTGGCTGACTGTTTGGCTGGCTGACTGAATGACTGACTGACCATCCAATCGACTGACCCACCTCCCTCTTCCCTAAACCCAACCAAAATTTTATTGATCGACCCACCCACACACTTCCCTAAACCTAACTAACAACTTTCAAAAAAGCAATCCAGAATAAAATCCCTCGTCTCATTTTTACCACATTCTCACCCTGTTATTTACTGGTTTATTTCATTATTTGGATTCTGAAAGCACTCCTCACCAGACTCAAACCCCGTCATCATGGTCAACTCCTCTCTGCGTCTTGAGTCCGCCGACGAACACGGCGAGCTAACGGGACAACTGGTTGCAGTGGGAAAGTCGTCCACACGAGGCGAGCGGTCGGCTGGTAAGCGCAAAAAGAAATGGCATCACACCGCCCCGTAGCGTTCCTTTAAAAAATGAAATGCAGCCTTATGTGCCTCTGACCATGGAATGTGCGGTCTCCAGAAAAGTTAGTGGGACTATGTTTTCACAATGAGCCTGGGTTGGTAAAAATTATTCATCAATATACAGTTTTACATATTTTGTGATTTATGTTTTTATATTTTAATCTTCCCTGTTTCTTTATGCTTTTGAATTGCATTATGATAGTTTAAAGTGATATATTGTCTGGGTTGATGTTGTATATTGTGGTGAGAAGACCTTGTAATAAAACTGCCAGTACATTTTCTGATATTTTACACCTTATATTATTTCTTATACATGATCTTATTTCAAACTACTACAATGTCAATAAAAGTCACTTTATTAAACTGTACAGTTAAATTTTCAACATCAAAAGTTGTCAGAGCAAAGATCAAGATCCCAAAATGCAATTCACACCCTTAAATGAATGGAAAACACGTGTACGGGAACTGTTAATTAGCAGATTTCTTTTACAGTGTACATTTTTTACAATCAAATGCACATGAAAACTGAAAAAACGTTATATAGACATGGGTGTTTTCCTAAGTGGGGTTTATTTATTAACTAATTTCGAGAGGATCACTAGCTTATGATTGAACACAGCTGGTACCACATCAGCTCTGCATATTGCACCAATCAGACGAATCCTTACACACTATAAATTACCAGAGCTTTCTACTCCGGTCATCTTCATCTTGAAGAATCCCCCCTTCCACCCCAACTCCTCCCCTTCTCCTATAGGGTGGCATGGTGGCCCAGTGGTTAGCACTGTTGCCTCATAGCAAGAACATCGCTGGTTCGGCCTCTCTCCGAGCCAGTCGCCGTTTCTGTGTGGAGTTTGCATGTTCTCCCAGTGTTCGCGTGGGTTTTCCCCGGGTCCTCCGGTTTCCTCCCACCGTACGAAAAACATACTACATAAGTAAATTGACTACTTTTAAATAGCATTTTAAAGCAACTCTAGTTAAGATATATCTCAGCACGTTCACAAGCTGGGGGAGTTCTTGAGACTTACCTGAGCTCAAACTCTCCACTTGCCCTTTAAACAGGAGGGAGCCCCGGGCTCGAGGATATTCTGAGCTCAGGGCTCTCTCCCGGGACAGCATGCCAAATACACTTTATAATCAATTATCAGCTGAGTGTGAACTCTTGAAATTTCGTGGGTTCAAAATAACATAGAAGGAAGGGACCTTTTTTGGAACCAATCATGAATTTCAAGTTGCCCTGCATCTTGTTTTCATTCGCTGTAGGTCATCATCAATGTGTTTTTCAGTCAGAACTCTTTTCACACAGCAGGATTTTGAATCACAGACAGGTGATATTTAGCATGGCAAATATTTCACGGACACATCAGTGATTCTCTCTCTCATTGTGTCTTTGATAAACTGCATGACTGTCATTCTCCAGAACAAGCACAGATTTGTCTCAAATTTCATGCATTTGACTGCGATTTCAAATAATCTGTTGGTGAGTGAAAATCATGGAACAGTGTGAACTCGGCATTACACAATATACAGAGTTCTTACTAAGTAATATGTGTGATCTGTAGACGAAACTGAACTATATAATTGTTAATCCACAGCCAAAAATCTTTTGGATGAACCACCCATCTAAAAGTTACTTGATCAAAACTCACTTTTAGATTTGCCTGACAGTCACTATTACTTGAAATGATTTTCATTTATGTTACATCATGGTGCATAAACAATTAGATGAATCAGTTATTTGAAACAGAAGGAAACTGTCTGAAAGAATTAGTTTGCTGAGGAGAATCTAATTTCCCCATTTGCCTGAGGCTATGGATTACAGTTAATAAGGATGTAAATAATGTTCAGTTTAATGCACAGACCCATCTCTTTGCTTCTTTATACCTCAGTGTATCATCAAGAGCTACGGGTATTCATTTTGTTGTATAAGTCAACCTATCCCCAACTGGCAATGTTACGCATACATTTTTTTTCTGCCGTGAGGTCTGATTTCATGAGGTCATTCATCCATGATTAAGGTGATGAGCAGGACACAGGACAGACAGCGGGTTTGAATTATCTTAAATTAAATTCGAAGTAAAAATGATTTTTTATAGGCAAAAAAACCTTGCAAGTAAAATTGTCCATATACAATTTATAAAGTACATTTTATAATATAAAATACAATTCACCTAAGCTTATTTTACTTGCTTGGTTATTTAATTTTTTTTGGCCATTGAATCAAAATGAGCTTTTATTTATTTTATTTATCTATTTTAAATTTTTCACAGAAATGTTACAGATATCCCAGCACTGTCAATGTGTTTCACATCCACTCCTAACACTTTCAATAGCAAAACACTTTCTATTCAAAATGCTGAATGTCTAGTAACTTTAGTAAACCACTAGCCACATGCTAAAAGTTATTGACAAGCCCTCAGTATAACCAAGACATTTTAGTTGTTCGATAAGTTTGGTGTAATTTGATCTCACTAAACAATCATTAGATCCAAATGTCAGTTTATGGCATTTATTTTATTTTAAAATTCGATTAGGTGAAAACTCATAGAAGGAAGATTTTTCTCATTCATTTTTTTCATTTTCCTTCGGCTTAGTCTCTTATTTATCATGGTTTACCACAGTGGAACCGCCAACTATTCTGGCATTTGTTTTACACATCGGATGCCCTTCCAGCCTCAGCCCAGTACTGGGAAACACTCATACACACTCATTCACGCACACACTCGTACACTATGGCCAATTTTGTTTACCCAATTCACCTTTGCATGTCTTTGGACTGTGGGGTAAACCAGCGCACACACAGGAAACACACACTAACATGGGAGGTACATGCAGACACTACAAAGAAATGCCAGCTGGCCCAGCCGAGACTTGAACTAGCGACCTTCATGTTGTGAGGCCGCCATCATAATGATATATAAAACCAGATCTGCTGTGCTGTGGTGTGATCACACATTCAGGAGAAATGTTTTATGTTTTATAAACAAATTTCGAGAGGAGCACGATCGGTCTTTGATGAGGCTAATTCATCACAGACAATCATTGTATTATACAGTCGGCTCAAGAATAAACCCCTACAAACAGTCAAACACGTCATACCTCCGTTTTCTCTTGACTTCAGCATCCCTCCGCCATAAAACCTAATTCCTACTTAAATCTGAGGGGGGCGCATTCTGGGGCCGTGCTAGACACTGCACTCAGACCCTATCTCTCTCTATCCTGATAAGGGGAATAACACGAGTTAGGGTGTCTTCCGGAGCTCAGAGCCCTCTCCCTGAACAGCATGGCAAATACGCATATTCTATTCAGTCAAATATCTGTGTGTGAACTCGTGAAATGAAAAAAGAGAGGCAAAAGTCTAGCACTGCAGCTTTAAGTGGCCCAGAAAAAGTCACAGCATGAAGCAGACTTTTGCAAGACTCTGTGTAAAAGTCCAAATGAAATGAGTGTCCAGTTAAAAAAATATGATGAAGAATCTGTGCTAGTCTCAGAGGTAGAGATGGTTTGCTTCTATTGCGACCATTAGCCCAAATGTGAGTCTAATCTATCATCTTAGGCAGCTAATGATTGTCTCCATGCATCCCAGCAGGCCTATTCTGGCTAGGGAAATGGACAGTGGCTGAGGATCGGGTTTATTTGTCGTCTTCGCCGTGTCTCTTTCCCACAGAAAAGGTCGGCTGCGGTCTGGAGGATGTGGAGAGAGGACATGCATTGAGTACAGACCCTCAGAGACCATATTAAACTGAGGGAAAGAAAGACAGATGGAGTTTGTTAGGATAATAAGTCTTCTCGAAATAAGCGGGAGTCGCCGTAATGCAATATTCAAACTCCCCACAGACCTCAGTCTCAGGCTAATGATAGTTTTAGAGCTGCTACAGACGGTCAGTGAAATAAGTGTGGTCTGGTGGTTTTAATTGTGTGAGTAATCACTTATATTTTTCTCTCCCTTACAGCTTTTGTGTTGAGTTGCAACTTCCCTGACAGACCAGCATATGGGGATGTGTCAGTCAGCAGCCTGCATGCCGAAGGAGAGGCCTATTTCTATTGCTTTAATGGATACCAGATCCAGGGTTCATCTACACTGACGTGCCGCAACGCCACCATACCATACTGGAGCGGCAAAGTGCCACGCTGTCTTGGTGAGTCAAAAACATTATGATGAGTTTCATTTTTTTTTCATCTTAGTCCCTTTATTAATCTGGGCGAACCACCAACTTATCCAGCATATGTTTTACGCAGCGGATGACCTTCCAGCTGCAACCCATCACTGTGAAATATCTATATATTCTCATTCACACACATATAATATATGGACAATTGTAGCTCACCCAGTTCACCTATAGAACATGTCTTTGAATTTGTGGGGGAAACCAGAGCACCCAGAGGAAGCTCACGCGAACACGGGGAGAACATACAAACTCCACACAGAAATGCCAACTGACCCAGCCAGGGCTCGAACCAGTGACCTTGCTATGAGGCGATTGTGCTATACACTGCGCCATTATTTTATTTTATTTTATTTTATTTTATTTTATTTTATTTTATTTTATTTTATTTTATTTTATTTTATTTTATTTTATTTTATAAAATAACCAGTGACCTTGCTGTGTCACTGCCAGTGACCAGTGACCTTGCTATGAGGCGATTGTGCTATACACTGCGCCAATTTTTTATTTTATTTATTTTTTTGTTTTGTTTTGTTTTGTTTTGTTTTGTTTTGTTTTGTTTTGTTTTGTTTTGTTTTGTTTTGTTTTGTTTTGTTTTGTTTTGTTTTGTTTTGTTTTGTTTTTAGTTTTTAGTTTTATTTTTTGATTTTTTGATTTTATTTATTTTATTTATTTTATTTATTTTATTTATTTTTATTTTATTTTATTTTATTTTATTTTATTTTATTTTATTTTATT
>CAIGQQ010004837.1:20267530-20314907 GCA_903798035.1 Danio albolineatus | reverse complement strand
TGTTATGTTATGTTATGTTATGTTATGTTATGTTATGTTATGTTATGCTATGCTATGCTATGCTATGCTATGCTATGCTATGCTATTTTTAATTTTTTTCAGGTGGAGGCAAAAATATATTTTTATGTGTCTATTTAAATTCTAAATAACTGCTGATTTCCGTCCCCCTACTAAAAAAGAGCATTTTCATCTTGTGCCTTTGGTGTCAACTGTAAAATACACACAAGGGTATGTCAAAGGTACACAAACTAAAGTATGCACAACTTCACATGATGTTGGCTCTCTCTGTGAATGTAAAGAGTTAGAATAAATTACATTCATTAGTACTCTAGATCTGTGAAACAGCAACTCAGAGCTGACAACAACAGACTACTAATGCAAGCCACAGCCCTTATGGTCAGAATGTACGTTCCATAAAGAAAACTCTGGGCTGCATTTGAGGCATTGAAGGACTTTGCACAAAACATCAATGGACTAAAGGAAGTTGAAAGTGTATAAATCATTGTATTTGTGAAAGTGTATAAGAATTCTTCATATATATATATATATTTTTTTATTTAAAGTTATAAAGTAGGCACTGAAATCCTGCACTTTATGGCTAGATACTATATTGAATGAAGCATAGACATTGCAACCATTTAAAAAAATATCTATATAATGTCAATGTGTGTAGAATGAAAAAATCACTTTTACTTCATCTCCCATGTCATTGCTCTTTTTTACCTCATGGGATAAAGTGTCAGAATATTGGTAGAAGTAGTAGTACATCAGGGTACTTTTTGCCTACTGTTTTATGAATACTACAAATTTAGACATGCGGCTTATTTTACAAACATATTGACATGTCTAAAGGTGTCTTAGAACGATAACACTGTGCCCTCACATTTTATTATTATTGCTACGTACTTGTGTCTAGTCTCTACAGTCGTGCAGTATGAAAGAGTTTTGTTATCCACATCTCAAAGCTCACTCTGAGGGTTTCTTCGACCTCTAGCTCTCCCTTTTCTTCTCAATGTCATCTGCTTCCTTTCATTTGTGCTTTGAACAGTGGCTTGCGGTGGAATGGTGAAGAATGCTACTCTCGGCCGCATTGTGTCTCCTGGTTTTCCTGGCAACTACAGCAACAACCTGACCTGCCATTGGGTGCTGCAAGCCCCTGAAGGCCACCGGCTGCATGTGCACTTCGAGAAGGTGGCCCTCGCTGAAGACGACGACAGGTCAGTCGCAGTCAACTTATTCAGCTATTCTGCACTAATTAGTCATTTGATGTTCTACGGATTCTCAGAGTGTCTCTTCACAGTGCAGTCACACTCCAAATGTGGCGTTGCTCTTCAGGGCATTATATGATACAGCAAGAGCAAGGCGTGATAGGAACAGCTGCGAGTGCGCGAGTGAAAGTGGATGAAAGTTTTGAGATCAGACACTTGCTCTCCTTTAAAATAATTTAGAATAATCAAACCCCCTCATGCAGGCATGGAGAGAGCGATTAGAGCCCACTCCGGGGCCTCAGGAGGGGGATTAAGTTATTTTTATTAGCGGTATCCGCTTTTTTCTGCAGGCTTTGCTAACAAATGGACTTTTAATGAGGTCACTTGCTGCTCAGCTATTCAAAATCATATCAGGCGATTATTATGCAAACTGCCAAAAGACAGTACTAGAAATCGGAGGAACGTTACGTCTGCAGCCAAACACATTTGCTGTTTTGAAGGAGCTCAGCTCTTCTGTTTTGTTGACGCTTGCAGGTTTCTGATCAAAAACGGGAACCATATTGACTCACCTATTGTGTATGACTCGTACGAGGTGGAATACCTTCCCAACGAGGGAGTCGCTAGTTCCTCCAGACATCTGTTTGTGGAGTTCACCACTGATGGTTTCGGCACTAACACAGGAATGGCCATCAGATATGAAGGTAAGGAGCAAAACAACAGGTGAAAGACTGGATTCTCACATACCAAACACAATCAGACTTGCAGTTTGTGTTTGTCCTTGTAGATTTGAATTACTCAGGCCAACAAATGAGTCATGAATGGATACTGTGATTTTAAAAAATAAACAGAGCCAGATTTACTAACAGCTTGTTCCAATGCAAACTGTCTTTTTGGCGTCAAAACAGTGCTGTCAGTATTTACTACACGTTCATAGAAGAATAGCGCTGAAAGGGCTTTGACACAGCTAATTTTGCACCTGTATTGTCAAAAACAAAAACAGTTATCGCAATGTACATCTGTTGGACTATCTCAGATAAACAGAGGCTTACTGTAAGTAATTGTAAAAGGCGTGCGAGCTGAATGCAGGGGAGTTGTCCAGTTCTGAAGTCTATATTCTTATCTGATATGCCTGTTCTTTAGCCAAATAAATAAACCGGGGTAAATAAAATAAAACTACTTTTTTCAACATGTGTATCATATGCTTTTATTAATAACTACATTTTATAAGTAGGCTTACTTATCAATAAGGGTATATAAAAATATAACGAATATCAATTTTCTTGCATTTATTGCATTGGTTATTATGTAAATACATACGTCATTGTACTTTATTTTCCACATGGTGACTAAAACATTCACCAATATTTTGACACCCATCTGTGCTGTTTTGGAATAGGACGCCTGTGCAAATTTGAAATCTTTATCAAAATTGGCCCATAATATATTCGCATATTATTGAATTATAAAAGCATATGCCAACATATATCATTTTGAATCTGATTCAGAAAATAGATTCAAGTGCATATCCTATTGATTAGGTTATTTCAGCTCTACACCAACCCTTTCAATCCAATCAAACTCAGTCGGATTAACTGAGGTACTTAAATGAAGGCTTTTACAGTCCATTTGAGCCATCAATAAAATTGTAAAACCAATTGTGAATAGATTATTTCTTGCCAAGATCAATATAAACCATGCCTCTACCAAGTGTTCCACACTTTTCTCAAATCCAAGTAAAATAGCATGGCTGCTTCACCAAATCCATTTATTGCATTATTTATTTTTCTAAGTTCACTTTAGGGGACATTTAGTGTAGGTCAAATGTTTTTATTTTTAATTAGATACCATTTCCATTTCACTCATTAGCCATTTGATTTGTGAACTACCTCAACACATGCATGAACTAACTTAATAAAACATTACCACAGTCACATGCAAATTTTGTCTTGTTTTTAGAAATAATATATCAAAATTAAGTGATTTTTTTAAAAACAAGCAAAATAATGTGCCAGTGGTGGTAAGAGATATATCTTTATTTCAAAAGTGAAAATAAGACTATTTTGCTTACCCCATTGACAGATTATTTAGCCTGTTTTAAGGGAAAACTCACTTAATTTTGGCTTTTTTATTTATTTATTTTTAAAACAAGACATTATTTCGTCTTAAACATTTTGTGCAGTGTATATACCATGGTTCAGTTCAGTAGAGTATATTTTTAATTCAGTTTTTAGTCACTCTACAGCATTGTTCACAGGACATCGTAATAATGAGGACCTGATAGCAGCTAGCAATTTTTTTCTCATCTATCCTTCACTGGTTTGTCTGTGAGCCGGGCCTTACATGGTGGTGGTTAGCGAGTTCAATGGTTGTTTGAAGAACACATGTCCTCTACAGAGCCTCAGGGCTGTGCCGGAGACAAAGACCATACCTTCCGGCACATTCCCCTTGTTGCTTCAATTCACACCAAAGATCCCCTCTCCCATGTGCCTTGCTAAACACTCCTTAGATTCCTGGCTCAAATGAGATTTATTCAGATTAAATCAAACGGAAATCGAATGAGGCAGGCAAATGCAACCCGACAAGGTCATTAAAATGAGACTTAACTGGAAACAGAAAGCGCACAAATTGCATGCCTATTCCCTCTGACAGGTCAGGCCGACGTGTGCAGTTGCGTTTGTTCACAGGGATGTCATGCGCACCTCTCAGGACCTCGCAGTCATTATCCAGCGAGATCAATCTAATCTCATTTACCATGCCGCAATCCGATTATGCTATCTACAATATACTAATGTGCCTTCACGGCAACCTGTGACAATTCAGCTTGTCTTCGCATGCCTCTTAGAATTTCACACCAGGCAGAGTGCTCAGGTTTTAATAGTCTTTCTGATTGAAGTGCCGCACTCCTTTTCTGTTATCATAAACAAATTGGATCTGTTTTTATCAATTTCAGTAGACTAGAAAAAGCTTTGATCTGGATCTCTGTATGTCGGAAGGCCACACCACAAAGTACTTGTTCAGTCTCTACAGGACGTTTAAACCAGACTAATTTAGATTTATGTAATTACTGCACTTCAATGGAACATTTGTATTTGCAGAAATAGATGGTTTTCAGAGTATCATAATATTTATAATTATAATTATTAATAGTTTTCTTTTTCTTCTACCTTTTGTGATGTTAGCCAAAGAACTTCCTCACAAATCTCTCGTTTTAAATTGATATTTTCTTTAGGATGCTTTACAATATTAGATTTGTGCATATACACAAAGACTATAGAATACACAAGATATGTCACTCGTATAGTTTTGAATGGGAAAAAGGGTCAATATGGCGAATGAGGCCCCGCCTATTAGTACTGGAGCCAATCATCGATTGCCATAGACTGACATTTCTCCAGGGGAAATGCTTGGACCAGATGTGTGCGGTTGAGTTTAGTGTCAACAAATGCACTGGAATCTCAGAGAATACTTCCTTCACAGACATAAGAAATATATCCAAGTAAAGCTAGTGATATTGTGAAAACAAAAGCTTTTTTGGTTTTGTATTCTGTAAGAAACGAACGCGAGGTACAGTCCTTCCTGTTAACGCACACCACATAACAGCAACAACTCAAACGCCCACAAACTTGTAAACAAAGAGTCCTTTCTGGAGGAGATTCACCATCAAGACCAAGTTGTGGATTACTTCTGAAGACCAGCGTGATCTGACGAAGTATTATGCAGAGTATGATAATGTGTAACATCGCAATGTGCTTTAGTTTGGGTAGCCTGAAAATATGCTGGTTTTGTTTCATTTAAATATTTATAAAATAAATAAATGAGTCGGTTGTTGTTTAATCTTACTGATGATTCCAAATATGTAATTTAATCGTAAGCTTGGCAAACTGTTTTGGAGAATTTTGTTTCCCCATTTAGACACATGCCCGAGCATACATTTCAAAGATGGCCACCAAGTGAAATGACATTAGATTAGATTAGTTAGTACTGAAGCCAAATTTAGAGCTAATCTAACAAAGTAATCTACAATAACGGTCCAGAAATTAGTAGCCCAAATTTATATGATAGGGAAAATATTATTTAAAAACAAGGTTTAAAAGAGCAAATTTCAAGAGAAACAAAAAATAGAAAAAAAATGTTGAAATTTTGTATTTTGTCCTTATATATATATATATATATATATTGCTGGAATTTAAATGTTTCATCTTTTTATTTCTACAGATATTTGGAGACTAAAGTATTATTTTAATATTATTTCATTATTTCTTATTTTGTTATGAATCTGTTTTGTTCAAATGCATCAAAGTGTATTACCTAAATTCATTGAGAAATTAATAAAATGTTCATTTTTGAAATGTGGTGTACTTAATTATATATTTATATACATTATATATTTATATACATTTTTATTATTCTAGATTTTAGATTTTATTTATTTTGTGGAAAATATTATTAAAATGGAAATATTAATTAAAATGGAAAATATTATAATAAAAAACATACTTCAGATTTCATTGTTAAATATTTCAAATAATATTATGCTGATTTGCTCTTCAAGAAACTTTATAATTAAAATATTAGCATTATAAGAATTTTGTGGAAACGGTCATATTTATATTTTTTTCAATTAGGGTTAAAATAGATCATCTATTTATCAAGTTAAATATAAAATAATTTATTTGGGATTTGAGTATATTTTCTCTTTCATCTATCATGCATGTTTACTGAATAAGAGTATTGATTTAATTATATAAACTCTTTTCTCAAGCAAGACATCTAAGACGAGGGAAAAACAAACACATAAAAAAACTGCATTTATAATTTTCTTTCCTATGGGAACTTCATTCATGGCAGTAGCACAAAATGTACGTCGCAAATTAAATTATGTACCAATTGGAACTCATATTTCCATATAAATCTAACTTCTGTGTTGATGCCATCTTATATAATCTTTTTTCTGCAGTTATTAAAGAGCAAGAATAAACGGATGATTAAAATGGCTCATTTCAGTTTCTTTTAGAGAACGCAGCCAGATGAAGTCAAAGATGAATAATGCAGATGTGTCTAGGGAAGGGGGTGTGGGGTGAAAACAGTTTGCTGTAATTGGCAGAATGGCCTGTGTTTATTAAATAGCGAGCTAGGCTGAATATAAAGCTGAAATGTGGGTAGGCTAATCTAGCGCACGCATGAATGAGGCCGGACCCGGAGGGATATCAAAGCCAGTGTTTACCCATATTCTGAACATCCTCATCTTAAGTCTCCTTCTCTCGTCTCTAATCTCCATTCTACATTCTCAGACGAGCACAACAACCAATAACGCTTCAGCCAGGCGTGACGGTTTGTTGTTTCCCTGAGTGAGTTTGTTCATTCACGTTTCACATTTATTCACATTGTCGGCCCATCTCTCTTCTGTTTAAGCTGGTAAGTGGCCTTGCGCGTCTGGCTAAGGTTGATTAACTAACAATCTCCTTCCAAGGGCAGACGAAAACCTTGGGTTTGCTTCCAGGAGGATTGTGATTGGTAAAAATCGGTGGCACACTCAGCAAACAGAATATTTTGAGTTGGTGCTTAAAAAGCACACATACATTTACAGTGTTTATTTTTGCTAGTGCACATTGTTATTCTTTGGGTCAGGGGTGTCCAAACTCGGTCCTGGAGGGCCAGTGTCCTGCTGAGTTTAGTGTAAACTTGCTTCAATACTCCTGCCAGATATCTAGTAAGAGCTTGATTAGCTGGTTCAAGTGTGTTTGATTAGGGTTGAAGCTAAACTCTCCAGGTCACTAGCCCTCCAGGACCGAGTTTGGACACCCCTTAGGAGAACAATTAAACCATGCAAGTTAATCCGCTGAAAAATAAAGTTTGTTTTGATAATCTTAAATCAAAGTCTGATTCAACCACAATGTTCTTAACCACAGCCCTTATACGGTAAGATGGCTAAGAGGGAATAATTTGCAAAAAGAAAGCTACTCAGTATTTCATTTCAGTTGGAAGTACAGCAACATACTGAAATGAAAGTCTCAGCAACTTCGGCACCTTTCTCTGCCTTTCAGACGCAATAATTATGTGAGAGGGTTGTAGACTGAGCCAAACGGACTGACTGTCTCTGTGTTTTAAGCTCTTCTGAAATGAGATGCTTGTTGATGGTGGGGTTTGGACTGTGATGTGCGTCTCGGAGCAGGTGATTAATGGTGTGTCCTCTCAGCTTTTGCAGCGGGGCATTGCTACGAGCCATTCGTCAAGTACGGCAACTTCACCACCACTGACAGCACCTACGCTGTGGGCACGGTTGTGGAGTTCACCTGTGACCCCGGATACACTCTGGAGCAGGGCTCCATTATCATCGAGTGCATGGATCCCAGCAACCCTCAGTGGAACGAGACTGAGCCCACCTGCAGAGGTGCGTCTTTGTGGATGTTTGAAAACATGTGTGCTTCGGTTGGGACAAATTTAGAATTTGAATCTGGCTGTTAGGGCTTTTAAACCTTTAAAAAAAAATATATATATATATATATATATCTTTCAGTGTCATATTTACAAATATATGCACCCAATATACTTGCCAATTATCGATTGTGTTTCATATGTCATATCAGCATTATTTCTATACACATGGCAGGTACATATTGGGCCAAGGAAGAATGTAAAATGAATAGCGATTCAATATGCCTCTCAAAAACACCCAGTTGGTTGACGCTACAGACAACTATAACTAGCAATACAGCATCATGATGGATGCTCTCTCTCTCTCTCTCTCTCTCTCTCTCTCTCTCTCTCTCTCTCTCAATACAATTCAATTCAATTCAATTCAATTCAATTCAATTTAATTCAATTCAATTCAGTAGTTGCTTTATTGACATGACAAATATTACAAATGTATTGCCAAAGCATTTATAAAGTTTTCGAAAGACAAAAAACATACATGTTTAATAAAAAACACAGTAAATAGTAGTAGTAAAAAAAATAAAGATATATGTACATATAATAATTAAACAAAAATATAAATAATATATTATTATTCAATATATCATATTATTATTTCATATATCATATCTCTATCTCTCTGTCACTCACAACACGCACATGCACGCATCACACACACACACACACACACACACACACACACACACACACACACAGGATTTGCACATTGGTCTTACCGTTACTTGTAAATTATTCTTGAAATTACTTGAAATACTTTGAATTTACATTATCTTCTGTCCCGTCCTTTGAAGCAAGCCCTTTAGCTCCTGCATTGGTCGTCTATTAATTAATCACGTTTTGATAAAAAGTCCAATTTTGAGAAATTTTTGAGCTGAGATATTAACGTTACATCCACAATTTTTGCAGTCACTCAGAGCAAAAAATAAAATAACGAACTCCTATTGAACTTTACCGTGTAGTAGAAGAGCAACCGCTGAACAAGAATAACCTTGAGCTCACGTGCGCACCCTTGAGTGCAGCAGAGCTACTGCCTGCCTCACCTCATGTCTGTTCACTGCGGCTGTATGTCAGATCCTAACACTAAGTAAGAGATAGACATATGTGAAATACATTACCTACTATATGGAAAATGAGAACATATTTTTTAAAAAGTGTACAATGTATAACAATATTTTAATAAAGCACTACATTGGTAGCATACACTGAGAAAGCCAGGGTTGTCCACACTCAGTCCTGAAGGGCCAGGCTGCGTCCGAAACCGCATACTTCCATCCTATACAGTACGCTAAAAACAGTATGCGAGCCGAGTAGTATGTTCATAGAATTCGAAAATCAGTATGCGAGAAGTACCCGGATGACTTTTGCATGCTGCGCTATCCCATGATGCCCCGCGAGAGAAGTCATGAATAGCAGTGAAGAGACGCAACTGACGCAGGTAGGTCAAGTGACCATGGCAAAATGGCGGATGTAGTACGTCCGAATTCCATTCATACTTCTCACGTTCATACTGTATAGAACGTACTTTTCTAACGGCCAAGTTGTACTTTTAAATTCAAATGCAGTACCTACTGAGTAGTGGGCGGTTTCGGACGCAGCCATAGTGTCCTGCAAAGTTTAGTTCCAACCCCAATTAGACACACCTGGGCTATCTAATCAAACTCTCACTAGGCTTTCTAGAAACATCCTTGCAGGTGTGTAGAGGCACATTGAAGCTTAAATCTGCCCCTCCTGGACCGAGTTTGGACACCCCTGGAGTAGGCAAATGACATGCTCTCATTGTGCAATCTGACGTGAAACACAGCTCGTGCTGCCACACCGGAAATATGCAAAATACATTGATTTTGATTATAAAAAAGGGTTGAAAAGGATTAAAAAGGATTGAAATGTATATATATATATAGGGCGCCACGGTGGCGTAGTGAGTAGCACGTTCGCCTCACAGCAAGAAGGTCGCTGGTTCGAGCCTCGGCTGGGTCAGTTGGCATTTCTGTGTGGAGTTTGCATGTTCTCCCTGTGGTTGCGTGGGTTTCCTCCGGGTGCTCCGGTTTCCCCCTCAAGTCCAAAGATATGCGGTACAGGTGAATTGGGTAGGCTAAATTGTCCGTAGTGTATGAGTGGGAATGTGTGTGTATGGATGTTTCCCAGAGATGGGTTGTGGCTGGAAGGGCATCCGCTGCGTAAAAAATATGCTGGATAAGTTGGTGGTTGATTCCGCTGTGGCGACCCCGGATTAATAAAGGGACTACGCCGAAAAGAAAATGAATGAATGAATGAATGAATATATATATAAACTAATAATGAACAATGCTTAGTTCAGTATTTACACATGTATTATTAAAATTCTAGTTCATTCTTGTTAACATTAATGTTTTTTGACTGTAAGTTAACATGAACTACCAATGAACAATGTTATTTTCATTAACTAATGTTATCAAAGATAAATACTTTAATAAATGCATTGTTTATTTTTTGTTCAGGTTAATAAATAGATTAACTGACATTAACTAATACAACCATATTGTAAAGTGTTTCTGTTTGAGTGACTCAGTCATAAAAAAATCAACTTCAACACTGGAGAAATGAGTGTTTATGAACAAAACATCATTGAAATAATGATTCAGTGACTCACTTTTGTATGACAGTTGTTTCAATACTACAAGAAACTAGAAGAATTAGCACTTTTAAGCATATTAAATGAGTAATTTAGTGACTGATGCAGTGAAATGAGTAACAGCAAAACAACAGTTAAAATAGTTAATGGTTAAAATAAATAAATAGTGTTATCATTATTGTTGTTTCAAAATATAATTTTATTTTAGTTAAGAATTAAGTTGTTGTGTTATTTTATAAATATTAATAATAATAATAATAATAATATGTATCATTAGTGTTGTTGTTACTTTTATTGTTATTATTCATTTATTGTTTTATTTAAGAATAATCACGATAAATTCACGTCATAGGGCTTAGTCTCTGCTTTAATTTAGTAATAATAATAAATAATATTAGGTCATTATTATTTTATTGAATATTTATTAAATTATTTAAAATTTTAATATCCCTAACAAAGGATATTGCAAAATTAATCATAAATGGTTACGTGTTCACCGATTAAGATAATATGCTTAATAAACTGAAAGCTAAAACTACGAACATGCAAGTAAAAAAACACCGTCATGCACAGCAGATTCTGGAATTTTTTCCTCTGTTGACATGTGAGTGTATATGCGTAGGCCATACATTTGTGTGTCTCTGTGTCTAATCTGCATTATTCAGCAGCTGAAGAGCTCAACAGTCAGCGTGTGCAGGTACAGAACAAGCGTCACACATCCTTTTAGTGCCTCTTCTATGTAATCCACTACATCCTGTGTCACCTGGATGAGTTTCAGACACTCTTAGCCACAGACACAAGCCTAAAGCACCACTAAAAGCATTAAGCCATGAAGGCCAGAAGCAGGAGCACAAGAATGAGAGAAAACCTTGAATCCACCCCTCACATACACAAACACACACACATAGTGCATCTTATCTGACCCCCTGCTCAAGTGCATTTCTCCAGCTTCACAATAGAGTTTAGATTGAAAGGATTTAATCGTACTGGCTCTAGCAGAGGGTCAAGACAACAGCTTTTCCGTTTGAAAATGTGCTTACGTCCAGCTAAGCCAGTGTAGTGATGGAGTGAAAAGGAGGAAATGAAAACAGAAAAGCGAGAGTTGTTTATTAATCTGACCTGAATTTTCTACTTACACTCCAGCGGTGGGATTAATCCAGAGCCTGACCTACCAGTCTCCTGTGCAACAAATTTAAAAAATCTTTTTTAAAGAACAAAGGCTATTTTAATGACAAAAACTTACAACAAATTTGATAAAAGATACTAAATAGTCTTTTTAAAGAGCCCATATGTTGGGTTGAGAACGGTTAAATTTCACTTTTTGAAGTCCCAAACAACTGGATGATATGTATGCAAGGTTAAAAAACACTTTCAATGTCTTATAATATCTATTTATTTTTACCTCATTTTCCCACCGACTCCTATATGAATCGTCTGAGCAAGTCTTTTTCCCAAGCACCTCCTTTACGTGACGCTACCACGTCACGTCACGCTACCACATCATGTCCTTTACGTGTCAGCAGCCCAATGCCAGAACATATTGAAAAAAATCACTGCAGTTGTACAAAAGCGTATTGAAATATTCTTCATCATAACAACAAACATTCAGTAATAATGAACACTTTATGGACTGTTGTAAGCCAACAAATAGTTACATTCGGCAGTAAGCTAAATGGCTACCGCTACATGCTGCACGGAGCAAACACAATACAGACAACTACATCTATATTTACCTTGTTACAGTGAACAAGATGATAGTTATTTTAATCATACTTACAGGTTGTGATTCGGTGGAAGAACATGATGGTCCAAATAAACTGGGTATTGGTCCATTCTTTAACAACAACTGTGCAACAAATCCCGCGTTGTAAGTGTGTAGATTAGTGTAGCTCTCTTCAGAGAAATGACGCGAACACAGCACCATGTTGGGGCTATAATTCTAAGGTATTTTACCAAAAATAAACCTCAACCACTGACTCTTCACAGCTTCATCTTTAGGTAGGGAAAAGAACACAGCTTTTCCCTCGCACTTCAGAGCACAACGTCTACGGGACATGATTTAACCGGAATGCAATAAGTGCTTGTCGTCTTCCACTTTTTCTTCCTGTCTGTGGGCGGGGCTGGGGAGTTCAATTTTCACAGGGTCTGCGCGCACAACTAGTGGGCGGGGCTTATGTTTTGCGTTGACGTCAAGCTGAAATGGCTAAAGACTCGTTCTAATAATGATTCATTTAAACAACTATGAGTCGACTCTTTTATTGATGAATCAATGGTTTTAAACACTTTGCACTTTCAGATTTAAGCCTTAGCTGGACATTTCACTTAACTTAGAGTTGTGTTACACACTGCATGGAAGGTCATTTTCAAAAATCCATAATAGGGGCTCTTTAATTCAACAAGTTGGCAAGAAAATATGGCTAAAGTATATATACTGAAAATATACTACAGTTTGCAATTATAATTTATTATAGAGGTATTTAAAAAGCTAATAAACTGGAGAATAAACACAAAACATTTAAACTATATTGACCTTATTCTCTGCATACAAATGGGCGCAGCCATTTGAATCTTTTTGGCTCTAGACTTCTGGTCTTATTCACTTCCATTCATTTTTAGACGTTAAGAACAGCTCATTTTGCTGCTTGATGTTGCAAACTGATATTTTCTTATTATGTTATTCTATTTTGTCAGTATAGTCATGGACACTCTTGTTTGCAGAGCAAATAGTTTGATCGTTTTCTGCCGTTTATTATTCCTAGTCATTTCTCCCATAGGCAACTGAATCAGAAGTAAAACAATCGCAAAACCGAGCGCACTTCCACATTGAAGAATAAGGTCAATTAAAACACAAAAATAAACAAAGCAGAAAAATCTATTAAACTGAATGACAATCATTTACAGAGCTAAAAAAAGATATATGAAAAAAGCTTTCTAAAACAAATACTAAATTGTGTCTTTAAGTCAGCAAGGTATTAAAGCATTGCTAAAGTAAATAAACTGAAAATATTCTAAATATTCTGCATTTATGAAAAACACATATGTGGAGGTATTTAAAAATACCTTAAAGCACAAAAAGAAACAAAGTTAAAAAATATATTAAAATAAATGACAATCATTTACAATACATATGCTAAAGAAATGTAAATACTGTAGCTTTTAGTCATCAAGTTGCCAGAATATTAATATAGTAAATATACTGCACATATTTTACAGATTGCATTTATAAAAATGATTGAAAAGGTATTTAAAAACATTCATTCATTCATTTTCTTTTCGGCTTAGTCCCTTTATTAATCCGGGGTCGCCACAGAGGAATGAACTGCCAACTTATCCAGCATTTATTTTACACAGCGGATGCCCTTCCAGCTGTAACCCATCTCTGGGAAACATCCATACACACTCATACACTACGGTACATACACTAAGCTGACAAAGTTAAAATTCTTGCTATTAAACTGCAATAGTTACTAATTGTGTTTTTCGAATGATATTGCTAATGATGCAAATGTTTAAATAACACTGATAACATTCATTTCAAAATACTGTATATATTTATTGAATATGTGTATTATTCAGTTGATGAATATGTATTTTAAAAGGGTAGATTTGTGTTGTGGATTAGTGACATCTGCTTTCCTCTCTGTTTGTCTGTACTGCAGCTGTTTGCAGTGGTGAGATCACAGATTCAGCTGGGATGGTTTTGTCTCCAAACTGGCCTGAGGCCTATGATAAGGGTCAGGACTGCATCTGGGGCATCCACGTTGAGGAAGACAAGAGGATCATGCTGGACATCCAAGTGTATGTATAAATTAATTACTTTATAAATAGATTAACTCACTGAAACCAAAGTACCAACTACAACTATCAGACAAGAGTTTCATTTCATTTCTGCTATAAAGCAATTTATGCAAATAGCTTGTGATTTTAACTACTCAGAGTGGTTTGATTCACATTACATAATTGAATCTGCGCTGGGTCACTGCTAATGTGCATTTCAAGAGTTCGCCCTTAGATATGCTTAGCGTTTATAGCAGGTTTGGCATGCTGTCCCGGGAGAGAACCCTGAGCTCGGAGATATTTGAGCCCAGGGCTCCCGCCCAGTCAATAAGCATATAAGGGGATCCGAGATCAGATAGGTCTCGAAGGCTCCCCTTTTGAAAAGAGAGGAAAAAAGGAGGAGATGGGGTGGAAGGGGGGATTCTTCCAAACGAAGATAGAGTGGTAGGGAAGAAACTGATCCATTTATAGTAAGCTTGGATCGCTCTGATTGGATTATTGCTGATTACAGATGATCAGCCAGGCGTGCTAATCATATCACGAGCTCCTCTCGAAATTAGTTTATGAAACTTCACTTCAAGAGTTCGCCCTTAGATATGCTTAGCGTTTATAGCAGGTTTGGCATGCTGTCCCGGGAGAGAACCCTAAGCTCTGAGATATTTGAGCCCAGGGCTCCCGCCCAGTCAATAAGCATATAAGGGGATCCGAGATCAGATAGGTCTCGAAGGCTCCCCAAAAATGCTATTATTAATTCGGGACAGCAGCCGCGTATTTCGAAGAATTACCCCCCAAAAAAGCTAGGAAGTTTAGTATATCCGGCTGCTGGATATAGTGATTTAGGAAAAAGCATAGGGAGCTCCTACTGGAGCAAAGGGTGAAACGGGCTCCTGTGGGAGCCTGAGCAGGGGAGGGAGGGGCGGTGGTGGAGGGTGCCAAAGGGGTGGGCAGGGTTGACTTGTAGAGAGTCAAAAATAACAATGCTCGAGGAACACTCCTGACGGAGATAGAGCTGGGAAGTGACAGCACTAAATATAAATATATATGTATATATTGGAGGATATATAAATATATATATATATAATGGGGTAATCTAGGGCCTGGAGGGGGCAATTAAAAGACTTCAGTGAGTCCGGGAGACTGCAGGGGCTTGGGTAGCAGTTCTGATAGTGGTTTACTTTACTGCAGGGGCTTGGGTAGCAGTTCTTATATGCCATCTCCAGCAAGAATCATGACGTGGGATTTGGGCAGTGGAGATTCTTACTGGAGGGTGAGCGGCAAGTTGGCGACGACTCCGCTGGAGTCAATGCTCAAGGAACACTCCAAACTGGGAGATAGAGCGGGGAGTGACAGCGCTCTATATAAATATATATCCATAAACCTGGGTCCATTGATATATATATATAATGAGTTTCAGTGGCCTGGGGGGGGCGGTGACAAGACCCCTGCGGGGGTCTTAGCCCGGGGAACAGGGCTACTTTGGCTGACTCTAACTGGAGTCTGGGGAAAGGGGATTTGGGTGGTGAAGACTCCTGTTAGAGGGTGACGGGCGGGTTAGGTGCTCAAGGAACACTCCAAACTGGGAGATAGAGCGGGGAGTGGCAGCGCTATATATAAATATATATCTATGTACTTGCATATATAGATATATATATATATAAGATGAGGGTTGCTAAGGCCTGGGATGGGCAATGAGGTGACTTCTGTGGGGTTCTGGCTCGGGGTAAACTTTGCAGGGTTTGAGCCTTGGGGGGGGGCAGGGTCCGACAGGAGTCAGGACATAGGATGGGGCGGTGTAGACTCCTGCGGAAAAGGCCAGGGGAGGCGGGGTGACCAGGGGGCTTGGAGGAACTCCAATTGCTACATGACTGGGGGAGAAAGCCGAGTATTATTCAGGCTAGAAGGTAGCAAAAGAAGAGAGATTGGCTGGGTCATGTCCTCGCCCTTGAGTAGTTGCTGGCTGGCAGCTGGTGAGGGTCATCAGGGCTTATTTGGGGTGCCCTTGGCGAAGACAAGTAAGTCTTTGGGGCAACGGATGCCCGCCTTCCCAGAGTCTGGGTTTGTTTTTGTTGAAAGGCCTTGTCCTTCTGTGGTGTCTGCCCCCATTCTGAAAAAGAGTAAATACACATGGATCAAGTTGAGACATCTATAAATGAAGAGAAGGGGTTGTAAGGGGCAGTAATGGGGGGGGGCTGGCAGAAGGGGAATAAAGCTCGGCAGAGCATCTCTGCTTGCAGAGGTGCAGTGGTAGTCGGCAATGGTGCATTATGAGTGTTAAATATTGTCAGTAGTGGTATGTAAAGAAGCGAAAAAGGGGGTCAGCTAGAACGCCACTGCAGTAGCAGTGGTGCTATGTGTGGGTGTAGCTCGACGAAGCATCTCCGCTATTGTAGAGGTGCAGTGGTTGTCAGTATTGGAAGTTATGGAAGTTGACGCATGAAAGTAAAAGCTGTCAGTAGTGATGTGTAAAGGTGAATGAATGAATAAGGGTTCAGCTGAAGTGTCACTGCGATTGCAGTGGTTTAAATGGGTGAGTGTAGCTTAGCGGAGCATCTGTGCTGCTGCCGAGGTGCAGTGGGTCAGTATGGAGGCATATGTGCTCCCACCAGCATATGCTGCTGTATTTATGAGGGGGGTGTGATGATAGTGGTATTGGGAAGCAAGTATATATGAGCTGGTTTGGAGCTTCACTGCTGCAGCGATTAAAGCTCAGGGCAACCCCTAAATAGGGCCAACCTGTGGTGAGAGTAAATGGAAGGGTTTGAGTTAGGAGGAAACTATAAATTAAGAAATAAGGGGAATGGTAGTGAAGGAGCTTGTATGTTAATGGGATGGGGAGGGGGGGGGAGAGAACAGCAGAATAAAGCTTATGCTTAGAATGCATGTGGGAGAAAGTCAGCTGGAGAGGGTTAGCTGGGTGGAATAGCTCTACTGTGGTGTAAGGAAGCTAAGGGGGTTTTGAGATGGGTGTGGGATGTCAAAATGTGTATAAAATGTCCTGTGTGTAATTGATCTTGTTTTGCTATGGGTAGTAAAGTACAATAATTCCTTCATCCCACAAAGTTAGATCAGATAGGGGAATTTGGGCTAAAATGATGTCAGATTGAAACAGTGAGAATATGGCATTGAGGGCCTGAGCTGTGTGAGTGGGAATGCATCCTTGCGTGGAGCGTGAATGTATTTAGAATGGATGTGGAATGTAACAGGCTGGATGAGGGTCAGATTCTGCGGTTAGCTTCTCCGTCTCTGAAAAACAATAGAAAATCGGAAATGAAATGTTATACAACATGGTACATGTAGAGCAGACATAATGAGTTGTTTTGGCTGATATCAGGGTGAGGCATCTTAAAGGGGCAAGTGCAATTGTGATTTTACATGCTTTGTTAATGTGTGCTACAATAGTTTGTAGTCATAATGTGCAAGGATAAAAAGGTGGGCCTTCGTTCCCCTGCAGGGTGGCAGATGAATGGAGAGCTGGTGGTCCAGGAAGTACCTCTTGAAGACTGAAACAGTGAAGTAATAGCAGAGTTTAAGTTTAAACCCCTTAGTGTCATAGAATTGTTTAACAACAAAGCAAATCCATCTAACGTTTAGTCGATGGATGAAACAATCACTGCATTGTCAAAAACACCCTTCTTCCATTCATATCAGGCAAGCGAAAGGTTTGTCTTTGTAATAATTTTTTTTTTTTTTTTTTTTTTTTTAAATATATTTTATTTATTTATTTATTTATTTATTTCCCCCTTCTCTAAAACACTGAACTTGAAACTTATATCCCCACATGGTATCCAGAATAAATGTTTATCGTGGGCTTGTTTTAATCCATGATAAAATAGCGTTATGTTTGGATACACTGACGAGCAAATCTGGCCCAGTTCATTCACAAGGCTTTTTCACGGAGTCCATTCATAAATCTGTCATGGGCGAGACCGTCTCAAGTTGGGAGGTCATTGGATGTTGACGCTTCTTCAGCTATTGGTTCAAAGGAGTTTCAATCAAAGTCGCGGCCATTTGATTGGCCGAATGTCACAGTGTTTATATTGTGACGTGACTTGGTGTTCCAGTGAATGTGCTCCAGCGATCAGCTTGGATTCAACCGTGCGTTTCATGGAGGTTTGTCGACGTCTGAATATACTGCGGACTAATGATTTCCGGATTATATTTCGTGGACCCTTGCAGTCTGGTTGCCTCAGCTGTTGGAATATTATGCATCTGTGGACCGGCGGGAGGTTTGAGGTGAGTTTTTTGGGTTGAAATCATTCTATTCACGCTGATCTCGTCTTCCAGATTATTTATAAATGTTTTAGTTGGAGAGTACTTATTTTGCGGGGCTTTTCCTCAATCATGCGATGTACAGTACTGTGGGTGAAGTCCGGCTTTTTTGCATAGGCTTGGATCGCCGGCGTCTTTGAGTTTAGTCGGGGTTATCTTTTGAGAAGCATATTGAAGTAGAAGGCGGAAGAGCTGGTGGGCTGGCGTCTTGCGGGGCTCGATTGCTGGCGAGGCGGAAGATGAAGCTGGGGTGGTCCTGTTTTCTTAAAAACGTGGTCTGGATGATTTCCTGTTTGGTGCTGTACTTTGTGTAGCCGTTTTTGATTGTCCGGGTTGAGAAAGTTCAGTTTGAGCGTTGGAGAGCTGGGGATAGCGGGCGTGGCGTGACCGGGCGGCTACTTGACGTGTCCATGGTGGGCGAAGTCTGAGGAGTAATGGCGGAGTACAGCTTATGAGATCGGCTTTATTGCATCGTGGTGGGACGGGAATACCGGCGTCTGAAAGATGTTTACGGAGTTCCAGGATGGTGATTTTATTGGAGACGTGGGATGACGATCTGGCGGAGGCATCGGAGGAAGCTGGTGAAGGTAGGTGGCGGCTTGGCGATGGTGAATTCTGGCGGCGTTGTGTTATCGCCGCGCGGATGGGCCTGCGGCCTCTCGCTGGGGCCTCGAGTCCGTTTGCTGACGGGGCTGCCTGTCGTTGCGCCGCTGCGGGCGTGTCGGAGAGAGCTGAGCTCTCACTGGTTGTCATGGCGTTGTTGTTGTTGCTGTTATTTCCATTTTGTCGGCGTCAATTCTTGTTGAGAAGTGTCTTGGTTGTCTGACTGGTTAGTCGGATTGTTTGTTTTGGTAGTTGGTTGGCTAGTAGGCTGGTAGGTTGGTAGGTTGCTGAGGCGTGTTGCTTAGCTTGTGTTCTTCCAAACGAAGATAGAGTGGTAGGGAAGAAACTGATCCATTTATAGTAAGCTTGGATCGCTCTGATTGGATTATTGCTGATTACAGGTGATCAGCCAGGCGTGCTAATCATATCACGAGCTCCTCTCGAAATTAGTTTATGAAACTTCACTTAAAAACAGCATGTGGCAGACATGTAATGAAAAATGTTTGTAAACTAGCCTTGAAAGTTCTTAAAATATTTCTTTATATTGCCTTAGTTTTATTTTTATAGTTTAGTTTATAAATAATAATAACAATAATAATAATAATAATAATAATAATAGTAATAATAATTGTGGGGAATGTATAATTTGTGTTTGTTAAAAACATTCTCTAATATTATATACAGCTTTTAACTTAGGATTTTATGGTTGAATATTTATGTATTGTTAATTTGTAGCACTGTGGCTCAGTGGTTAGCTCAGTGGTCAGGTCCCGGCTGGGTCAGTTGGCGTTTCTGTGTTTGCATGTTCTTCCCATGTTCGTATGGGTTTCCTCCGGGTGCTCCAGTTTCCCCCACAGTATAAAGACAGGTGCAGGTGAATTGGATTAACTTAATTGGCCATAGTTTATGAGTGTGTGTGTAAATGCAAGAGTGTATGGGTGTTTCCCAGTACTGGGTTGCGGGTGGAAGGGCATCCGATGCATAAAACAAATGCCTGAATAGTTGGTGGTTAATTCCGCTGTGGCGACCCCTGAAATTGAGTTGAAGCAAAATGAATGAACGAAAGAATTTGTAATTATTACAGTAATAATTATAATTAACTTAAACAACCCCTATTATAAAAGGTCATATTTTGGTTTTGGGGGTCTCCAACAACAGGCTGATATGCATGCAAGGTCAAAAAACACGTTCATTGTCTTATAATATGCTTTTATTTTTACCTAATTATCCCAGCGACTCACTTCAGCTTGGTCTGATTGGTCTGACCCAGTCTGTTGTGATTGGTCGACTGCGTTCAGCATGAGATGGAGAGAAACGCACAGAGTATGAAGTATGAAGTAGCACAGAGTATATGTGTGAGCCCAATGCAGGAACGCAATAAAGCAATGCAGTTAAACACCAGCATATGCTCTACTCTTAAACCTAACGACAAGTAATAACAACGACACACGTTCAGTCTTAATCCACACAGTGGCAATGTTGAACTATTTTGCAAACTGATCCAGCCACTTGTGTGTAGGAACAGCTGACAATGTTCCTACAAAGCAAAGGCAAGCAGCCGGAGATCACGAGCACAAATTACATTTAAATCCGTAAAGGAAGAAGCACGCATCATATTTGTAACAAGGTTTTGGACACAATATGTGAATAGCCCCATAAAGGTTTAACCTGAGAAATACATTACAAGCACTGGTCTGTTATTGACAAGGGTTTACAAGCCACACGGAGCGATTACAGGTTACAACACACAATTAAATACATATTTTGCTAACTACAGAAAACGAGACAACATTTTTAATCACACTTACATGTTCTGTAGGAAGGAGAAACACTTACAGGATCTGGAGGAGGAAGAAACTGAGGTAACACTTTATATCGATGGTCCATTTGAGTATTAGTAGACTGTCTACTTAATATCTGTTGATACAGACATTCAACAGACATTTAACTGACTAGAAGGAACTTTGCAAGTACATGTCAATTTACCCTTACCCTTACCCTACCCCTAACCCCAACCCTAACCCCAACCTAACAATCTACTTATAATCTAATAAGAATTAGTTGCAATGTTACTTAAATTCAACAAACGGCCATCAAAATAAAGTGTGACCGAAACTGATCCATATAAACTGTATAACAGTTGCTGACAAAGTCCCATACATTAGTAGTATTTGCTGCTCTTTCCATTAATAGCAAACGGCCGGCAAATCACACCTTGCAGGGTAGGTTATTGTATGACAGGAACAAACACAGCACATGGTATACTGTGGTATTGTTGTGAAAACGAACCAAAGCATTCACATTTTACCGGATCTGGCAGTTTATATCTGGCAATGTCTCGTATCGGTGTTGACGCATTCAGGCAAAAGATCCGAACAAAGGATGAATTGTTCTTCTGACTCTGAGTCAACTCAAAGTAATCAATAGTTCATCACCTTAGAATGATAAGGTTCTGTCTGACATTTTTGTCAAAATTCAGTTATTGACATATTCTTAATTGACAACCCATTTACATTATGGGATGTTTTTTATAAGTTATTTACATTTTAAGACGTTGCAAACAAATGTTACACACATACTGTTTGCTATGAAATGCAAAAACTTTGAAACTCAGTATTTTAAAATCATTCAGAACGCAGATAGAACCTTATAATTCCAAGGTGACGAGTTTTAAACACGGTGCATTGTGTACTTTTAGATTTAAACCTCAGCTGGATGTTTCCATTTACATAGGGCTGTGTTATACACTGCATGGATAGTAATTTAAAAATAATAAACCCATAAAAGGGACTCTTTAACTTATTAAATAATATTTAGTGTCATTTTATTTTCCATTCAGTTCAGGCACATGCACAGGTAGGGCTCAACCTGTGCAGACCACATGCCCTTTTTGTAATTACACTCAGAAGTGCCCCCTCAAAATGAATAAAAGTGCCCCACTTCACAACCGCGTGGGATTTTCATGGGTTAATAATTGACCACGATATATTTTTAATCAATTGGCTGCTGTTGTCCAGAAGGTGTCCAGAAGTGCAAACATTCCTCCAAAAAAATAAAATAAAATCCCAGTGTTTGGCCTCTCAAGAGTTTCTTTCTCAGCTTTTAATGCATCACCTCTAGAGACTGCAACTGCATCTGCTGCATCCTTTCCTCACAGCGAGAGAAGTGTGGATCAAATCCGCTGTGGCTTCATCAAGCTCTTCCTGCACACATACTCCCTTTGCACCCGTCGCTCTCTAACTCCAGACGTCTACAGCCTCAAACACGCATCTCCATGGGGCCGCGATTTGTCCTTGATGTGGCTAAGATTGCAGCGCCGTTACAAATTCAGCTACTTTGCGTCATCCTCTCCCTACTGACCCATTCAGCTCCATTCTGTTCTTCTCTCACTGTTCAAACCAAACACCCGTCATACACACCGCTCTGGGCATTTCTGTTGAACTCAAAGACCTTAGTTGACTTTTGTGAAGATCTTCCAAAGCATACATCTTTAAAGCGCTGACACAACAACGCAGCTTTCTTTCAGATGCTCCCTAAACTCTTTCAGAATGAACCCACAGAACTGTTTGTATTTCTCTGTGTTGCATCAATAATTGCTGTGATCTTCATTGGTGGCTCCTGCTGTCAGCCAAGTTCTCGGAGGCTTATGCTGAATTTAAGTGAAGGTTCATGGGAGAGGTTGAGTGTGTTTGTAAATTGCGGTTAACATCGCATCAGGTTTACTCAGTTCGCGCTCCCTGCCAAATCCCGGGCAGTCAAACTGCGCTGGCAGAGAGATCGAATGACGGCTAGTGAGAGAGAGTTATTTTCTCTGCAGTTTCTTGTGGGGGAAAATAAGATTCAGACTGCTTGGAGTTTTAAACTACATGAACATACCCTTCTCTCACAGGGAGAAATACTCCAAATGATGGGATTCAGAATCTGCTGAGCTTCCTATAAGAGGCCACATTATTTTGAAGGGTTTGTTCACTGCAAAATGAAAATGATTAATTTCTTGCTTTAATGTTGTTCCAATGCTGAAACTTTTCCTTACGTTTAGAGCATAAATTAAGATATTTTAGATCAGGGGTGTTAAGCTCCTGGAGGGCCGCTGCCCTACACAATTTAGTTTCAGCCCTGCTTTGCCTGTAGGTTTCAAACAAGCCTTGAGGACTTAATTAGTTTCATCAGGTGTGTTTGATAGGTGTTGGAACTAAACTCTGCAGAGCTGCGGCCCTCCAGGAACTGAGTTTGACACCCCTGTTATAGATGAAATAAGAGAGCTCTCTCATCCTGCATATACAGCAACGGTCCCAAGATGTAAAGAGTCCAAAAAGGAACTAAAAACATCTAAACAAATGTGACTTCAGTGGTCCAAAAACACTTTAGTGTGCAAAAAAAACGTAAAAACACCTTTGTTTGCCAACAGATGATGCACTTTTTTTTGCTCATTTTATTGCCCATAGTCAATGCAGTAACATTCGGGGGATAAAATATAGGCAAACAGTCATTCAGTCATTCATTTGTTCATTTATTTTCAATTTTATTTTTTCAATTTTTTTTTTTTTTTTTTATTTACTTTTTTGCCAGACAAAAGTTTTCTTGGAGCTTCATATGTTGGCCAACTGAAGACATATGGATTGTTTTGAACATCTCAGGACTGTTGCTGTCTATGGGGTATGAAGGAGCTCACAGATTTACTCTATAATCTTTTAATTCATGTTTCTTAAGATGAATGAAAGTCTCGAGGTATTGGAAGACTAATTATTCCAAAGTGAATTCATTTAGGTTTTTATCTTTCAACACATAAAGACAAGGTTCACCACAAAATTTTAATTTGGTATTAGTTTATTCCTTAGTCCTTAAAGATCTTTTATAATTTTGGTAATTCATAAAATGCAAGTCAATAACTGACATACTTTGAGAGCCAAAAACATATACAGTAAAAAATTAATTAGTCTCCTCCTATATTATATATTAGATATTATTAGATATTATATATTTAGGATGGTACAGTGGCTCTGTCGCCTCACAGCATTTCTGTTAGGAGTTTGCATGCTCTCCGCATGTTTGTGTGGGTTTCCTCTGGATGCTCCAGTTTCCTTCACAGTCTAAAGACATGCAGTAAATTGGAGAAGGTAAATTGGCTGTAGCGTATGAGTGCGTGTATGAATGTGAGAGTGTATGTGTGTTTCCCACTACTGGGTTGTGGCTGGAAGGGCATCCGCTGCATTAAAACATGCTGGAATAGTTAGCGGTTCATTTCTCAGTGATGACCCCTGGTAAATAAGGGACTAAGCAGAAGGAAAATGAATGAATGAATGATATATTTAGCAAAACAGTAAAGAAATTGAATGATTATTTATAACATTATTGCCTTTAATCCACTGCCTTAAATAAAGCCTAAAATACAAACTTTACAACCAGTGTTTTTATTTATTTATCAAGACAAATTAATGGAATAAATGAATGTCAATAACAATAATTATGTAGCATTACGTTCAATTTTAGCTAATTATTCAACATATAAATGCCTAGCAGATTGCTTGCTGCAATGTAATGGCAACACTGCTTGCATGCTTTTTACTCTAAGTCCAGTATTTTACACATTATTAAACACAAATACTACACATATTTAAAAATAAAAATAGGTTTAATTCATTTAATTCATTTAAAGTATCCAAAAAAATATGTGTTATTTAATGTCTTTTAGATTAGAACATCTTTAGATTAGATTAGAACGTCTTTAGATTAGATTAGAACGTCTTTATTGTCCCCGAAGGGCAATTAGGTTTACAGCTAAAGCCGACAATTGACAGCAACAAGTCACACTCAACAACATAAAAATAACAGTAACAATAATTTGATCATAGAGAGGGAGGAAAAGAAAAAAAAACTTAAAGCTTGTTTAAATAACCCAACTGCAGTTGGAACAAATGAGTACACATATCTGTTTGACCTTGTTTGTCTAGAATAAGTATGCCTTCTGCCTGATGGCAGGAGGCAAAACTTTAAAAGTGAATGGTTCTCATCTACTAAAATGGACACAGCCTTCTTTATGACTCTCACCTCATACACTTGTCCAATACTGTTAAGATTTATACCTAAGATCTTTTGAGATTGATGAACAATTTTTGAAAGTCTGTTTTTACTTGTCACCCTTAAATTACCATACCAGCATATTACTGCAAAAGTTAAAAGAGGCTCAATAAAAGAAGAATAAAATGTTCTAAGAAAAGGCCTATCCACATTAAATCCCTTCAACTTCCTCAAATAGAAGAGTCTTTGATTTGCCTTTTTACAGAGAAATTGAGTGTTGGCCTCAAAGTTCAGTTTATCATCCACAATGGTGCCCAGGTATTTATACCCACTCACTATCTCAACATAAGTACCGTTTATAGTAGTAGTAGTAGCATTAGCACTTATTCTACACAATCAGTCATTCAAACGTTTGGGTTTAGTAAGATTGTGTCTTTTTCTTTTCTTCTTCTTCTTCTTCCTCAAGGGTTAATTGTGCATATTTTGCAAGATTTTATCAAAAATGCTGTAAAAGAAAAAAAAGAGAGAGAGAGAAAAGCCACTTTCCTGCCATTTAGAATTGGCAACTTTCACTCCACCATTTTATGAATGCTATGAATTTTGTCATACTATTAAACTCAGACACTGTTTTACCACATAGCATGGAAGTAGAGAAGTTATTTGTGTGGTTGACAGAGTATGGTGTGCTTCATTTAGGAAGCCTGTGCAGGCAGTAGTGATATCTTTGAGATTTTGAACAGAGTCTGAGTGTGTGCTGTGAAAGAAAGCGGAGAACGGGGAGTTGGAAATAAAAACAAGGGCAGATGAAGGGGCACGTCGTGCATAAAGAGCATGCAGAAGTGGGATGCACATCGCACAAAGGTTAATAACAAACTCAACAGAACAACAATTATTTTATTTGGTGTTTTTATGAATGTGAAATCAATTATGTGAGCAGGGAAACAAGTGTTGAGTGTGATTGTGCCGTCAGGTGAGGTGCAGAACATGAGGCCCTGTTGTGTCAGACCCAGATAGATTATTCATGCATTCAATAATTTGGCTGCCTTAATTAAGATTCACTCATTTGCATATGGTTCCTTTCGCATTTGTCATGTTTTCTCTCTCTCTCTCATTGCGAGTGTCCTGACTGTAGTGCTACATTGTGGGATTGTGTAATAAATGACATCCTGGATGTTTTTTGCTGGAGCGGCAGTCAACATAATTAATTTTCCATTTATTTTTTGGGGGAGATGGCGAGTTTTCTCTTTTTTCTGCGGATGCATAAGGTCCAGATGTCTACAGACAGTTGTGCTCGTGTGCATTATTTTCCTTTTTTCCTGTCTGATACTAACATATGGTTTGGTTTGAGACTAATAAGATGACTGGGTGTACAGATGTGAATGGGTTTCAAAATATGTTATGTTAAGATGAATATTGAGATGCATCAACATGAAGGATCATGAAAGGCTTTTGGATATGGTATTCAGTTAAAGGGACAGTACACTTAATAATGAAAATTACCTCATCATTTATTCTCCCTCGTGTGTTTTTAAATCTTTATTATTTTATTTTGTCAAAATATGATATTTTGAAAAATGCTGCTTGCCCATTGAGAAGGAAGTCACGCTCAAGCTCACGCTCATGTTTCAAAATATCTTCTTTTGTGTTAAACAGAAGAGATATTTAAATAGGTTTTGAACAAGCTAAGGGTGAATAAATAATGGCAGAATTTTCATTTGTGCGTGAACTGTCCCTTTAATGTAATAATGCTAAAGTTGTGAATTGTTTAGTATTAATGAAACAATGTTTTCAGCAGTTCAAGGGATTGTTCTGTCAAACAAGAACATTTACACTCTCTCAACTTGAGATGATCTTTCATCATACCTATCATACCTTTTAATTGGATTATGTCAGTGAGATTTTTGTTTTAAAATAAATTATTTTGATTGGCAAGGGTGCATTGGTTTGCTAAAGCTACTACAATAGTAATACGAGAAGAAAGAAAGAAAAAAAGAAAGAAAGAAAGAAAGAAAGAAAGAAAGAAAGAAACAAAGAAAGAAAGAAATAAAGAAAGAAAGAAAGAATATAAGAAAATCTGCTTCAAATTGATACTGTTTTAAAGTTTTCTGTAAAAATAATAATAATTATAGTAATAATAGTAATAGTAATAATAATAATAATAATAATAATAATAACAATAATAATAATAATAATAATTTTCAACATTGATAATACTGAGAAATGTTACTTGATCATCAAATCATCATCACTTTTATGATTTCTAAAGACAGTTAAACTAACGATAAAATACAAAAACACTTCTAAATAATACAAAAATACGTCAAATACGTAAGTACTTCTGAAAATAAACCTATATCTAAAAACTTATTTTGAATTTTTTTATGTCTAAATATTACATTTCTAAATAACATTATTTTGCTGTATTTTGGTGCAATAAAAAAAATGTTATGAGCAAAAAAGACATTTGAAAAAAATCTTAAAATTCTCTAAAATTCTAAAATATTTTATTATCATAAGCATGCCTATATATATAAACACAGCAGTTCTGACTACAACAGTTGAATATATATATATATATATATATATATATATATATTTATAGTCAATTTAGTCACTCTATTTTGATATTTCAAACAACATTCTGAGTACCATCTACACAATATTGATCCAGCAATCCAGGAGCATGTGGGTGAATTGTTTTGCAATGTCTCTGGAGTCATTCTGGTCCAGTGTGAACCAATGCATCCCCCATCATTATAATCTCCAAATGACCAAATTTATCATCGGACATATGGGACATTATCAGCCTACTCATCGAGTGAGACGTATAGTTGGGGAAAATGAGAGAGGAGGGAACCATCCACAGCTGTTCAGCCTGAGAAAGAGACTAATAACAAATCGACAAGCAGTCGTGCACTTATTTCCATTATTTTGCCAGATTCTGTCTTTACATTCTTGCATGCATCTTCCAAATCATTGGTTCTTATTTCTACATACAGAGGCTTTCATTTGTGCCTGAATGAAACTGTAACACCACAGCCCTGGCCACTGCTGGAGGCTCATTATTGGTCCGTACGAACATTTTAGCCCGATGATGAATATGCACCCAGTCCTCTGTAATCATTCATCAATGTACGGCGCACTCCCAATTACCTGAGAACGTGGGGCGTAATGAAGGCTGATGAATTCATTTAGCAGGGGGGGTTTGGGGCTCTGGATAGGAGGGAGGGGGATTGGAGGTGCACAGGTGACAGCTGGCACACCTGCACACAAGCTTTCTTGGACCTAGCGGCACAGCAGGGAATGCTGGATTTTTCAGAACCACTCAAAGTTTGGGATTCCCATAAGGGCTGCAGCCCTCTACTGGAGCTGAGGAGCACAGCTGTGCTAGACCGGCGTTCCTGCCATCAAAATCAGATAACAAATAAGAATTAATGTAATGTGATAACAAGATGATAACTCTGAGCTGTTCACGTTGATGCCAGTATAAATAAGCATATTTCAAAACATCAAATTAAATTCATGTACAGTTTGGGGCTGTTATTCTGATGGAGGATGGGAACACTGTGGTCATAAAGGGATGGACATGGACAGCAACAGCACTCAGGTTGGCTGTAACATTTAAATGATGAGCATTTTGGATTTAAGGGGCTCACATTGTGCCAAGAAAATATCCCAACACCATTACACTGAACCATTGATACAAGTCAGGATGCTTTCATGTTGTTCATAGCAATTTCTGTCTACCCTACCATCCGATTGTCCTGATTATTCTGCTTATTGTCACATGTTATTGACATCTATTTGGTGTAACTTTTTAGTGAATAGGAGACAACAAACTGAAATGATGGCATTTTGAACTAAACCCGAAATGTGTCCTGGAACTCTGCCTTTGGTTTGTATCTCATATACATGGAGGTCCGACAGAAGAACATCTGTGGAGGGTCAAGCAGCAAAGATGTATGCACAACTGTATGACCGAATGTGGAAAGGCTTTAAAGACTTGGAGGACACCTTAATGATAATAATTAATTAATAATATTTCTTTACATTTATATAGCACTTTTCTAGACACTCAAAGCGCTTTACACAATGGGGAGATCTCCTCATACACCACCTTGTCGTGCCATGCCTTTTAAAGTTCTAACAATACTTTAATAAAGTCTGCTCTCATATCTAAAGGCTGAAGGAATTAGAGGCTGTTTACACAGAGTGTGTTTTTTCATTGCAATGCACTATTTTTGCATTGTTTTTCTATATAAACACATGGTTGATGAACAACCACAACCGTTACACTTGAGTCTCATGTCATGATAAGCACTGCATTTTTTCAATGACATGTCATTTTAAAAGATATTAAGTTTTAAACACAGCACCACTCTTTAATATCAGTTTCAAAGCATTAGACCAATCAGAACTCATATGTGGTGCAATCGTTGCAAGCGTCTGTTTACATTAGCAAGTTAGCATGAAAACTGTTCAATCAGAAGATTCTTCTGACCAATCAGAAGAACTTGTATGTGAAGCAATCGTTGCAAGCTTCTGTTTACATTAGCAAGTTAGCATGAAAACTTTTATTTGATGACAACATTTTAAAAAAAAAACTTCCTGAATGCTGCATCTTGCATTTTTAGATGCACCACATCTGTATGCAGGGCTTAATTTGTGCCAGAACACAAAAGATTCGGATCCAGCACCTCTGAAAACTGATCCGGCACCTCATTTTACCGATTCCCCTCCTCAACCACCCTCCTCCCCCGTCCGCTGTTCACTTTCACTTTTGTCTGTGACACCCCAACACAGCAAAAAATTTTGGCGTTGTTCAGTGTTAAAACCGGAGTAAATTTTAATCCACGAGTGTGAAACAGCGTATATTTAAATGTTTATGTTTTTTTTTTTCAGTGTTAAATTTTTACCCCATTATGTAGTGTATATTCCACTAGTTATGGGAAGTCCAGTTTTTTTTTTTACTTGAACCGGTTCTTTCAGATAAACAGTGATCAAACCAGTATGTTTTACAAGTCTTCATGATATAATAAATTATTTCTCATCAGAAGCAGTGTACTATATGCACTCATTAGCTTATCTACACATGCATAATCCATTTAGATTTATTTGTTATTAAATAAAGTGAGTAATGTACAAACTTAATAAATCAACACTTTGAAGGGTAACACACTCCAGTTTTATGTAAGAATAAACTCTTAGTGTGTTAAAATGAACTCTGTGAGTAATGTACAAATTTCACACTTTAGAAAGTGTTATTTTAACTCCAAAATGGAGGGAGTCATATGTACACCCAAGGAGTGTTAAGTTTAGAGTTAAATTTAGTTAAATGTACACTGATTTTTTTGCTGTCACCCCCCGACCCGCTCGCTATTCACAAATTAAGCACTGTCTGTATGTCTGTCTATCTCTATAAATTTTCCTTTCTGATTTTGTTGTTTGTGGATTTAATCCAATTTTAATCACTATTTAAAATGCAATGCAAAAACATAAGGATTTACTGATGTGTTTGTGAGTCATACTCCAGCTGTCTTTTCATGTGTTGCATCAGTGTTTGAATCCATTTTAATGAGATATAGTTTTTTTGATTGACCGGGCGCATTTGATTTGTTTGTTATTCATTTTCTCCTGTGTTTTTGGCATTGGGTTTTCTGTAGGCTTGGCTGCAGAGCTCTGTATGGCGGTCCTGTGCACCTCAGAGAGTCACAGGCTTTAGAAGGCTGGTAATAAATCAAGGCTGTCTCATCCCCCCAGGCACAGAGCCAGAGCCCAGACCAATATTTAACTTTCTAATTAAAGAAGAACTCTGCAAAAACAGAGGAACTAATTTCTCTCCTTTATTTGAGGAAGCATCATCCTCTATACGTCTCTCTGGAAATGTTGACAATCCAAATGAAGGTTTAGCCTCCTCTGTTTGACTGGCTATTCCCAGTGCCAGCAGTGTACGGCTCTTCGTGCTGAAGTAACTGGGGCTTATCCTCCTTCATCTCAGGAAAGTCTTGTGTTAATTTGCTGCCTCGGTCATGAGTCCATTTTAAACAAATCGCTGTGGACTAAAGGCCAAGCCAGACTCTCTTGTGGCCCCATAGTGGGGTTCATTCCTGGTCGAATTAAACCAACACAATGTAATATTGTAGGAAATTACAATACGAGAACATGCATTAATTGATTAAAAGTGACAGTAAAACTTAGTTACAGAAGATTTTGATTTCAAATAAATGCTTTCCTTCATGGATTCTTAATAATGTATCACAGTTTCAACTAAAATATTAGGGGGAAAACACTAACTGGTTAATTTTCTCTGCACCAAATCTGCCTATTATAGATTTATTAGATAGGATTTTTTTATATATAATTATTTTTGGGGGGTTTTCACCTTTATTGATAGGACAGTGGAGATTAACAGACAGGAAAGTGTGGGGAGCAGAGATAGGAGAAGGATCAGCAAAGGACCTCAAGCCAGGAATCGAACTCAGGTCGCCGCGAGCACATCGGTGCTATGTGTCGACACACTAACCACTAGGCTATGGCACCGACATTAGATATGATTTTGATATACCTAAATCAATATATCCAGACTTGTTGAACATAACATTCCATAAAAATATTTTTGTAAATGTTCTGTAAATTCTCTCGATTTATTTTACATTTTTTTTAATAAACATTATTAATGTTATCATTTTCAAACATGCTCTGGTTTCCCCCACAAGTCCAAAGACATGTGGTTTAGGTGAATTGGGTAGGCTAAATTGTCCATAGTGTATGAGTGTTAATGAGTGTGCATGGATGTTTCTCAGAGATGGATTGCAGCTGGAAGGGCATCCACTGCGTAAAACAAAATCCTGGATAAGTTGGCGGTTCATTCCGCTGTGGCGACCCCAGATTAATAAAGGGACTAAGCCGAAAAAAGAAAATGAATTTTCAAACATTTCATCTTGCCATAGTAATCCTTAATTACTGTTAATTACTTTCAAAATACCACTTAACTTGACTTAAGAAGTAAAGAAACTAAGAAATGGTTCTGATGTTAAACACAGATTTAAAATGATAACATTTTTATGGTAGTGTTTCCCAGCCCTGTACCTGAAGACACACCAACAGTACACATTTTCAACCTCTTCCTATTCAAACACACCTAAATCAAATCATCAGAACATTAAATAAGATTTAATACAAGATTAAATTTGAAGATTTAGAATTACTTCAAAACCTGAAATGAATGGGTCAGATAAGGAAGACGTCCAAAATATGTACTGTTGGTGTGCCTCCAGGACCAGCGATCGGAAACACTGGTATAAAGTATGGCAATGTTTTTTGAAATCTGATATTTGCATTTGCTGTGACAAACAATAGTATCTAATCTATCAATGCCTTGGGGAAAAAAAATGAAGCATAAGAATAGTGTCACTTCACTAAATGGCAGACAGATCACATCAAAAACAAGCAAAGCAATAAATCAATTTCATACCTTTTTACAGAAAATATTTAGATGGAACAGCCTTTTTGATTGTTAACATTTCAGCAGCTGTTTTTCCTCTCTACCTAGTTGAGTAGGCATGGGCCGGTATAAGATTCTGACGGTAAGATAACCTTGGATAAAAATATCACGGTTTCACGGTATGACGATATTTTGTTTACTGCTCTAAAATATATTATTTTTAAATGTCTGGCAAAAAAACACAACATTTTTCCCTTTTGAACACAATATATTTTATTTTGAGAAACATTTAAAGTATTTTGGGGCAGTAAACATGGCAGGCTGAATAATTCAAGTGAATCACTGACTTCTGCATTCTTCATGTTTTTTAAAAATACAGATTTCTTTACAATTTACACCTAAAAAACAAAAATGTAAATAAAAAATCTTACACATATAGGAACGATAGAGCAGAAAATTTAGGCGGTATGAAAACCTTGACTTTTCCAAACCGCGGTATACCTTGAAAACGGTTATCATCCCATGCCTATAGTTGAGTGTAATGGATTATTATGTAACAGTTCATTGTTTACAGTATGTAGCTTTTGGTAATGTAGCAGTTAGTAAGTAAAACAGTTTGCAAGTTAGATCTATTTATATCTAGTCACTCTCTAGTCACTAAAATTCTGTTAATTCTGAAAAAAATAAGTGACATATTGCAGCTTTATATTAACTGTAGGTTTCAAGGACACATTGGGGGTTGCTGTGACTCGTGGGTAAAGCTGTTGTTGGTGTGTGGAGCAGAGGCCCAGCCCTCGGCATCGGGGATTAGATTGGAAATGGTGTTTTTCCATCAGGGCAATCATTCAGGTAGATGATTCTGTGCTAAACAGACACTGGAAAAGAGGAGGGAAGACAGGCTTCTTTATGCCGCCTCACAATTTGACGCTTGCAAACAGTTGGCCTGTCATCCGTGTAAATTACAGATAGGTACAGATAGGCTCGGATTGCTTGACAGACGATGGATCATAATGTATTAGTTTTCCAAAGAAACACCAGCCGCAAAAAAAACACACACACACACACACACACAAAATACTCCCATTTATGTCTCAAGCAAACAGTATCAAATGCATCTTCACGCCTTTCACCAGCAGAAATGTATTTTAACCGTCTCTCAGAGATGCAGAGAATGTCTCGGTTGACGTTCTTTTTTCTTTTTTCTTTTTTTAAAAGCCAGGGTTTGTCACTTCCTTTTCCAGGACGATGTGTCTGCAAGCCCCATAAGAGAGTTTAATGCATTCTGATGGCGGCTGTGTTGTCGGCCAAGTCAAGCTGAGCCTGTTTTTGTGATTAAACAAAATGAAATTACTGGCAGCAAATGGAAAGCATGATTGATTTTCTCGGCAGATACGGTGTGCGGCTACGCAAAGGCTTGTTTAACTTTATCACAACAAATCCAATAAGGGGCTGACACAGTTTCACTTTCTCCAGGTCCACAGAGCAGGTCAGGGCCTCTTCTGGCCTAAATCTGGAAATAGATACAGATATCTGCCTGCATATACAGTGCTGATGGCAGAATAGCATAGATTAAATCTTTATATAAAAATGTACGTGTGTGTGTTCTGATTTATGTGGTTTACATATACTAAATACTGTATGACTGCAGGTTAATGTGTTTATGTGCTATCAACTCTTTTACTTTTCTAATTTTGGCAATAATTGCACCTGATATGTGCTTTGAAATGATAATTATTATAAAAAGCGCTAGATAATTAAACTTGAATTGAATTGAATTGAATTTAACTGAATTGAATTAAACTGAATTGACAAAATCGTGACATGGGTTTGGTATTACACTGTTAAATTGGGTGTGAAATAAAAACCTACAGTGTTCTCTCTGCGTTTGTAGTGGCGGTCTTTCTCTGTTTATGTTAGTTTAACAGTTTCTGACACAATATCCTTAACCACGCCCCCTTACTGAGGGAATGCTGCTAAAAAAATAAGCCCTGCCCCTACTCAATCCATTTCAGTTGGAAGGATAAAAACATGCTGAAATAAAAGACGCAGCAACTTACAATTAACACAGATTTTAATGTGGTTTACAAAGACATGCTCAGTGTCCTCATGTTTCAAAAGGCTTAAATATCATACCTATTGTTTTGGTATTTTGTTTAAAAGTGTGTTTTATAGAACATGTTAGATATGGAACATCCAATACAGATAGTTTTCTCCTTTTTTTAAACAAGCAAACAAACAAAACTTGTCACAAACATATACATTTACTTCTCCCAGGGCCATTTATTCTTTCATTCATTCATTTTCTTTTCGGCTTAGTCCCTTTATTAATCCGGGGTCGCCACAGCGGAATGAACCGCCAACTTATCCGGCATTTGTTTTACGCAGCGGATGCCCTTCCAGCCACAACCCATCTCTGGGAAACACATCCATACATTCTCATTCACACACATACACTATGGACAATTTAGCTTACCCAATTCACCTGTACCGCATGTCTTTGGACTGTGGGGGAAACCGGAGCACCCGGAGGAAACCCACACAACCACGGGGAGAACATGCAAACTCCACACAGAAATGCCAACTGGCCCAGCCGGGGATCGAACCAGCGACCTTCTTGCTGTGAGGCGAACGTGCTAACCACTAGGCCACCGTGGCGCCCCTAGGGCCATTTATATCGACGTTAATATTTACACAACCCTTGATGTTTAGACACCATCTTAGTCTTTCGTAACATCTAGTTTTTACGAGGTTGGTCGTTATCCCATCACTCAACCCCCAACCTGGAGGACACCCACACATACAGTATGGCCAATGTAGCTTACCCAATTCACCTATGCTGCGTGTCTTTGGACTGTGGGGGAAACTGGAGCACCCCCGCGAACAGGGGAAGAACATGCAAATCCACACTGAATCCAGTGGCCTTCTTGCTGTGAGGTGACAGTGCTCTCTGCGCCACTGTGCCGACCCACACATATACAATTAGGTTTTATAAAGTTATACGTATAATATTAAAATAAGATAGAAATGAATAATAATATCATACAAAAGTTATTAAGAGAAGGAGCGATTACATAAAGAAGAGTCCACATAAAGGGTCCATCTGCTTTATGGGATCTGAACCAGATTTCCAAGTAAAATAGAAAACATTTCAGTACATCCTCTTAAAGTATATCATATTTTTTCGAAGATCAAGAGGTGTAAAAGGTCCATAAGCCATTGCTTAAAGGTTGGAGAGGGTTTTTATACACACAAATTTTGCCATGAGTTTTCTGTGAAGGTTGTGTTTTTACAATCTAAAATACATTATCCCTATAGAGAATCCTTGTAAACCATATATATGTGTGTGTGTGTGTGTGTGTGTGTAGGTGTGTGTGTGTGTGCGCGAGTGTGTGTGTGTGTGTGTGTGTGTGTGTGTGCGTGCATGTGTGCGTGTGTGTGAGGCATAATTTAAACATGCTGTCTTCATTTTGCTTGAATGTAACCATTCTGCCTCGTGCTGCAGCAGAACGGAGATGATTAATTATTCGCCTCTCCTCAGTAATGACTTCCATTACTGCCCACTTGTGATTAATTAGTGACAAGATAGAGTGTGTTTGCCACCTCCCTGCCTGACTGAAACACACTCCCTCCACCAGTGGCTGGACACACCGACTGGGTTCGGGGTGTTGTAGAAATAGACGTGTGTATACGCTGTTATAGGCATCAGTATGTCTGTATTTTGTTGGTTATGGCAATTATTTGTGCATGGGTTAAGGGAGATGATGTCAAGGCAGTGCCTTATGTTGACATTTTGACTGTAAGGTGAGATTTTTGTGATCTTCGTGTGTGTAAGGCTGTCAGGATTTTTTAAAGCATTGCAAAGTGTTGTGAGGGTCATATATTCCCTGTGCATTTGAGAGACAGGCTCAGATTCCCCTCCAGTTTTAAAAATGCAGCTTTCTGATTTTATACTTGATATCATGTAATATTGAAGTATTGGTGGAAGAGACAGTTATGGTGACTGAAAAATTCCAACCAATGTTTTTAATAAATATGAGATAATTCATTTAATTTATTATTGTTATATTAAATTATTATAATTTTTATTTTATTTTATTTTATTTTATTTTATTTTATTTTATTTTATTTTATTTTCAGCTCAGTCCCTTTATTAATCTGGGGTCACCAAAGTGGAATGTACTGCCAACCTATCTAGTGTATACTTTATGCAGCGGATTCCTTTCCAGCTGCGACCCATCACTGGAAAACATCCATACACACTCAAACACTACAGAAAATTTAGCTTACCCAATTAACCGAGAGTGCGAGAAACCAGAACACCCAGAGGAAACCCACGCGAACACGAGGAGAAGTCCACACAGAAATGTCAACTGACCCAGCCGAGGCTCGAACCAGCAATCTTCTTGCTGTAAGGCAATCGTGCTACCCAATGTGCCACTGTATTTGTTTTTATTTAATTTATTTTTATTTTATTTTTCAATATGTAGTATACTTTAATTCTACTTAAATGTATTGCTCAAACATGACAGTAAACACATTTATGATGCTGCTAAAGATTTCTGTTTCAAATGAGTGCTGTTCTTTGAAATCTTCTTCTCATTAAAGTCTGAATTGAGCTATTTAAAAAAAATTATATGTTGATTTCCACAAAATGAAGCAGTAGGATGTTTTTGAATAAAAAGAAATGTGGTAATTTAATTTAATTTAATTTAATTGTTATTATTATTATTTTGTTAATAATAATTATTTTTATTTAAATGTTATGTGTCTTTGTAACCCTACTAAGTGTATAAATTTTAAAAAATACATACAATTGAAATTGCTAAGAATTTGGATAAATCAGAAGAAAACAATGTTCAAACGAAACTGAAGACCTTGATTTAGACTCAAATTAAAATTGTAAACGCTATAATAATTTCACAGCATGTCTGTGATAGAAACACTCATGAATTTGCCGCAGGGGAGCTGCCAAACGTTCTCTCACTCTCTCTTTGGCTCCTGAATATCAGGAAGCTGATTTTCCAGCTATTTCTAAACATTAGATAGGAGGAGTTGTTTCTCCCACTGCTGAATCATTCACTCTTTATAGTCTGAATGAGATGAATGTGCTTTGTGATTGCATGGCTATCAAAACTATGGCCAAAAATGCTTGACAAAAGCAACAGGGAAACATTAAACACCAGAAAAGATTTCATTTACGGCAGGAACAAGAGGAAAGTGTTGAGTGCATAAAATGAGGACTAGAGGAAGAGGTCAGGAATCTGTCGAGCCTTCTGGTGTTGCTTTGAGGAGAGAGCTGAGTCTCTGAGATAGTGGATTAGTGTGGGATTGACCTGTTGTGTATAATCTGTTCACAGTCTCCACATGGGGAAGAATGACCTGCTGACTTTCTATGATGGAGATGACCTGACTGCAAAGATACTGGGCCAATACAGCGGCACACGGCCTCGGTTCAAGCTCTACACCTCTATGGCTGATGTGACCATCCAGTTCCAGTCAGACCCCGCTACCAACATCTATGGCTACAACAACGGCTTCGTGGTGCACTTTTTTGGTAATAACTCATAACACACATTCACAAATTCAGATGTAGGGTTATGATTAGGATTAGGGTTACTCATAAGTGTCCGTACATAATTTTCAATGAAATTCAGCAAAGACGCATCAAATTGATCCAAAGTAACCATAAAAACATTTCAACTTTCTAAAAAAAATTCACAGTAATTAAGACTCTTTTAATTAAATTCATTCTTTTGAACTTTCAATTCATAAATTAATTACAAAAAAGTAAGATCTTTTCCTCAAAAAAGAAAGCAGCACAGCTCTTTTCAATATTGAATTGCAAGAGACCATTTCAATGTGGTCATGTCATTGGCCCATGAACATTTCCTGCTTGTTATCAAACTATTTCATAACTGTAACAAGAGGCCGTTCAATCATAATTTAATGTTAAAACGGCTCTCAGAACATTATTTATCAATACGTGGACCTTTTTGGATTCTCGGAAGCTTTACACTCTAAAAAACACAGTGTTAAAAACTACCCAAATTGGGTTGTTTTTTTAACCCTATTGCTGGGTAAATATAGGACAGAACACATCAGGGGTTAAATTAACCCAAGTAATTGGGTTATTATTTCAACACTAAATTGGGTTGTTTTTAACCCTATTTCTGGGTAAATATAGGACAGAACACATCAGGGGTTAAATTAACCCAAGTAATTGGGTTATTATTTTTAACCCCAAAAATGGGTTGCTTTTTCTACCCAATAATTGGTTATTTTTACTTAAATAACAGGTTAGTTTGATTTAATTAATAGGTTATATCTTCAAATGTAATTTTTAGCTTTCTTTGAAAATCATTAACCACATAAAAAACAAACAGGTGAATATTGTATTAGCTTTATTTATTTTTGTTCCATTACATTTGTACAGCACATTACACTTTGTAAATACACTTTACCTCAGAGATCATACAAAACTAAATACAAATTATGAACTGCTTTCGAAACAATTCGCTTCATATTTATGTGTTGCCCGTAAACATTTCTAATAATAATTTATATATGTGGCATCGCAGTCATCTCCTGCTGGGAGTTGATTTGACCCAAGGAGCTGGGTTGATGTGCCTGTGTGGTGCAAGTGTTGCATTGATTCAAGTCTTAGAAATTATTACCCAGAAAATAACCCAAGTTTTGGTTATATAGCACAACCCAAAAACTACCCAAGACTAAATAAAACCCAAAAATTACTTAAATGCCTCAACCCAACATTTGGGTAAAAAATAACCTCGAATTTTTTAGTGTGTAGAAATCAAAAATGTAAAACAGGAAATACGTTAGGACCATTGTTTTTGTTTACATCCCTCAAAATGGTCTGTATGATTTTATACTATTTATTATTTTCTGTAGGATAAAAAAACATTCATGTCTGATTGCAGTCCATTAACTGAAGTTGTTTATTTAATGATGCATCAAAAAAGGTTTGAAGTAACATTAACATAGTATTAATATGAATAAATGCTGCAGAGGGGTGCAGTTTAACTAATGTCATTAAATTAAATTGTATTGTAAACTTTTATAGTGGTAATAATAACAACAACAACACAAAATTTGCATTTAAGAACGATTTCTGATGGATCATCTGACAGTAAAAGATAAACATTGCAAAACTTTAAAAAAAACTTTTTAAAAAATTATTACAATATTACCTTATTTTATATTACACATTTTTTATCACATAAATGCATCTTTTTTTTAGCACAAACAAAATCTTATGTCAACCTCTTTATTCTGAAATGTAATCAGCAAAATCAAACAAAACGTGCTTCAGGGGTAATTCATGTGTTGGAAAACAACAAAATCATTTCAAATCAAGGTAAAGGCATTTGAAAAGTGAAAAAAATTATATTTAAAAGCCTTTATTAACATTGCTATTATTTTAATAAAGGCTTTTTAATATCTTTTTCACTTAATTTTCAAGTGCCTTATTAGATTTATGATTTCGTAGTCTGTTGATGGGCACTAATTATCTTAATACAAAAAATTACTACCACTCATAGGTGTCAGTAAAGTTTTCCAAAGAAATTCAGCAAGGACGCATCTAATTGATCCAAAGTAGCCATAAAAAAATCTAATTTATAAAAGACATTTACAGTAATTAATGCTCCTTTAATACATTTCTTCTTTTGAACATCCTATTCATAAATGTATTATAAAAAAAAAGGAATCACGTTTTCCACAAAAAATTAATATTATAAAATATAATGTTGCATTACAATATAATGTTCTAGTGCATAAATGCTGTAGAAAAGTGCAGTTTAGCTAATGTCATTAATTAACTTTTAAAAGTGGTACCGTATTGTAATTTTGTATAGTAGAAATAACAACAGCAAAAAAATTGCATTTAAGAATGATTTCTGATGGATCATGTGACACTAAAGGCTGTAATGCTAAAAATCACAAGAATACTTTTTAAATGTAGTAAAATAAAAAAAGTGATTTTATATTTATTGCAATATAACCTCAGTTTTATAATATTTTTTTTCTGATCACATAAATGCAGATTTTTAGCCTAAAAACTCATGTCAACCCCATTAATCTCAAATGTATTCTGTTGAAGCAAAATCAAACAAAAAGTGCTTGAGGGGTAATTAATGTGTCTGTGCTCTTTGGATAAGGGATTCAAAAAGATAAACAACAAAATCATTTCAAACCAAGTTCAAGGCACTCGAAAAGTGTATAAATAATTTAAAAGCCTTTATTAACATGAGTATTATTTTAGCCATGTTAATAAAGACTTTTTAATAGATTTTGCACTTACTTTTCAAGTGCCTCATTAGAGTTATGATTTCGTAGTCTGTTGATGGTCTCTAATTATCTTGATACACAAAATCACTATCACTCATAGGTGTCAGTAAAGTTTTTCAAAAAAAAATTCAGCAAGGACGCATCATACTGATCCAAAGTAGCCATAAAAATATTTCAAATTTCTAAAAGAAATTTACAGTAATTAAGACTCTTAATAAATTCCTTCTTTTGAACTTTCTATTCATGAATTTATTCTAAAAGAAAGTATCATGTTTTCCACAAAAAATGTAGCACAGCTCTTTTCATGTTGAATAAAATATAATATTGCATTACAATATGATTTTCTAGTGAATAAAAGCTATAAAAATTGCAGTTTAACTAAAGTCATTAACTTTTAAAAATAAAATCGTATTAGGATTTTATCGTAGGAATAATAATAAAAACAACACAAACTTTGCATTTAAGAATGTTTTTTGATGGATCATGTGACACTAAAGGCTGTAATGCTGAAAATCACAAGAATGCATTTTTTAAAGTGAAGTAAAATGGAAAAAGATATTTTATAATTCTATATTTAATAATTATTGCAGTAATACCTCATTTTATATTACACTTTTTTTCTGATCACGTAAATACATCATTTGTCATGTCCACCACTATTCTCAAATGCTGAAGCAAAATCAAACAAAAAGTTGTGTTTTTTGTTTGTTTGTTTTTTTTGGGAAAAGGATTGAAAAAGATAACAATAAGATAAAGATAACAATAAAATATTTTTTAAAATAATAGCCATGTTAATAAAGGCTTTTAAATAGTTTTTTCACTTACTTTTCGTGTGCCTTATTGGACTTATGATTTTGTAGTATATTTAATAATTATTGCAATATTACCTCAATTTATATTACACTTTTGTTCTGATCACATAAATGCATCCTTTTAACATAAAAATATCTAATTGTCAACCCTTCAAATATTCTCAAATGTGATTTTGTTGAAGCCAAATCAAACAAAAAGTGATGTGTCTTTCTTTGGAAAAGGGATTGACAAAGATAACAATAAGATAAAGATAACAATAAAATCATCAGCTTTTAACATGGCTATTATTTTTAAAATAATAGCCATGTTAATAACGGCTTTTTAATATTTTTTTCACTTACTTTTCGAGTGCCTTATTGGGCTTATGATTTTGTTGTCTGTTGATGGGCACTAATTATCTTTATACATAAAATGTATTTGAGATGCACTAGGGATCCTCAATCTCAGAGTGATGATAGGTGGTGAGATGAAAGAGGGAGAGAAGGGTTATAAAGCAAGAGCCACAGATGGTTCAGTCCTCACCTTTCCTGGGGATAAAGTGAAGGTCATTCCATCAGCTTCTCCTGGTGGCGACCGCACCACATCAGATAACATATAATAAGTTCTATTCAGAGGGTGGAGGAATGCAGATGATTCGTCAAGCAGACTGAAATGGACTGCTTTTCTATTTCCTGCATGCAGAGCAGAGGGATGATTCTCTGGCAGCTCCTGCAGGTGCTGCAGATTTGGCCTTGCAGAGGCGCTAACAATTACACTGCATGTTTGTAGTCATTAGCCACATTTGCCGGGTGCCGTGGCCTCTCCAGATCTGCCATGCTATGAATGGACAGCAGCAAAATGCCTGCCAGCTGTCTATTCACATTTTTAATCACAGCCAAGCTGATTCCTAGCATTTGATTTATCAGTCATTAGACGCAACACCTGTGGTTTGTTCAGGGACACGGCGAGTAACAAAGAAATAATTTGCAAGCATTATTGAACGTCTTTCTCCTCTTCATTCTTGCTCTACTAATCAAAGTAATCATGTTGTACTTCATAGAAAAGAAAATCACAAACAAGTAGTCTTTTCTCCAACACTCTTTAAAATAAAAGTTCCAATCGGTGATGGAAGAACCATTTTTAGTTCCCTTAGAGTAACAAATATTTGATTGATTTAAAGAACATTTTCAACTGTATAAATTTTTGTGAATGGGAAAGCTTCCAAAAACTTTAAAAGTTCTTTTTAGTACAATAGATTTTATAAAATAAACAAAAAGAGAAGTATGGTGCAATTTCACAAGGGAATGCACTTTTTAAATTCGCAGTTTTGTCATCATTTTCTGACCCTCATATTATTGCAAATTTGACTTTCTTTTTTAGTTAAGCAATTTGTTGTTCGCACCAGACACAACACAACAGAAATTTAAATACAACCATTCTGAAGCACAGAATATACATGCATGTATACACTGCACTTCAGTAAAATGGTAAGGTTATAATCTAATTAATACATTTTAAACCTCTTTAACATTATTAAATGTACATTTTGAATCACTGATATTTGTTGCCTTGCACTGAGTCACAGTTCAATTTAAAAGTTTCATTTATTTTTAAAGATCTAAGGTGAACTTTTTTACTGCTGCTTTCAGTAGTATGGCAATAAATGTCATGTAAAATGGCACTCAAACTCGCATTATTGACATTTAACACTGAATAAAGCGCATGAGGTGTACCTGAGGTGATCATTTTCATATTGTCTGTTGTTCAGCTGCAAATACAAGCCGTTTCTAAAATATAAACTTCAGGTGTTGGTTAGGACAAAAATTTCATTCAATTTGGAAATATTCCTTCTGTCGCTTGCTGTTGCTTTTATTTAGAACACGATTTAAATCAGCCTTATCAATCTGGCAACCTGCACTTGCGTGAAGTCTGTTTTGTGTATATAAGAAACACAGAGATTTCAAATCTTCTTCTCATATGATCCACAAAACGTTTGGTTTACACTTTATTTCAATTACACCTGGTTTCCACAATACTTGACCTGTGAAAATAAAGTCTTTTAAAAAATGCTAAAGGGCAAGCAGAAATGCTGGTGTTTCATTTCATGTATCATGCATTATATGGTGTATAGTGTGAACAGACATGAAATGCTGTAAAATGCCAAGCGTTTTATTATAAAATACAATATTGAAAACGAAAATGCATTGGTGTAAACACAGCGTAGGTTTCAGTAAATGATTTTGATACATCTTCCAGAAGTAGTGGCAATGTCTTGAATTGAAAGTGAAACATTTGCTCAATTTCTTTTGGTTTGGTAAAATTTCAGGATCGTGTGATATCATGTGATCATGTGACTTTGAATTGCAAAATTTGACATATTAAGAAGCAAAAATTATTTGTTCACACCTCTTTTAAAAATGTAAGTACATATTCAATCCTCAAATGTTTATTTATTCCTCCTTATAGTGCACCCAAAGAAAATACTTTAAAAAGATCTGAGGTCTTTTTTAACACAAGAATTTCAAAAGGAATTTTAGCAAAGTATTGAGGCTTAATAAAGAAAATACTTTAAAAAGATCTGAGGTCTTTTTTAACATAAGAATTTCAAAAGGAATTTTAGCAAAGTATTGAGGCTTAATAAACTGTTCTTCTTCGCAGAGGTTCCTCGTAACGACACATGTCCAGAGCTTCCAGAGATCTCAAATGGCTGGAAGACCACATCCCACCCTGACCTGGTGCACGGCACGGTCGTCACCTATCAGTGTTACCCCGGCTTTGAGGTGGTGGGCACCGAAATGTTGATGTGCCAATGGGATCTGACCTGGAGCGGAGACCTGCCCAGCTGTGAAAGAGGTGACAACTTGCACGTGCACACACACACACACACACATTCACCCACATTCACGATGATAACCACTCTCTCTAAAATCCATTTTCACCCCACTTCCAAACCAGCCAGCACTGCCTATTGATCAAGAGCAATGCTGTGCTCCACAACTAGATGAGCTTTTGAATTCCATTTGAGGGGGGAATTTCGCAAGTGCCTTTTCGCCTCGGTCCCATTCAAGGACAGGCAAAGAGTGAAGGATGGCTTTGTGGGTAATCACTCACTTTTCTTTCGAGGGCGACTTCAGCGATGAAGCAGGCTCTGTTTTCACTTCACAGTCTCTGTGCGTCTTATGTCCAACGACTCTTTTGCAAACAGGATTTCTGTCATTTTGGAAGAGTTTTTATTTCTCTGTAAACCCCCTGGTGAAATTTTGTTTGTATTTTTTGAGCGTTTTATCAACAAATTTCAAATCAGCTTGGCCCCGCGGCCTAATTTCATAGTCCTTCCAGTGTTTGAAATTCAACGTGGTCAAGTTCATTTTAATAGCATATTTCATGCACAATGGAAATTCAAAGTGGTTTAGATAAATAGGTGGATCAAAAAAAAAATCAAAAAATAAGAATAAGAAACAACAAAGAATTAAAATGCTTAAAATCAGATTAAAATTGGATTAAAATAGGTTTCAAAGGAACAAAAACAAAAAAGTACATAAATAGTGCGAACTGATCAATGTAGCACAGTGCTCAGTCACTAAACTGATGTGTTTTAATGGGGACTTATTTAACCTAGTTTACAAGATGTAAGATAAGACTTTGGTGTCTCCAGAATGTATTTATTATATAGTGTAGAATCTGCCCATTTTGGTGTCTGAGGGCAATGTAGCTGTTTTTGTAGCCTGTGGATTTAATCCAAATGAGCTTTTTCTCCCTGCCCAGCTTTCCCATGTGCTTGTCTGCTTCTCATGCATTAAGTCAAATAAACAGCCGTCAGTGATATAGACAGACACGAATGAAGCTGAAATAAGGTCACCAGTCAAAAATACCAAGTAAGTTTATTTTATATATTTGTGGTGGAGTTTATTCAAGCCTTTTTGAAATTCTCACACAAATATGTGCATATATGTCATTGGAGCACATCTGATGAATGAATTTCTGGAGGCTGATTAATTTTACTAAAAAAATGTATTTTTTTTCATTAAACATTCCTATACTAAAAATATTAGTAGTTTTGCGTAGCCAGACATCAGACTAACAACTGAAGCTCTGGGAACTTTGGCTACTTTTAGTGGTCAACACAGATTAACCAACCAATCACATTTTTTTAATGCCATATCATGTTTAGCGGTGTGAGAATGTCCACAAAATAACAGATTCATTCATAAACAACAACAAAAGGCACATATTCTAAATTATCTGTCAGCAAAACACAAGGAATTTTTAGGGGGGTTTTTTTGTTTTGTTTTTAATTTCAGTTCTTATTTTGGTGATGCATTTCTACACACTGGTCTGAGATGAAAGAAAGTGCAACCCGTACACAACCCGTCTTTTAACAATATTATGACATGAATCTTGCGTAGTTTTAAAAACACTGCAAATTAATATATCTCGCATTCTCTCACAGTTGGCATATCAGTGTGGATTTTGCATGTTCTCCCCGTGTTGCCGTGGCTTTCTTCCAGGTGCTCCGGTTTCCCCCACAGTCCAAAGATATGTGCTATATGTGAATTGGGTACAGGAAATTGTCTAGTGTAGGCTTGAAGGGCATCCACTGCATGAAACATTTGCCGGAATAGTTGGTGGTTCATTCTGCAGTGGTGGCCCCTGATAAATAAGGGACTAAGGAGAAGGAAAACGAATAAATGAGTGTTTCCAAGTGAACTAGTTCAAATTCTTGCATGTTTAACTCCCAGAAATCCTGCATATTTCAACCAATCTGAGGACAGTTTTAAATCTACTGAAGAATTTCCAGAAAAGTGTGTATATGCAAGTCTGTGGGAAGTGCTTGGTGTGAGTATGAGACTAAAATATTAGTTACCAATGGATTTTAAATGAAGTAATGAAGCAGGCGCCATTTTTGCTTCACAGTCTCTGTGCATCTTCCTCTCCTATGACACCTTTGCAAACCCGATTTCTGCCATTTTGGATGATTTTTTATTTCTCTGCACGCCCCCTGGTGAGATTTTGTTAGGATCCCGTTGGCACGCCAAGTGTTTCATAGAACATTTTCAAATCAAGTCAGCTCTGCGACATACTTTTGTAGTAAAAGTCACTCCAGCACTTGAAATTAAATCTGGCCGCCTGCCTTTTGTGTTGCCCAGACTTGCTCTGTGCGAATGTGTAATACTGCAGATATTCGTCACAGACATGACCCCAGGGTCCAGGTTCTGCCGCTGTCCCTCACAAAAACAGCAGGCCCAAAGCAGCAGGGACCGTTATCCGGTTCAAAGCTTCCCTCCCGCCACGCAAACATCATTAACTCAGTCGCCTCTGCCGTCGCCTCTTTCTGCCCTTCCACTGCTGAGGAGAGAATTGGGTTTGCAGCTGGGCAGGCTGAAGCAAACTAATCTTTTTATTATACTGCACCGTGTGTCCATACACTGCCCTGAGATCAAAGTCGCGTGTCCTGCTTTCCTCACACTGTCTGGATGAGATGAGCTGCGGCTCCTGGTACTCTGATTATGTGAATCCACGTGTAAGATGTGTGATGTGAAGAATCAGAAAATATACTGCAATAAAATCTAAATGTTTATATTGCTTTGGAAGAAGTGTCTGCTAAATGCATAGTTTGTACTGTAAAAACACGAGCTGTAAACGATGTTGAAACAGTGTGAGCCAGAAGGGGGAAATAATGTACTCTGATCCAAAAGCCATTTTTCACTCAGTAAATATGTGTACTTTAGTCACTGGTGCCACCCGCAGGTGAAAAGGAAAATTACAACTCACAGCAATGGACAGATAACTTTAAATAACATATTGGGATCTTAAATGTTTTCCAGTGCAAAAGGCAATCATTTAAGCTTGAGTTAAGCTTAAGCTTTATCTATCTATCTATCTATCTATCTATCTATCTATCTATCTATCTAT